>CM076575.1:169070715-169530207 GCA_034641835.2 Pinus albicaulis
AGTAGAAGAACCTATAATTGGTAATGAAAGAATATCAAAAACTTTATTGAAAATACCTTTCTTGTACCTTATAACCAAGTGAAACTTTTGAAGAAATCCCATCCATCTGAAATGTCTTGATTGCTGCAATTTTCTTTACGACTGTAAGTATTGTAATGGTTGATGATCGATATGTATAATCGTCTCTTTACCCATCAAGTAGTGCTTCCACTTCCTGATTCTTTGTAACAATGCATACATCTCTTTTGCATATGTAGGATAATTAGTTACAGCACCATTTAATGTTTCAGAATGAAAAGTGATAGGCTTACCATGCTGCAAAAGTACTGCACCCATGGCATAATCACTAGCATCGATTTGTATCTCGAATGGATGTCTCAAATCCAGTAATGAAAGGACCAGAGATGAAATGATATTGTCTTTTAAAGTTTCAAAAGTGTTTTGTTTGCCTCCCAATTGGAAGCCTTTCTTCACACTTGTCACTGCATGCATAGGAGCTGCTATGGCAGAAAAGTTAGTAATAAACTTTCTCCAATACTGAGTTGTGCCTAAAAAATTTCTTACCTCGATTACTGATGTGGGAGTGGGCCAATTCACAATGGATTCCACTTTATAAGGATAAATTCTCAACTCACCTCCTCCTACAATGTGTCCCAAATAAAGCAGAGAATTATTTCCAAATTCACACTTTGACATATTCAGAAATAATTGCTCTTTCTTCAAAATGTCAAGCAACTTTTTCACATGCAAGACATGTTTTTCTCTTTTTTTGATAAAAATGATTATATCATTTAAATACACAATCAAAAATTCATCAAAAAATGGATGCAAAAAATTATCCATAACATGCATGAAATTCGTCGGTGCATCACAGAAACCAAACGGCATAACCAACCACTCAAAGATACCTTGTTTGGTTTTGAATGCAGTCTTCCATATATCACTTTCTACAATTCTTACTTGATGATATCCACTTCGTAAATATAACTTAGTGAAAAAATTTTCTTCTTTCAGCTAATCTAGCAAATCATCTATCCTTGGGAGTGGGTATCGATTCTTTACAGTTATCTTGTTTAAAGCTCTGAAGTGGACACACATGCGCTAAGTCCAATATATCTTCGCAATAAATACTATGGGTGAACCGCATGGAAAAGTTCTTGGCCTTATGAGTCCCTTGTCAAACAATTTCATTATTTTCCTTTTTATTTCATCATTCTCCATTATCAACATGCGATACATGTGGATGTTTTGAAGACGACAATCTTGTTGTAACTGAATCTCATGTTGAATCTCATGTTTAGGAGGCAATCTTGTTGGCTCCTAAAACATATCATGATGTGAATCAACTACATCATATAAATATGATTTCAAATTAGGATCACAATCTTCAAATGACTCATGATTAGCATCAGCTTTAGGCTTAATCATTAGAAGAACAAAATTCTTACCTGAATTCACTAGCCACTTTACCTGTCCAGCATTTACCCTTGCAATATTTGTCTTCTTGCGATGTGCTCTAACAATGTAATCCTTACCATATTTGAATAAATGGTATTTTTTCTCATGAATATGGAAGATCACTTTCCTCCCATACAATTAAGGAAAGTCCTATAATATCAAACAGAACCACATCTAATTCAACTGTGTGAACAAAATGTGTAGTTATTGCAAAGCACAATATGCACTTCTTTGAAACTTGTAAATTTAAATCCTTACAAATCCAACCAAGTGAATATGGTTTTGGATGTGGAATGGTATCAATATTAATTTTCTTGACCAAGTATTCAGAGATTAATTTTTCTTGTGACCCACTGTCAAACAATGTGTCAATCTTGTTATGTTTGGATATGACCCTTACATGAAACAGGTCAATTCTCTCTTCTTCATTTGGAGCTTGTATGTGACAGTTTGAAGTACTAGTATGGGGTTTTGTTTCAAATTCCTTCTCATTCATGTTCTTCAATCCCATGGCTATAATTTTACTTTCATCAACTAAATCCTCTTCAAAGTCATGTTGAGTTGTAGCTGTAGTTTTGTGCTTCCCTTTGTTATTGTTATACTGGGTCTCTTTTCAAGATGTAATTTCCAACATTTATTCTCTTCATGGCCTTCTCCTAAAAAATGTTTACAAACCACTTTCTCTCCCTATTTCTTGATAAATGCATTCTTCTTGCCTTTTCCTTTTGAGGTATTCTCTTTGTTTTTCCCCTTAAAAGGTTTGTTTCTACCCTGTTCAAAATTATTTTTCCCTCTAGCTTATAGATGTGTGGCTTGAACACATACCTCATCTAGACTTGTAGGATTAAACATGAGGATAATATGTTTAAGGTAGCTGTGTAAGCCTCCTATGTACTTTAGAAAATTATCTTGATATTGCAAATCTACCCCTAATAAGAGAGCTCTTCTCGTAAATTCTTGGGTGTAGTCTTGTACATTTTGTCCTTTCAATTGTCTAAATTTTGCCACTTCATTATTGATTTATACATGTGATCTAATGGATAAAACTATTTTTTTATTACATTATTGAAATCAGTCCATGATAGAATAATCTTACCATGCTTCTTGATCTCCTCATTTATCTTGGCTTCCCACCAAACAAGAGTTGCACCTTCCATCCTCAATGAAGCTAGTTGGATTTTGGTATCATCATCACGAAGGTTTTGAATTCTCAAATAGACTTCCAATCGCCAAAATCCAATTATCAAGATTTTCTACACTGACTTCACCTTTAAAAATTGGCAATTCAAACTTAACATCAAGTTTTGGAAAATGACTTTGACCAGTGTTCTTTGACTTCTGTGACTGGTGTACTAAAGATGAAGTAGAGGATGATGATGATGAGGGTGAGGATGGTGGATTTCAACTACCTCCATTTCCTCCATTTCCCTTCTTTGATTTATCTTCATCATTGTGACCTCCTAATGATCTTTGACCTTCCTTGCAAAATTTGGATCCTTCCCCTTCTAGTCTTTCATTCCTTTCTTGATAAAGGACTCTCACCATTTCAGTCATGTCAAGGAATGCTTTCCTGAACACTCTTTCTTCTTTTTTGGGAACCAGATCTTCATGGGTTTCTTCTTCTCCTGGAGGCATGCTTATACCTTCTTCTTCTTCTTTTGGAGCTGAACTAGGTGGTGGAGAATGTGGAAATATTTCCCTCCTTTTCTATAGCTCCCTTTGAGAACCTCTTGCTTCCACCAATTTTACTTCTCCTCTCTTAAGCTTGAGCCTAGTAAGCATGTAAACCCTTGCAAACAGTTAACACATCTTTGCACACAACACCACCAAAGATTAAACTCTAGCTCTAATACCAACCTGATCTGAAAGGAGTGTTTTAGTTTTTCTATGATAAGCATCCTTTTAGTAATAAAAACATGTACAATTTGTCTCCATTTGTTTGCTTAAGGAATGAGTGTTTTAACCATGAAACATAGATGAATTTTGTGAACTTTAAGCATTAAAATAAGCATAAAAAACACTGAAAAATAATGTATAATACAGAAATACAATCACACGTAAGTTTTACATAGTAGGCATGATGAATAACTTCACCCCTCCTGGGACACATCTCTTGGTCCAGCTCCCAATGGCATGTCCCTCTTTTTCATTATGCTAAAAAATTAAAATTACATGTTTTCATAGGCCTCTAATGGATGTTTTCTCTGCACCAATGGCTCTAGAATGCTCAAATTAGTCTAGGTAGACTATTTTTTTACCCAAATTGGTCGAAAATTAACCTCCCAATGCATTTTTCCCAATGTCAGCTAGAAACGCATCACTAAAAGTGGAGACTGACACATAATTGTGGCTAAAAATAGTAAAATCGCTAAATTTTAGGGCATCACTACTATTTTCACTAGATAAAAATTTAACACTTAATTCAAAAGGTTTGGGTGTGGTGCTCACATGTCGACCCCCTGCTGTGAACCCCATGTTTAACTGATTGAACTCCCCATATAAAAGGGAAACAGAACCATAACTCCATGTTTCGCAAAACCTTAGCATTCATTGCCACCCAAACCACATCCATGTGATAGTCTTAAAGACTCCTTGAGATAAGTTGCCAAACTAACCATCAACCGCAAGTTAAATGTTACCGCGATATGTGACCTTTGTTTAAATCGTTGAGGTTATGGTTCATCCAACTGTCAGACTAAATGTCAACTAACCGCACATGTAACCACATCAGGGAAGCTACCAGGCTCATGGCTTGTTTATCCACTGGTTGAATATTTAATGTCATGGTGTAATATGTCATGTGATCACTGCTTTGGGGCCGCCAGAAGGTTGGGATCGTTGGCGGTCCCCCCTGTCCTCCCCTCCCCCCCCCCCCCCCCCCCACCCCCTCTAACTCAAAAAACTTAACAACATAGATTTATGTGGAAACCTTATAGGTTAAGGTTCATGTTGTAGGCAATATGGTCAGAGGCTATGCAGAGAGGCCCAATGTCATGGGGTTCAACCCCCCCCCCCCCATCCCAACTCCACCAAATTTTTTCTAGAACCTCCTAAGGACACGTGGCAGCCTCCAAGCTTGCCTTGTGTCTCTCATCCAGTGGACCATAACAAAAATTGTACTTCTCCATACAACGATCAGAAATTTAATTTCGTAACACAAGATCAACGACCCACATCATGCCAGGTGTCAAATTCTTTTTGGCTATGAGAAAATGGAATATTTCCCATAATATGCCACTTGCTGACTATGCCTGCATGCTGACTAGGCATCCTAGTCACAAATTTTTCGTTGTTTAGGGAAACGAACAAAAAACGATATCTTCCTCATACGACATCAATTTTTCGAACCGTTCACGGTGCTAGAATCACAATGACGAGACCCTTCTGGTCACTGAGGTTTAGTGCAGATTCAAGCACTTTTAATTTTGAGCATAACACATGATCTCATGATGAAAGGCCTTCTGATTCGATGGCGGGTTGAATGGCCCATCAAAGTCCAACGGCGATCATTTGAAAGGTTCTACTACCAACTATGGCTGCAATGGAATATCTTCATATTGGACGAGGCAACCCATTCTTTGGCAACTATCGCAGACTTGTAATTATTTCTTTGCATATTTAAAAATTGTGTGCCAATAGTATCCCATTTGTAATACTTTGTGCCCTGTCCTCCGATCTGCAAAATTTCTGCCACATGGTTCATCATGGGAAGAATTCAAGATGTCATAAATCTTGTCTTCTGGAAATCATATGCGTATATGCATATCAACTCATGTATGGAAAATATATCTACCGATCCAGTATAATCTAGCACTGTGTTGAAAAATAAACTTTTGTTCCTTTGTTGTAAACTGTCTTGGAAGCTTTCTACTTCCAGATAATTTGCTACATCTGCATTCCATGATGCTTTTATTACCACAACAAACAAATTCTCCTCATAGAACTGATCATATACTGCCACTGGGTCATTTGTCTTTGGAACTCCAAATAGGAAATGTGCAACTACCTTCTCCTTTCATGGGTGGTCCTTAGTATTTATATTGAACTCCTATAAAAGAAACAACCAACAAGTCACTCTTCCATTTGTAATAGGTTTGTTAGATAAATATCTAATGGCAGAATGATCATTAAATATGGATACTTTATAGTGATTTATGTAATCTATACATTTATTTATCGCATAAATGACAACCAAGAACTCCTTTTCCGTCACTATATAATTTAACTCAGCAAGAGTGAGATTCTTGCTAATAAAGTAAATAGCATAGGGCTTCTTGCCGTCCTCTTGACTTATAACCGATCGTATTGTTGTATCTGATGCCTCTGAAGAAATATGAAAGGGCAGCTCCAAATTATGACCACACAATACTTGTGCTGTCAAGACTAGTTTCTTTAAATATGAAAAAGTAGTGTCACATTTGTCAGAGCATTGGAATTCAACATTTCCAGTTAATGCATACAAAGGAGTAGAAATCTGTGAAAAATTATTTATAAACCTATGATAGTACCTTGCATATCCAAGGAAACTGTGTGCCTCTTTCTAAGTAAAAGTTCTATCTAATAAGAGAATTACCTCTATCTTTGTTGGATCTACCGGTATTCCAGCTGCAGAGATATAGTTTCCTAGGATCATGCCTTCAGTCGTCATCAAGTGACACTTTTCATTGCTCAAGCATAATTTGGTAGCAATCCATCACTCCAGTACTTTTTCCAGTGTTTGCAGTGCCTGATCAAAGTCATATCCATATGGATTACAATCATCCATGTAGACCTCGAGCCCTTTATTTATTAAATCAGAAAAAAATAATAATTATGGCCTTTCAAAATGTTGTTAGGGCATTGTATAGACCGAACAATAATACCCTATAGGAGAATATACCCGAGGGGAAGGTAAAGGTTGTTTTATCTTCATCTTAAATGGCTATCTGGATTTGATTGTAACCACTGAAGCCATCAAGAAAGGAAAAGAACTGCTTTCCTACCAATATATCAAGGACCTGATCAACAAAGGGGAGGGGGAAGTGGTCTTTTTGTGTGGCTTTGTTCAGTTCTTTATAATCCACAAATATTCGCCACTTACCATTATTTTTAGGAACAAATACTAATGGAGAGACCCATTTTCTATCTGAAATAGGATAAATGAATTTTACATCTAGCAAATTTTGTAATTTTTCTTTTACAATGTCTTTCAGATGCGATTTTAACCTTTGCTAAAGCTGCCAAATAGGGTGAGCATCCTTTTCAGTATAAATATGATACGTGCATAGTTGAGGATATATACCTTTAATGTCTGGGTAGTCCGAAGAAAAGGCTCCTTTATATTTTTTTAAGAATTTAATGAGATTTTGTTGCTGCTCAATATCCAGACTGTTGTTGATATTTGAAATTTTACCTGGCTAAATTTAAATTGGCATGTGGTTGCGAACAATAGTCATGGGTATGCGTTGCTCATCAGTATCTACTAAGGGATCATCCTATGCTTTGTTATCAAAAAATGTTTTAACATTTGGCACTTTAAATTACATAAATTAGATGGTTGGTTTATAAAGTTATTGATCAAATCATATTCAGTTTGATCTTTGAATTCGAGTGCTTCACCTATTGTCAATGGTGAACGAATTTTTGTTTCCCAGTATGTATGTGGTTTTTTATGAATATTTATAGTGGAAAGGATCGGTTTGGAAGGGGGATATATCGCAATATTGTTTATGATATCTCATCTATCAATGGTCATGCTGCATGTTCAATAGCCTATGTAAGCATTAGTCGTCGCTAACCAAGGCCGTCCCAATATTACAGGATGTCTGTCTAATCTACTTTTTGGGTTAATAACTAAAAATTATGTCAGGTATTCCCATGAGTCCACAGAAACCAGGATGTCCTGTAATGTACCCTCTAGTTTGACAATAGATTTGTCAGCAAGTTCCAGCAAGGTATTTGTGGGTTCCATGGCTGTTATACCTAATGTCTCACAGGTTTCTGTAGTTAAGATATTAATATCTTCCCCCAAATCGACTAATGTGTTTGAAAAGGAGCGGCCATAGATCTATAGTGTGACTATGGGATTTCATGGATCCTCACATTTTATTTGTGTTTTTTTACCCAAAAGTAAATCTGACAATGCCCCTACTAGATGAACAGTTGGCAAAGTCTTTTCTTTCCTCAGATGTTTTCTCACACACAATTCTCTAATTTTTTTAGCATATATAGGGATGTCTTGTATAGCCCGCGGGAGAGGAATTTTGCTGCAAATATTTTTTAACTCCCCTATGAGATCAAAATCTGAAGAGAAGCTTGGTTTGGGTATCGTTAAATTCTCATGGAATGGAGGAGAGGAAATAATAATGTTTTCAGAATCTTTTTGGTCGAGTGTGTCCCTCCCCTGTTCTATCTCAGTTACTATCACAGTCGATTGTTTAGGTACTATTAGAATTTTATACTTAATTTGTGGCAGGGAAATATCTTCTTTAGGTGAAATAATGTGCCCTAATCTCAACCTAAGTTCATTTCATTCCTTTTGTTCAGTTTCGATGTCTGCATTCTCAACAATCTCGATCAGCTGAACCGGTCTGTTATTAGGATTACGATTTGGTTGAGCTGGAAGTTGAGGGCGTATAATATATTGAGGATTTTGTTGAACTGGGTATGGAGCTAGTAATGTGAGTTTGAGCCCTTGTTCCTATAGGTAAATTGGCCATTCCTATGGGTCACTGCAATTTTTGAGACAATTCGTATTTTGTGAGGTGGAGGGAGGCCACTGGGACTGATATGGATTATTTTTCTAGTATGAAGGAGGGAAAGGAAAGCTTGGCCAGCCATTACCTAGAGAGGATTGAGTCGGCCAAGGGGGCATGGAAAATGATTGGGATGGCCAAGAAGAAAAAGGTGATTGGATTTTTCATGCTGTTCCACAGTTTTGTTGATTAAATTGCGAAGAAGGAAAGAGCTGAGTGGAGTCTTGTGACATACTTGGTCATGCTTGACACTGTCGATGTTGATTCATTAGATACAATGGTTTTATTTCTTCTTCTTCTTCTTCTATAAAAAATTCTTTCAACCCTGGAAGTGAAGGCCACTACTCAGTGGCATGGTCCTTGGTACAAATAGCACATGTATGGACGATGTCTAATGGACACTCCTGCTGGTTGTGCTTCTTCCAATAACATGGAAAAAAAAATTCCAAATTATGTTCCATGAAGGCTTGCTTCTGCTTCAATTGTAGGACATCTAGCTATGCTGAGGGTGCCCAAGATATCATTTTTGAAATCTTCTAAGCGATTCTCCAAATGTAAGACTCAGAATATCCACAGTAGTCATTTTTGTTCTACGTTTCGAGTCTAAATCAAGACTCATCATTAGGACAACTTGCTAAGAAGAGAGAAGATGAAGGTTAATAAATATAGGAGGGAAAGAAAAATGAAAAGGCCGACCAACTCTTAATAATTGTAAATTAATTAATGTATTATTTCCTATTTTATTTATATTTATTACCTTAATTTTTTTTTGTAATATTGGTTTATTAAAATATTTATAATTATTAACCATGCTAATATTTAAAATTATAGGATAATGCTAATATATAGGATAAGGTTAATATATATTATAAAAAGGGTTAAGAGATTTAAAATTATTTTACCCTATTAAATTAAAATTTGAGGATATAATAGGGGTAATTTTTTATTTACTAATAATTTATATTTTACTTTATAATTATTTACTAAGTAGTGATATTAAAATTTTTATTTCAATTATGGTTTATTTAAGTTCTTAATATAAAATTAGAATTATATGTATTTTGATAATATATATTGTAATAGGATAATAGATTATAATAATTGATTTTAAGGGTTTAATTATCAATATTTTATTAAAGTGATTATATTAAAATAATTTTACTTTGTTAATTCTAAAAATGTTGGAAATATTGTCATTGATGGAAAAGGAGAAGAAAGGAGCAGCACTTGAACTATCATTATGGAAAAAGAGAAGAAAGAAGAACCAAAAAATAGGCAAAGGACACAGGCAAGAGGTAGCCCAGGTAGCAGAAGCAGTAGAGGAATTAGAGACAGAGTAGTGAGGTTGAAAGGGCCATTTGATTTGAAGATCTGACCAAAAACAAGGAGGCTTTGTAAGTAAATTCATTGTATATATGAAATAATATGTTCTGAAAAGGGTCTGGTTGTGTATATACAGTAAATACAGAGAAACAGTGATGCAGAGAAATAGTCATGCACTGTCATGCACAGTAACTGAATACAGAGAAACAGTCAGCCATTGTCTGTGCGTTGAAGAGGGTTTGTATAATCAAACTTTGTTACACAACGAAGATTGGGTTTGAAGATCATTGGGGTTAATGGTGTTTGTACATGCTTGATGGAACATAAAGGCTAGATGAATGGATCGAAATGGTAGTAATGTTACAGTGAAAGATCATAGCAGAGGCCAAAATCGTGAAATGTATGTAGAGACCTTATCAAGAATGGAAGAAGAATTATAAGTGGAGCAATCAAGCCGTGAAAGAGAAACTTGGTTAACGGAAATGTTTTGAACCAGAACCTTGAGAAGAAAGTAATGGAACCATGAGCAGTAAAGGTGGTTTCTGAAAACCCACAAATGGTATTTGCGCAACTTAAAAATGGTAAGTGGATTCGCAAAAAAAAAAAATGCGATATCACTAGTCGATGGATGTGTGGCAAAAGTGGTTAGAGTAAAAACACTTTTATCGCGTAATTTATGAGAATTAAGTGTCGTGCATCTAAATTGCGCGATATTGTGTGATGGCCCTCAGATGGGCATCCAAAGTCTTGGTGGAGCGCGAGAGCAGGTTGTTCGTTGGATTATAAGTCAAGTTGCATAAACGATAAGCAAGGTAAGTAGTACAGGTACTGTGGGCCTGAGTGCTATTGAAGTTCCGAATTTCATCATTGGTAATGAGAATTCAAATATTATGGTGACATGGTGGCCAAATCTCATATTCGTGTAAATGTGTCACTGAGAACATTATATTATTAAAGAAGTATTGTTTTAATCAAATGTCTTATGGTGACGGAGATTTCAATTTAACTGAATGAAAATTATTGATATGAGTCAAGAATATGGTGGGACCATACGATGAACAGTAGAAGTGGCTTTAAAAAACCAAACAGCGGTTTTCACAAAATAAATAGACGGCATATGTTATGGCTAAAAATAATGCGATAGCATTCAGCATGTGACGCGTGGCCCAGGTGGTATTCCAAATCCACCCATTTCGCAAAATATTTTGGTATTACAGTTTTGTTCGAGAAAAAATGCGATATCCATCAGATGTGTTGATCAAATGATGGGACGGTGGTCACATCATCAGGTTGCGGGTTGGTTAACTCCGTTAAATGAGTTGTGGGGCCCGAACAGACTTGAGTGTTCATCGGGTTTTTGGTTATAAGTCAAAGTCGGGTTTCAATATGGCTTACTGACCATTGGGGTTAAATTTTAGAACTTGAGTTATATGCCGAGACTTACATATATGGTTTGAAACTAAAGTACCGTGGGCTAGATATGATATTCGGGTGTAATATAGAGTCTTGACACATATTAACATATGTGGAAACGCAAGTTATATTTCAAGATTTAAACCAAGTCGATGATGAATAATGAAGAGAACCAATATATATGTGGGCACGAACAAATATTACAATTGAGTTTTAATGTTGAGTGGCTCCAACTATGTTTTAGTGCTGGAATTAAAACATTATATAATGCTTATTGATATTATAAAACTTTGGATATCAACTCAAAGGGTTTGAAGTATGTTGTGGGGCCAGAAATTTATATGCATTGGGTTATATGGTTACTTTGGGGTTAACAAATTCAATCAATGAAAGTATGTTAATATGTTGTGAGGCCATATCAATTATGTTGATATTTGAGTTTAAACCTAATGTTGTTGATAGAGTATGGGAGAGCATTGTTATATGCATGGAGTCAATGCTATAATGGAGGTTTTAATATGTTTTAATGGATTATGGTCCGCATATAAACAGATGGTTATAGATATAATTGCATGTGAGTTGGTAAGCCTTGGGGCCAAAGGAATGTATGTTTATACCCTTTACCAAAGCCAAAAAATATAAAGGTATTCCATCGATGGATTAGTAAAGCTGTGGAGAACATAAATGAAAGTGTTGGCTAAATTATGATTATTGGATTATATTCCAAAGACATAGAGTTTAACCTTTGGTGGAAAAGCTTCTGCATACATTTATTTAAATTTCCAGCCCAGGGAAAATGAATGGAAAGGCATTTTTATATGAATAAGACTTTGAGATTTATTTGGGGCTAAACTGGTAAAGCAGTTATATATGCAGCAGATACACAATTGCAGTGAGCAAAGATTACATATTTGAAGAGGTGTGCAGTGAAGGTATTCAGATTTGCAGAATCTGAATTTTAAATGCACAGGAATGAAAATGGTGGTTTGTTACACTACAACAGCAGAAAGGACAAGCACACAGTGAACCAATAACTGAATGGGTTGAATTGAAATTCTTGTTGTAACTGAAAATGTAAAGTTTTATTTTATATTGTTTGTGATGCATTGGAAAGTCTCTTGTAGGCAAACAAAACTCCATTGTAAAACTGAAATTTGTACAATTTTCTATATTCCTCTGAATGAGCTGGAAAAAGAGATGAGAAGGAAGAAGCCAAAGACTCATGGCCCTTCACTTCAAATTCCCTGTGGAATACAAACAGTCATGAGGTGAACTCTATAAATGATATCACATAGATATGCAAAGATATGTTAGAGAATAGAGAAATGAGGTAGAGAGGGTAAGAAGAAGGTAAAGTAGATTGAGAAGCTGTGAAGATTCAGAGATGATGTGAGGCAGATATGAAAGCTGGTGGACAACAGTGAAGAAGGAATAAAACAGAGCTAATATCCAGGTAAATCAGGAAGTGTTTTTGAAAGAGTGAGGAAGTTGGTGCTTCCATATCAAGTTGTAGCTTGATAGATTTCAGTTGTAGCTCGCTGAGGTAGGAGCCTCCTATAGGTTGTAGGTTGTAGAAAATAGATGGTATTTTGAGCTTCCTTGCAAGTTTTAGCTTGAAGAATTGAGGTAGGACCCTCCTGTAGGTTGGAGCCTATAGGAAATCAGTGGTGAGAGGGAGTAGGAGCTTGCCTTTGCATCAAAAAAATAATAAGATGTGTTTTTCTCCCTTTATGGGTTTCCACTTATATCTATTGTCTATATGCATGATTATTATCTATTGATACTCTGCATTTATTCTTTTTTATACCTGCTTCTCATTTATTAAGATTGTTGTTCCATTGTATATTAAGTTGTTCACAAAATGATGATGTGAATGAGTATAAAAGAAAGTTTAATTATAACATGACTGCATTAAATTTATTCACCCCCCCCCCCCCCCCCTCTCATTTTAACCAAGGGTTCAACAATTGGCATCAAAGCTAGTTCCTTCTGTATCAGTTTAACAACTGGAAGGAGATCCTAGGTCCCCAGGATGGCTAGTCTATAAGGATGCTCAACAAATAAAGCCCCTTTTTTCACCGTTACAAATTATGCCTTCTATAAAATAAGAATGAGGACGTACATAATGTCTCTAGGAATAGAACTTTGGGTTGTTGTGTAATTGGGATATGCCCCAAAGGAGTCTGACTCAAAGAAAGATGCCAAACAAGACTTTGTAGCTAATGCAAAAGCCATGAATGCACTCTTAAGTGGACTGTGTGAGGCAGAATTTATCAAAGTAATGCACAACAAGACAACCAAAGAAATATTGGATACACTAGAAAACATCCATGAGGGAGACAAAAAGGTGAAGATAGCCAAACTTCAAGTCTATAGAGCTCAGTTTGAAAATATAAAAATGAATGATGATTAAGACATTTCCAGCTTCTTTTTAAGGGTTGAAAAAATTGTGAATAACATGAAAGCTCTAGGAGAAACCATAAAATAATGTGTAATTGTTCAAAAGATTCTAATATCTTTACCATCCAGCTTTAACCCTAAGGTTTCTGCCATATAAGAAACAGCTGATTGGGAAAATTTGACCATGAACCAATTACTTGGAAACATAACAGCCTATGAGATGAGACTACCACAGAGGAAGTCAAATGTGAGGGAGGTAGCCTTTAGGACAAAGAAGAACAAAGAAGAAAAGGAGCATACATGCTCCTACTCTAATGAAGAAGAGGCCAAATTTATCAGAAGATTAGATAGAGGCTCAGGCAAGTATAAAGGTAAACTTCCATTTAAATGCTTTAACTATGGAAGAGTTGGACACTATGCTTCTAAGTGTCCTCACAAGAAGACAAATAATCAGACTAAAGAGTTGGAGAAAACCATATCAAAGAACTGGAAGAAAGGGAATAGATACAGGAGGAAATAATTTTATGCTCAGCAAGATAGTAGTGCATCTGAAAACTCAGATGAATCCTCCAATGAAGAGGGAACCTCTGAATTTGTATTGATGGCCAAGGAAGAGCTTAAAGGATTCCTTCTAGAAGATGAGGAAGAAGGTGAAGTTGATCTTGAGGGGGAGCTAAGAAGTGCCCTGGAGGAAATAGAAAAACTTAAACTAAAGTGCAGAAAATAGAAAGACATTATCCTCAAACATGTAAGAGAAGAACAAAATTTAGAAGAAATCATTCAGTTGAAAGTAAAGCTTGAAGAAGCCAAGAATATAGAAGACACTCTACTTAAGAAAATTGAAGATAAAATTCAAAAGCAAGAGAAATTGGAAGAAGAAGTAGTATGCTTGAGGATGAAATTAGAAAAAACCCAAAGGAAATTGTCAATAAACACTTCTCAAATGACAAGCTCTGATAAGTTGAATAAAATACTAGATGCTCAAATATCTCCTCTGATAAAAACTGGGATAGGCTATGAAGGAGAAACAAGTAAAGTTAAAGAATCAGATAACAGGAATATCATTTTTGTAGAAGATGTCAAGGATAATGAAGCAACTCAGAAGGTTCCTACAAAAGGAGAAGCCTACAATGAAGTAAACAGAAACATGAAGGAAGCTCAAATGACAAAGAACGAAATAAATAAACGGTCAGCTGAAAAAGGCTCATATACTCCTGAATATATAAAATTTGGAATCTATCAAAGGAGATTCTTCCCCCCTATGAAAAATGTCACTTGTTATGCCTGCTATAAACTGGGACATATTGCTGCATATTGTCATAAACGGAGAATCGATTCCAACCAAGAAACGATCAAAAAAGTTAAAAGACTACCTCAAGTTAACAAATGGAGAAGACAACCCTTCATAAGGTACGCTAATTTTTTTTATAGATATTGTTTTTACTGTAAGTAATTTGACCATAAAGCCAAGGAGTGCAGAACATATGGACAAAGACTAATGTTCAAAACCTCAAGGAGATTTATGAATGATGGAGAGTTCACTCATACTCATAATTCTGCTAAAAATATGATCAAATGTTGTGTATGCCATAAAATCAGACATATGACTTCCCAATTTCCTCTCAAAGAATGTGGTCCATCTTCTCAAAAATGGTGCCAAACAAATAGCTGCCTATAGTGGAAAAAGAATTTGAATAAGTGTGACTGGCTCTAATAGCCCAGGATCAGAAAACCAATGGTATTTGGACAGTGGAAGCTCAACGCATATGACTGGAAATAGAAGCAATTTTATAACCTTTGATGAAAATAAAACTAGAAATTTAACCTTAGGTAATGATAAAGCAGGGAAAATCACAAGAAAAGGCTCAGTCAGTCTGGATAATGGAAGAGGAAAGGCCCAAGATGTACTATTTGTGGATGCGCTGAAAGCAAATCTGCTTAGTGTCAATCAAATGTGTGATAAAGGCTGTGAAGTTCTTTTTAGAGCACAAGACTGTGAGGTAAGATCAAGCACCACAGGAAAGACCTTGATCAAAGGTATTCGAACAGAAAGTAATGTCTATATAGTGAAAGAAGAGAATGAAGCATGCCACCTTAGCAGACTAGAGGAATCATGGTTATGGCATAGAAGATTGGGACACCTAAACTTTGACTACATCATAAGTCTGAGCAAGAAGAATTCAGTCAGAAATATGCCAGTCATAAAGAAGCCTTCAAATACCATATGTAAATCCTACCAAATAGGCAAACAAACCTGCACATCTTTCAAGACCAAAGAGAAACTATCTAGAAGTAGACCTCTTCAGCTTGTTCACATGGACCTGTGTGGACCTTCAAGAACTAAAGCACCAAGTGGAGAATCTTATTTCATGCTGATGATGGATGATTTTTCTAGAATGACGTGGGTATCATTCCTCAAATATAAATCTGAAGCACTTGAGAAATTCAAGATATTCAAGGCATTGGCAGAAAATCAAATAGGATGCAACCTAAAGTGCATCAGATCAGACAGAGGAGGTGAATTCACAGACTGTGATTTTGCAAACCTATGCAATGAGCATGGGATAAAACATTAGTTTACAATTGTAGGTAAACCTCAATAGAATGGAGTGGCAGAGAGACAAAACAGGTCAGTACAACAGATTTCCAGAGCAATGATGCAAGAAAGTAACATTCCCCAAAATTTTTGGGCAGAAGCAGTACACACAGTTGTTCACATTCTTAACAAAGCTCATTTAAGACCAAATTATGACAAGACTCCTTACGAAATATGGCATGGTAAACCAGCATCAATCAAACACTTTAGAGTCTTTGGAGGCAAATGTTTCATAAAAAATAATGATGAAAACCTGGGAAAGTTTGATGCAAGAGCTGATGAAGGAATAATTTTAGGATATGCATCCAAGAGTAAGGGTTACAGATGCTACAACAAAACACTACACAAAATTGTGGAAAGAATTCATGTAAGATTTGATGAAGACCTACCAAACAGAACAAGAAGCACAAGATGTAGCAGTCCTCCAGAAGATCATGAAGAAGAGTGTTGGAACACCTAATCCTACATGGCTAGGCGTGGAATGCGAAAAGTCACAATGGAGTCCAAGTGACCTTGGAATGTGAAACCAAGAGTCACACCATTGTATTATAAATCTACATCATGTATAATGGAAAAATAAGAAAGCCTCACGCTTATCCTTTATTGTGTGTTGAGTCTCTTGTGTGTGTGTGTTTATCTTTCTCATACACCATATGTGTGTTTAACATGGTATCAGAGCTGATACGTTCATAACTAGCTCAACATTGAGTGAGCCATTTGTGTTTATGGCTTTTGCATATCTGCAAAATTCTTGTCATTTTTGCAGCAGTTAAATAGTTTCTGCAGTAGTCATTTTGCCACATTCAGAAAGGTGTTTTGAAGAAGAGCAGGATTGGTTCTGAAGAAAAGCAGTGTTGTGCATTTGAAGGTTTTCTCACTGCTCATGTTTCCTGCAATTTCTAACTATTAAATTCTGCATTTTGAAGAGCTGCTGGAATACTATTTAAAGAGGGTTTCTGAAAGAAAAATTTCTGAGATTTTCATTGAAAAATTTGTGCAAATATCTAGGTTTTTACCGCTGAAATATTATGGAAAATTCTGTATTTTTAAAGTCCATTTCTCTGCTGCTGAGCTACTGGAAAAATTTCGAATTTTTATTGGTAATCTGTGCAAATTATTCTACTGTAGTTTTCTTGAAAGACATTCTGCCATAAATTTCATGTTGTCCTCTGCTATTCTACTCTGCTGTTCAAAAAAGAAAAATATAAAAAATAAATAAAAATAAAATATAAAAATAAAATAAATTCTCTCACTCGGCCTTCGGCCCCCCCTCCCCAACCTGCAAGTTTTTTTACATCTCTCATCCTCACGTGCTACACTCCTCCTCCACTCAACATTCATCCCTCACACCTATCGTCTCACCCCCTCACTGCAACGTTCACTCCTCCCCTCACGGTTCCCACCCCTCTCAACGCACACACCCTCCCCCTCACTACACTCCCCCATCCCTCCCCTTCACACGGGCCCTCCGTCACTGCCCAACCTGCTACCCTTTACCATGCACACTACCCAAGCCACCTACGCTCCTCTGCCTTTCGGCCTTTCCCTTCCCCCTTACCTCGTCTACTCCCTCTTCGCACATACACACGCCCTCACGCCTCATCTCCTACCACTCTCCCCAACCCCTCTCACTCCTCCCCTCCACTTACCCTGCTACCCCACGGCATAGCCGTCCCCCCTCACCGCCCAGTCGGCCTCCATATCCACCTCCCTTCTTCCCATTGTAAATTTCTTTAAAAATTTCGTTTTTAAATTAATTTTAATTTAAAATTTTCCCCTCCCCCCAATTAAAAATCTGCCCTCCCAACTTCACTTTAAAATAAAAAATAAAAAAATAAAAAAAAAATTGATTTAAAAAAAAAATTCGTTTCCCATTTTTTAAATATGCATCCCCCTCTCCATTTTTTATTTCCCCTATTCTACCTTTTTTAATTTAACTTCAGCTTTTATAATCGTTTTTAAATTCCATTCTTTTCAAGTTTTTTCTTAATTTAATTATTTTAAATTAAAAAAAAAAAACAGCAGAGAGAGAGGACAGAGAGATAAAGTAAACAATAGCAAATGAAAGAGGAAATAGCATGTGAGCAGATGGATTGAATACATAAAGAAAAGTGCAGTTTTCATTGTGATTTGTGGCATTAATAAAAGGTTTATTTTATGAAGAAATTTACATGTGAAGACAAACAACTCTTTGAAGAAAAAAATTGAGCTGCCTCAAAGGCCTCTTGTACAAGTGTTTTGCAGCACATTTTTGATGCATTTTGTATTGAACTGACATTGTATTGCTTCTTCATAGTTGCAATCAGCAGATTTTGTACTTTGAGATTTCCATAGTTGGAAGTTTTCTTGAGTCATTTGTATTTCTTGTTGCATCACATTGTAAACAGGTGCATTTTCGGTTGAAGCTGACACCCTTTCATTTTTTGAGCCTAAGTTGTTGAAAATGGATAAAATCAATGAGGCATTAGAGTTGTTGAATAACCTCATTCATTCCAATGTTGATGATATGATAAAAATGAGCAAGCATGATCTTTGTAACATTCAAAGTTGTTTGCAAGATGCACAAGAAAAGATTGAGTTTTTGCAGTTGGAATCTCAGCTTCAACAAGACGAACTTCAGCAAAAGAGTCACCATTCTGAACCTCTTTCTATTTAGAAGACCGAGAAGCACTCTCATTAGAAGAAAGAAGATAAAGTTGCAGTTGATTCACATTCAGTGCCTTGTACAAGAGCAGATGTACATGCAGATGCAGTAGTTCAGCCTGCACTTCTCAAGCCCATCATCAGACCTTGGGAAGAGCTTGTCCATAACAAGCATCGAACTAGTCTTGGATATGACAAGGATGTGTCCTTTCATATTCCAGACTACACCAAGCCCATCATATTTCAGAGTGCCAGATTCATGTATGACAGTTCACCTGCCACTGTTTCAGATCCTGTTCCGCTTCCACAACAATAGATTGTAAAATGCCAACACTGTGATCGAGTTGGACATATGAAAGATCATTGTTTTGATCTTCATCCATGCAAGCATTGTGGTCGGCACACCCATTCTTCAGACAGATGCTTCAGAAACAAGCCTCCTGTAAGAACAAAGATTCATCTTAGATGGATCGCTTCTTGGAAATGGGCATCAGCAGCCAAGAAGATGTTTAAGCCGCATGTCAGAACATGTTCACGGATATTGAGAAAACTTGCAGTTGATTTTTCACCATCATCTCACCTTGTCCCTGACAAGGGGGGAAATGGTGGTCATGTACAAGCTTCGACGTCAGATCAAGCGAGCCTGAGCCACAATCTCTAATTTCATGTTCAGATTTGTATGATGAACTGAGCAAGACAATAGAAGATACTGAATTAAACTCGAAAGGTCCCTCAACACACACTCAAAAGAATCATCTAGAAGATCAAATCATTGGGGACAAGAGTGTGGGAGTCTAGACAAGAATACAATTTGTTGAATAGACAGAAGAAGTATACATAGCTATGTTATCTCAAATAGAGCCAAAGAAGTTTGAAGAAGCCAGTAAAGACAAATATTGGGTGAAAGCTATGAATGAAGAACTAGACCAGATTAAGAAGAATACTACATGGGAGTTAATACCAAGACCCATAGGGAAAAATGTCATTGGCTCAAAATGGATATTCAAGAATAAGATGAATGAACAAGGACAGGTAATCAGAAATAAAGCTAGACTTGTCTGCAAGGGATATTCAAAAATTGAAGGTCTTGATTATGATGAAACCTTTTCCCCTGTAGCCAGAATCGAAGCAATCAGAATGTTTTTTGCCTTTGCATGTTATTATGATTTCAAGGTATATCAAATGGATGTGAAGTATGCCTTCCTGAATGGAGATTTAGAGGAAGAAGTCTACATGGAACAACCTGAAGGTTTGTCATTAACAAATAAACATGACTATGTGTGCAGATTAAAGAAAGCCTTATATGGTCTGAAACAAGCACCTCGTGCATGGTATTCAAGGCTGGACAAATACTTGCAAAAACAAGGTTTCAAGAAAGGAGGAGTAGACAACAATATGTACATAAAGGCTAATGAAAATGAACTCTTAATTGTAGTAGTGTATGTATATGACATCATGTTTGGAAGCAACAAAGATGAGCTAGAAAAAGGATTTGTTGAAGAAATGAAATCAGAATTTGAGATGTCTATGATTGGAGAGCTCACCTTCTATTTAGGACTTCAAATTCAGAAAAAGAACACCGGAACGTTCATCTCAAAATAAAAATACTTAAGAGAGATGTTGAAAAGGTTAAAAATGTAAGACTGCAAACCTTTGTCAACTCCCATGATCACTAGATGCAACTATGTGCAAATGATGGATGAACAGATGTAGATCAATAATTTTACAGATCCATGGTAGGAAGTCTGCTATACCTAACTGCCTCTAGACCACACATTGTGTTGGTAGTAGGACTTGTGGCAATATATCAAGAAACACCAAAAGAAAATCACTTACTAGCAATCAAGAGGATATTCAGATATCTACAAGGAACTGCATAATATGGGCTATGGTATCCAAAAAGAAAAAAATTCACTCTGACAGCATATACAGATGCAGATTGGGCTAGCTGCATGGATGACAGGAAAAGTACAAGTGGAGGTGCTTTTTATTTGGGAAAAAGTCTGGTGTCATGGCTAAGCAAGAATCAAACTTCCATCTCTCTATCTACAACAGAAGCAGAATACATAGCTGCAGCAACATGTCGCACACAAGTAATGAGGATGAAACAAACTCTCCAAGACATGAAGGTAAGCATGGATGATCCCATCTCAATAAAATGTGACAGTACAAGTGCAATAAGTATATCAAAAAATCATGTATTTCATTAAAAAACAAATCACATCCCTATTAAGTACCATTTCCTCACAAAACAAGTAGCACAAAAAGTAGTGAAGCTTGAATATGTACCAACAAAGGAACAAACAACGGACATATTCACAAAACCTCCTGCTAAAGAACCATCAAAATATCTAAGAGACAAACTACGAGTAGTGTTTGCAAATGTTACTCTTTGACATGAAAAGAAAGCATCATTCCAGGGGTAGATCAGAAAAGAAAGCATCATTCTAGGCAGAGATCAGTCAATAAATATTGTCACAAAAGAGCCAGAGCAAGTGAGCAGTGCATGGAACAGGTCCTCAAGATCAGAGTATTATGGAAAATATTTGGAAAACACACTAGGAAATGTGCAACCCTTTGCCATTGATGTCAAAGGGGGAGGAAAAGCAAGCAAAATAAGAGTATTAAAGTATTGCCATCAATGCCAAAGGGGGAGACTATTGGAAATATTGTCATTGATGGCAAAGGAGAAGAAAGGAGCAACACCTAAAATATCACTACGGGAAAAGAGAAGAAAGAAGAACCAGCAAATAGGCAAAGGAGATAGGCAAGAGGCAGCCCAGGCAACAGAAGCAGCAGAGGAATTAGAAGCATATTAGTGAGGTTGAAAGGGCCATTTTATTTGAAGATATGACCAAAAACAAGGAGGCCTTGTAATTAAATTCATTATATATATGAAAGAATATGTTCTGACGAGGGTCTGGTTGTGTATATCCAGTAAATACAGAGAAATAGTCATGCACTGTCATGCACTGTCATGCACATTAACTGAATATAGAGAAACAGTCAGGCATTGTTTGTGCATTGAAGAGGGTTTGTATAATCAAAATCTGTTATACAACGAAGATTGGGTCTGAAGATCATTGGGGTTAATGGTGTTTCTACATGCTCGATGGAACAGAAAGGCTAGATGAATGGATCTAAATGGTAGTAATGTTACAATGAAAGATCATAGCAGAGGCGAAACTCATGAAAAATATGCAGAGACCTTATAAAGAATGGAAGCAGAATTACAAACGGAGCAATCGAGCTGTGAAAGCGAAAATTGGTTAACAAAAATGTTTTGAACCGGAACCTTGAGAAGAAAGCAATGGAACCCTGGGTAGTAAAGGTGGTTTCTAAAAAACTAGAAATGGTATTCACACAACATAAAAATGGTAAGTGGATCCGCAAAAAAAAAAAAAAAAAAACGCGATATCACTAGTCGGTGGACGCATGGAAAAAGTGGTAAGAGTAAAACCACTTTTATCGCGTAATTTCTGAGAATTATGTCCCATGCATCTAAATTGTGTAATATTGCAGACAACCCTCAGATGGGCATCCAAAATCTTTGTGGAGCGCGAGAGCAGGTTGTTCGTTGGATTATAAGTCAAGTTGCATAAACGATAAGCAAGGTAAGTAGTATAGGTATTGTGGGCCCGAGTGCTATTGAAGTTCCAGATTTTGTCATTGGTAATGAGAATTCAAATATTATGGTAACATGGTGGCCAAATCTCATATTCATGTAAATGCATGGTTGAGAACATTATTTTATTAAAGAAGTAATGTTTTAATCGAATGTCTTATGGTGACGGAGATTTCAATTTAATTGAATGCAAATTATTGATATGAGTCAAGAATATGGTGGGACCATACGATGAACAGTAGAAGCAGATTTGAAAAACCAACCAGCAATTTTCACAAAATAAATAGACGGTACATGGTATATGGCTAAAAATAATGCGATAGCATTCAGCATGTGATGCGTGGCACAGGTGGTATTCCAAATCCACCTGTTTCGCAAAATATTTTGGTATTAAAGTTTTGTTCGAGAAAAAATGCGATATTCGTAAGATGTGTTGATCAAATGATTGGACGGTGGTCGCATCATCAGGTTGCAGGTTCGTTAACTTCGTTAAATGAGTGTTCGTTGGGTTTTTGGTTATAAATCAAAGTCGGGTTTCAATATGGCTTACTGACCATTGGGGTTAAATTGCAAAACCTGAGTTATATGACGAGACTTACATATATGGTTTAAAACTAAAGTACCGTGGGCCAGATATGATATTAATATAGATTCTTGACACATATTAACATATGTGGAAAAGAAAGTTATATTTCAAGATTTAAACCAAGTCGATGATGAATAATGAAGAGAACCAATATATATGTGGGCCCGAACAGATATTACAATTGAGTTTTAATGTTGAGTGGCTCCGACTATGTGTTAGTGCTAGAATTAAAACATTATATAACAGTTATTGATATTATAAAACTTTGGATATCGACCCAAAGGGTTTGAAGTATGTTGTGGGGCCAGACATTTATATGCATCAGGTTATATGGCTACTTTGGGGTTAACAAAGTCAACCAATGAAAGTACGTTAATACGTTGTGGGGCCATATCAATTATGTTGATATTCCAGTTTAAACCTAATGTTGTTGATAGAGTATGGAAGAGCATTGTTATATGCGTGGAGTCAATGTTATAATGGAGGTTTTGATATGTTTTAATGGATTATGGTTCTTATATAAACAGATGGTTATAGATATAATCGCATGTGAGTTGGTAAGCCTTGGGGCCAAAGGAATGTATGTTTATAACCTTTACCAAAGCCAAAACATATAAAGGTATTCCATCGATGGATTAATAAAGATGTGGAGAACATAAATGAAAGTGTTGGCCGAATTATGACTATTCAATTTTATTCCGAAAACAGAGAGTTTAACCTTTGGTGGAAAAGCTTCCACATACATTTACTTAAATTGCCAGCCCAGGGAAAATTAGTGGAGAGGCATTTTTATATGAATAATACTTTGAG
Source organism: Pinus albicaulis (assembly GCA_034641835.2). Lineage (NCBI taxonomy): Eukaryota > Viridiplantae > Streptophyta > Pinopsida > Pinales > Pinaceae > Pinus > Pinus albicaulis. Next base: position 169,094,304 of record CM076575.1, read on the forward strand.
ATTTATTTGGGGCTAAACTAGTAAAGCAGTTATATATGCAGTACTTAGACAATTGCAGTGAACAGAGATTGCAGATTTGAAGAGGTGTACAGTCAAGGTATTCAGATTTGCAAAATCTGAATTTGAAATGCACATGAATGAAAATGGTGGTTTGTTACACTACAGCGGCAGAAAGGACAAACACACAGTGAACCAAGAACTGAATGGGTTGAATTGAAATTCTTTTTGTAACTGAAAATGTAAAGTTTTATTTTATATTGTTTCTGATGCATTGGAAAGTCTCCGATACGCAAACAAAACTCCACTATAAAACTAAAATTTGTACAATTTGCTATATTCCTCTGAATGAGGTGGAGAATGAAATGAGAAGGTAGAAGCCAAAGAGTCATGGGTGTTCACTTCAAATTCCCTGTGGAATACAAATAGTCATGAGTTGAACTCTATAAATGATATCACATAGATATGCATAGAGATGTTAGAGAATAGAGAAATGTGGTAGAGAGGGTAAGAAGAAGGTAGAGCAGATTGAGAAGTTGTGAAGATTTAGAGATGATGTGAGGCAGATATGAAAGCTGGTGGATAGCAGTGAAGAAGGAATGGAACAGAGCTGATATCCAGGTCAATCAACAAGTGTTTTTGAAAGAGTGAGAAAGTTGGTGCTTCCATATCGAGTTGTAGCTTGATAGATGTCAGTTGTAGTTGGCTGAGGTAGGAGCCTCCTATAGGTTGCAGCCTGCAGAAAATAGATGGGAGTTGGAGCTTCCTTGCAAGTTGTAGCTTGCAGAATTGAGGTAGGATCCTCCTGTAGGCTGGAGCCTACAGAAAATTAGTGGTGAGAGGGAGTAGGAGCTTGCCTTTGTATCAAAACAAGAATAATATGTGGTTTTCTCCCTTTATGGGTCTCCACTTATATCTGTTGTCTATATGCATGATGATTATGTGTTGATACTCTGTATTTATTTTGCTTGATACCTGCTGCTCATTTCTTAAGATTGATGTTCCATTGTATATTAAGTTCATCACAAAATGATGATGTGAATGAGTATAAAAGAAAGTTTAATTAGAACATGACTGCATTAAACTGATTCACCCCACCTCTCAGTTTAACCAAGGGTTCAACAAAAAAAGGGGAAGGAGGTTTGTTTAAATTCAGAAGGCAACTAATAGAGTACTTTTTAATGAATATATTTAGGAGGGTCATAAATATAAGTAGCAATAGAAGGGTTTATTTAATTAGCATTATTAGAGGGGTTTAATTTTAATATTATTAAAGTTTTTCATTAAAATGAAGCGAGGCTTGAGTACAGAGTTTAAATACTAAGGGAAGAAAAGAAAAAGAGGGAGGGGAAAGGTAGGTCAAGGATATTTTTTTAATAAAAGAGGAAAAGAAAGCCAACAGACTAGAGGGGGGGGTGATAGGAGATGATGAAGGGTATAGGGGTGGGTGGAAGGTGAAGGTATGGTTTGAGGGTCAGAGTATAAGAGATGCATACACGAGGTAAACACGGAAAGGACACTGACAAGAGGGGTAAGAGATTAATAAATTCTACTCTGGTCACGTTGCCAACTAACTATTTGTAATTCCTAGTAACTGAATCCCACCAAGATCGTCTACCCTGCATACTACCTCGAGAGAACCTGATACATAATGCAATAAAGTCATCATAGTATTCTTAATAGATTTCCCCTTTTCCCATTATATTTAGTGCTTCTACCCATTCTTCTTTCATTCCTTTAATCATTGTTTCCTTTAGGATATCTTTAGACAGTGTAGTATATGGAGATCTTTTCAAATTATATTGAAATCGTTCAACATATTCTTCTAATCTCTCAGTCTCTTTTGCATTGTTGAAGATTTCACATTTTTGTTCTTGAATCCAGCATTAGTCTTGATATTTATTAAGAAAACAATTTTTCGTGTGACTCCAAATATTAATGATTCCCCCACTGAGCCCCATAAACCAGCATAGTGTTTCTCCCTTCAATGTAGAAGGGAATAGTTTCAGTTTTGTAGGGTCAGTGGTGTAGTCATATCCTCTACACAAAATATCAAATAAAAATAAAAATGCATCCCGATCTTCTAAGGTCACTCCGTGGAAGGTGGGGATTTTTTGTAACGGGATATCTTTCATAGGGTCATTTGTAGTTGGATCAACAATGGGATACTCTAATGTTGATGTCTATCTCTCATTTTGGTTATGGGCCATCTAATAAAATATGTGCTAATAAAATTCAAGAATTTCTTGGTTTGGGAGGATAATTCGAGTGGAATTAGGGGGTGGATTTGGAGGAGGCCTTGTAGCACTACCTCCATATGGAATATTGGATGTCTCTATCTCAACCATTATTTTAGGAGATCTAGGCTCTGAAGCTTTTATCTTTACTGCATTATCGTTCTCTCCCTCTCCTTCTTACAAATTGCAATAATTTCCCTCTCGAAAAGGGTCAGGACTCAAATGTTCTATAGTCTGAAATATTCGTTGAAACCCTTCTGTTTCTATGTGAATCTCGGCATGGGCTGTAGATGGAGAGGCTAGTCCCTAAGGGATTATAGTAGGACCCTTGTCAAGAATGGTTTTGGGTCCTAGATATGCATGGGATTAAACATTCCTTATGATTTTGTCTATGAGCGCTATTCTGCCAAGGACCACCAAACCCTTGGGTTTTTCGGATTTAGATGGGGGGTTTCGATCTAATTCTATATTTTTCTTCCTAGTCATAAGAAAAACACCTATCATATTTAACCTCTACACAATTGCTGAGAAGCGGGCTGGAGAGAAAGCATTTTTCTTGCTAATACGTAGGTTCTTACCTCTCGTTTTCAATACCCAATTCTTTCACAACAAAAGGAAAAATAAAAATACATCACTCCTAAACACTCTCCTCGGAAATGGTGCCAAAATTTTGGGTCAAGAAGGTGACTATTTAAAGGTAACCTTACTTTTTCACATTAACCATCAACCCAGGGCAAGTTCTTTTATTTCAAGAGTGCGAGAAAAATATATGCGAGTGAAATTAGAGGTTAACTATTCTAAATCATTCTAAGAAAAGTTATTGAATTCTCGAAGTTCAATCAAACCAACTCAAAAGTAAACTATGAAATATTTCAAATCAATTAAAGGAATAAGCTCTTAATCTAAAGCTATGTAGAAATAAATAGTCAATGTTGAAATAAGGGATCTTTTGCAATTCAACAACACGCTTAATGAATTGAACAACAACCTTGATAAACTGAACAACAATCCTTATAATTAATTGAAAAACAATTAATAATTTAACATTTTGAAATTGAATTCTATATAATTAAACTAATAGCAACATTTAGAATTGAACAACAAACCATACATTAACACTTACGATGGAAAGACTTAAGAAGTAATCGTATGCAGAATTTAACAACAACTACTTAACCATGCTAAAATCAATCTAATGAATATAACGACGTCACTACATAATAAAGGAATATCAATGATAAATTCAACCTATTGAAGAGGGAATTGTAACACATGACACTTGAAAATAATGAACCAAATGGTAATGCTATAAAGCGCAAAGAATAATTAAATTGTAAGAATCAAGAAACAAGCATATAACAAAAAATAGCAAGAGAATTCCTAGGGACTCGGCCCAAACCCTCTAGAAGTCTTCTACCAATAAACACTCAGAATTTGCTTATAATGAAAACATTGACTTATTCATTAATAAATGGTGTGATACATCATCACAAGTTTGAAGGTTCTCCCTGAATAAGTTTATTACAGAAAATTATAATACATGAACAACCATGTGCCTCTTTCACCTACAAAATTTTATAACTTAAAGGCTAAACAAAACAGAATAATGAATCCTCAAGATCAGGAGATCTTGAGGTTTCATATCCATGAAACGAATTATTCAAGAATAGGCGTGTCCTTGTGTCTTTTGCTAATTCGTAGGAATTGACGTAATTCCATTTAATTTTCTTGACTGCTGTTGTTTAGTAGTTTTGGTCAGCATTTGGTTTGTTTCAATTCCCTTTCAATAAAGATAGAAAAAGCTATTTTTCATACTATTAAACACAAATTTTATCAATAATTTGTTTTACCCTCCTTTTGCATTATTCTCCTTTAATTTATTTCTGAAATGAGGGAAAAAATATAAAAGTTAATGATAAATCATGCTAAATATAGCGGTAAAATGTACCTTTTCCTCAGCCCAATAGAAAGCTTGAGCATGGGAATCCCCATGATCACCGTTGCCGAGCCTCCATCATGGAAGAGGGCTATATTTGGATTTTTCTTGACTATCATGGCTACAATGGAATCTAGATTAAGTGGAGATAGAGGCTTTGTGTGACTAGGTTGTCATAAACCCTCAATGATGTACCATAAAGTCTTTCCAAATGTGAGTTTATGCACTCTATGCGAAGATTAATCTCGATTTCTATTAGATTTCTTCAAAAAATATTCTAATCACAACTTACTGGAGCAGATAAATAAATGGTAAAAGTACCTTGTAGATGGAATTGAACTCAAACTTGTAGGTGGACCTTGATGGTGGCTTGTGTGGGTAGTGCCAATCCGTGTGATCTTCTTCCTAAGAAGCACAACCATTGTCATTTTTTACAATGAAAGTGTGATGGCTGGACATGAATGAGCTTCAAGGAGAAAGCTTCAACAGTCTTCTCCTTGCAGATATTTGACATCTCTTCTGACCTGTCTACCTCTGAAATGCATTATTAGGGATAAAAAATCACAGAAGAGGGTTTATGTAAACCCCTCTTGGAGACTTAAATATTTGTTAGCTTCCCCCCTAAAACCCCTTAAATTTTTATCCTAACCACTCAGAGTCTATTTTTCTTTGTTTTGAGTTGGGTATGGTTTCTTTTGTTTCGTAGTGTAAGCCCTAAAAAAATTTTGGTTTTATTTTTCTGGTAAGCTCTAAAAGTTGTTTTGCTTTATTTTTTTCTCCCCATTTTATGAGTAAAAGTGGAACTTTAAAATAATTTCTTTTAGTTTAAATTAAGGTTTTTCATATACAATGGATTAAAGTGGGGAGGTAATATTATGATATTGAACTAATTATTTTTAATTAAAAATTAAATAACTAGTGGCAATTTATGGCAAACATGTAAAAGTTAAAAGGTAAACACAATAAGTTGATTTGTTATGAAACTAGCTCCAAAAATAGAATAAAGGAGAGATCAATGCCTTATAAATAGACACTTCGTGGTGGCAACCTCCAATACATTACATGAATGAACAATTCTTGGATGATACAAATGAAAAAACCTCCTCTCTTTATATAGGAGTCCATGGGGCCACAATATAATCCTAGTGGGGCCACAATGTAATCCTAGCTGACCTAACAATAATAATGTAAGGGCACAATAATAACAATATGGTGGTTACAGGGGTACAACAATAAAAAAATGGGGTTACACTAACAACAATAAGGGACTATACTAGTAATATAAGGACCTAACATGCTCCTCTCCTTCAAAAAACTGTTGTCCTCAACGCTTGAGTAGCTTCGGGTGCTTCTGTATAAAATTCTCATCCTCCCATGTAGAATCTTCTGTGGGTAAGTTCTTCCATTTTATGAGATACTCTAAAATTGCTCGATTTTGTAGCTATCGATTTCTTGTTTTTGTGATTGCTTCAGGTTCCAATATGGAATTTCATTCCTCATCAAGTTATGGCAATTTTTTTTGAAATGGAACTTTTTCCCTATAACCTTTTTTAAGCATGAAACATGGAAAACTAGATGCACTTGCGAAGAAGCAGGAAGCTCCAATTTATATGCCATAGTACCAATCTTTTGCAACACCTTGTAAGGACCGTAGTACTTTGGCAATAATTTATTATCCTTCTTAGTTTGTTTGAGGGACATTTTTTTGTATGGTTGTAGCCATAAAAACACCCAATCTCCCATATCAAAACTTCTCTCACTGTGATGTTGATCTGCCTGTTGTTTCATTCGATTTTGTGCCAAATTTAAGTTATCCTGTAAGAGTTGGAGAACTTCTTGTTGATGCTCGATGTGATCCTCCACTGGTTGAACCCTAGAATTTTCCCTTAAAGAAGATGTGATGGACGGTGGATGATATCCATAAAGTGCCATAAATGGGGTAAATTTTTTTGCAGTAGGGAGGGAAATGTTATACCAACATTCAGCGAGAGGTAACCACTTGACCCATTTTTCTTTCTTATTAGATACAAAACAACGAGGATATCCTTCCAAACATTTATTCACTATCTCTATTTGACCATCAGATTAAGGGTGATAAGGTGAGCTATGAGGTAGTTGAGTACCGATACAAGAAAATAATTGTGTCCAAAAATTTCCTGTAAAAATAGGATCTTTGTCACTTACAACAATCTTCGGGTTTCCATGTAGCTTTTGAATTGTTTCCATAAATGCAGTAGCAACTGTACTTTCTTTAAATGGATGAGATAATGCACAAAATTTTTCATACTTGGTAATTCTATCAACTACCACCATGATGACACTCTTTCTTTCAGACTTAGGTAAACCTGTGATAAAATCCATTGAAATCTCCTCCCAAAATTGACTTGAAATGGATAAAGGTTGTAGAAAAATCGGGGTCTTAATTGTCTCAAATTTATTTTTTTGGAAAACCAAACATTCCGCCACAAAAATTTTGAATATCAGATTTAAGGCCATCCTAAAAAAATTATTTCTTCACCCTATGCTAAGTTTTTAAAAATCCCGAGTGTCTTCCTCAAGGATAAGTGTGAAATTCCAAAAGAATCTTTTGTTTTAGTTGGGAATTCTTGCAAATATATAAGCGATCTTTGTACCATAAGGAATCATTTTTCCAACTAAATTTATCAGATGTACTAGGATCTTGATGTAACTTTTGAATGAGTGTCCAAACTTCTTCATCCTTCTTTCATTCATCCCTTGCTTTGGTTATACAATATGGTTGGATACTAGAAATGGCACAAAGAAATGATTCCACCTCTTCATCCTTTCTTGATAGTGCATCTGCAACAACATTTAGCTTCCCTTTTTTGTAGATGATTTCAAAGTCATAACCCAACATCTTTGTTACCCAATTTTGTTGCTCTTCTGAAGATAGTCTTTATTCCAAAAATTGTTTAATACTATCATGACCAGTTTTTACCTTGAAGTGTCTTCCCATTAGGTAAGGTCTCCATTTCTTTAGTGAATGTAGTATTGCCAACATTTCCTTCTCATAAATAGCCCTTTTTAAATAATTTCCTTTGATTGAATGAATTTCTAAAGCAATGGGTCTTCCTTCTTGCATTAAAACAACACCAATTCGATTTCCTGAGGCATCACATTCCACAATAAAGGTTTTTGTGAATTCTGGCATTTCTAAGACTGGTGCTAAGCACATTGCCTCTTTAAGATTTTCAAAGGCCTTAGTTGCTTCAGGAGTCCATGAAAATGCATATTTTTTCAATAATGTTGTTATAGGTGCTACTATTCTCCCACAATTCTTAACAAACTTGTAATAATACCCGATTAACCCGAGAAATCCACGCAATTTCTTTATGGTTGTGGGGACTTTCCATTCCTTAATGGATTTAATTTTGTTAGGGTATACGTTAACACTCTCGTGAGATACAATATGACCCATATATTCCACCTCTTGTACTGCAAAGAAACATTTGGATTTTTTTGCATATAATTGTTTCTCCTCCAATAGTTTGATCACCCTGTCAACATGTTGAACATGATCCTTCCAAGATCTATTGTAGATTAGTATATGATCAAAAAATACTAGCACAAATTTTCGAAGGAAGGGTTTGAAAATGGAATTCATCAACCCTTGAAATATAGAAGGTGCATTGGTAAGGCCAAAAGGCATGACCAAAAATTCATAATGACCCTCATGAGTTTGAAATGTTGTTTTTGGAATATCTTCAGTCTTCATTCTAATTTGATGATATCCTAAATGAAGATCCAACTTGGTAAAATAAATTGCTCCATGTAATTCATCCAATAATTCATCAATCATAGGAATACGAAATTTATCTTTAATAGTGAGCTTATTGAGCTCCCTATAATCCGGACACATGCACCAGGATCCATCCTTCTTGTGCACCAATACTACTAGAGAAGAGAAAGAACTTTGACCAGGTTGAATTATATTAGCCTCTAACATTTCTGCAATCATACGTTCAATTTCACTCTTTTGGACATAAGGATATCTGTAAGGCCAAATGTTTGGAGGAACACTTCCTGGAATCAAATGAATAGCATGATCATGATCATGAATAGATGGGAGTCCTTTGGGAGTATCAAACACCTTGGAATGATTTTCCAAGACTTTTTGGCGATCTGGAGAAATACATGATTTTAATGTTGGAACTTCTAGTGAGCATAATTTTGCAATTAGGCCTCGTTGTTATTTCTTCAGAAGCTTTCTCATGAAATTAGAGCTTATTATATTTCATAGCTTCCTTATGATACCCCATAATTTGATTTCCTTTCCTTCCGAAAACAATTTCAAGAAAATTTCTTGAAAATTAAAAGCTATCGTCCCCAAAGATTGTAACCATTGTACTCCTAGTAAAAGATCAGCACCTCCAATTGGGATGGAAAGAATTGGACTATTCAATACATATTACACCATGGATAGCTTGATATTATGGCATTTTCCAGAGAAATTTATATTTCCTCCATTTGAAACCATCACTTGACATTCTGGTGTTGGGTATAGGAAACAATTCAATTCCTTGGATACCTTACAATGAATAAAATTATGGGTACTACCTGAATCAATCAACAGTATTACCTTTTTCCTCTTGATATTTCCTTCTACCTTGAGAGCTTGAGGAGTGGTATTTCCTACCAATGCATTACATGATATGGTCGAACTCATTTATTCTTCTTTTAGGGTTGCTTCCTGGTGTATATCCTCTTCTTTTGAAGTTTCTTGTTCATTTTATTTCTCCTCTTCACAATCTATGTAAAAAAAATTCTTCTCAGCACACTTATGACCTTTATTGTATTTGCTATCACAAATTTAGCAAAGCCCTTTTTCTCTTTTTCTTCCAATTGTTGTGGTGTCAAACTTGTAGGTTGTGGAAGTCTAGGAGTAGCAATACTTCCATCTTTATAGATGTGAGTGGTAGGCTTCCTTGCCACCATAATTTTACATCCAATTTATCTTGCCAACCTGAATGCCTTCTGTAATGAATCCATTTCCCAAATTTGAACTTCATGTTGGATGTTATCCTTTAAAGTTCCTATGAAGACATCAATCCTGTGTTCCTATGGAATATCAGTTACCCTTATATTTAATTTTTGGAAGTCCTCAATGTGCTCCGCCACTGAACCCTTTTATTTGAGATTTATCAATTGGCTAAAGAAGGTGTTGCTCTTTGTATCCTCATAATGGGCTATCATTTCCTCCGTAAAAAATGACCAAGTGACAATTTTTTTATTGGAGCAAAGCCATCGATATCATACAAATGTATTTTGTTCTAAACGTAAAGTTGCAATGCATACCTTTTGTGTGTTTTTCACATTATTGAGATCAAAATATTGCTCCATATGTGGTATCCATGTTATGGGATCCTTTCCATTAAACTTCTTCATATCCACCTTTGGAATATGGTGGTTCTTTAATCCAACATTAGAGTTTATGAAATCACGATTAAAATTTATTTTGTTCTCATCATGAGTTTCCTCTAATACCTTTTCGCCATTATGAACCATTTCTTGTATCAACTTTGACAAACCTTCCTTCAAAGCTTCCATTTTTTCTTCCATGCCATTCTTGAAACCATCCATCATAGCTTCCATGCCTTTCTTCAAACCATCCATCTTAGCTTCCATGCTTTTCTTCAAAACATCCATTTCATTTTTTTTTTCTCTTTGCGAGAGCAAATTTCGGTGCACTTGCTCTTGTAATTTTGATAGATCATGTTGCAATTACTCATCTTCATGAGTCATAGTAGAGTACTCTAAGGAATTCATGGGTGTTGAACTCTTTTTTGGAGGAATTTTAGAACCTAATACGGATATCTATGTTGAATAGGCATTTGGAATCACTTAAAACTAATTTTTCAAAAAAGACTTATGAAATTTGAAACAAAATAATACACACCTTTTTCATGATTTTAAGGAGCTCGATGTTGAAACTGAATTATCTCTATGATTTCAAATCTTAAATATCTGAAATTTGGCCCCGACGTAGCTCTCTAAATATTCTTTCAAATTCCGCAAGTCTGACCTGATTTGGATTCTTGAAGACAAAGTTATGTCCTATCTCCTACGATGACCTAATTATGGACTATTTCAGTAGATTGAACTTGTATGACTTGCCACGTGTCAATAATTCCTCCTTTAGCTTTGAAATTGATATAAATAAAACTAAAATCCATGCACTTGCGGCCAATTTTTACCAAATCTGAATCCGATGCTCAGAGAGAGAGCTATGATGTTTTTTCCACAGTCACCTCTTTGAGATGAAATTCGGGAGCCTGAAAAAATCCTAACTTCCACAGATAATATCTCCCAAAATATTGAAAACCAAAATCTGAAAGTTTTACAACATGTTCCTCAGTATTTTAGCTTCACTCAGTGGAAATTTCAGCTTCTGAACCCTGGTAGAAAAAAATTTATATTGAAAATCCCGTGATGGCCTGTTTAGGTTAAATTCAGGAGCCTGCAAAAATCCATAATTTCCATAGATCATATATCTACAAATATTGTGAATCTTTGAAAGGTTGCAACAATATTCCCCAGGATTTCAACTTCACACTCTAAAAATTTCCACTTTTGAACCTTCATAGAAAAAAATTATAGTGAAAACTCCACGATGACCTGTTTGGAGCAATGAAACCCTAGAATCAAAAGCTTTGATACCAAATTTTATGAAACCAACTCCAAAAATAGAAGAAAAGAGAGATCATTGCCTTAGAAATAGCCACTTCGAGGGGGCAACCTCCAATACATTGCATAAATGAATAATTCTTGGATGATACAAATGGAAAAACCTCCTCTCTATATATAGGAGTCCATGGGGTCACAATATAATCCTAGTGGAGCCACAAAGTAATCCTAACCGACCTAAAAATAATAATGTAAGGGCACAGTAATAACAATATGGGGGTTATAGGGGTACAACAATAACAATAAGGGTGTTACACTAACAACAATAAGGGACTATACTAGTAATATAAGGAGCTAACATGATTTCCTAATTAAGATAAATAAATATTATTTACTTCTACAATTTTTCCTCTTGAGACAGATAGAAAATTGGACCATGCCCAAATCACCAAGATTGTTCCCTGTTACACACATGGCCAGTGTGAGCTACCAAACCATTGAAAAATTGAAATTGAAATTTATATTGATATCCCCTAAAGACAAAATATGTAAAGCATACTAGAGATTATACCCATCATGAGAATTCCATATAAAAAGGTGGGGTGTGTGGGCAAGTGCCCCCACGTAGATGAGAAATAAATAACCATTTAAGAGAACTAGAAAACTAGTAATATAATAGCCATAAATGAAACAACAACATATCAAAACCTAGACGTAAAAGAAGTTTATCCCAAGGAGGAAAAACCTAGCATTGAGAAAATAATCAGAGAATAATGGAGGAACACAAACAACCATGTCCAAATAGAATTAAAATTGCAACCAAGAGAGTAGGTAGAATGTGGGCACCTAATTAGCAACATTTTATAGGTGCCACTAGCTCCAAGTCAAATTAATGATATATTTCATAAAATATTACAACATATAACAAACTTATGGCATACAGACAATAAAAAATCAAAATTTATTCCAAGATATTACTGATAGCAATCTAATCACAATGGAGGATTGGATTCCCAATATTTCCATGAAAGTAAAATGAAGTTCCCATTATAGATACATATGACATCCATGAATTTTAATTTACATTACAAATGCAAAACAAAAGAAAAAATGATAATACGTACCAAAACCAAATAATTGATCATCAACTTCAATGTATTCATGATACTCCATATGGAATTTCCAGCCATGTACCCATCAATATTGACCCTTCCCGTACAACATTAGATCCATATATTCAAGTTATAAAGCTGTATGAAATTTTAGTGTTGAATTCCCAAGCAAATCAAAAAACCCCTATTCAAAACATTTAACTTACTCTACAACTGGGGTCAGAAAATGACATTGAATCAACATTTTAACATATTAATCTGAATTCATACTATTGATTATTTACAACCAACTCCCTACCTCCTTGACAAAGTTACAAGACCTTTTGGGAACCCAGTTCTTCAACTTCTATTACATACATGAGCCCTAGTAGATCCAATTCTAGAATATTTGAATCCATTTCCAATATTTCCTTGCAACTTGAATACAATTATCGATCTACATATTGTGTATCTTCCTAGGATATATAGAGACCAACCAATTGTTTGAAGAAATGTTTTAGCTAGGACCACATCAATTTTCACCATATGTATCAATTCCAAACCAATAACATTACCACAAATTTGAAATAGGATAGATGACCCAAATTCACTCTAGATGTTTTAGTTGGAAGGAACAAAATGATCATATATTTGAGTGACCAGATAGTTTCAAATCCAGGATGTGTTAAGAAGAGAAGTCAATCTCTAGAGAAGAGCACATTTGTGAATAGTTTATTTGTATTTGACACACATCTTGGAACACTAATTTTAGATCACAGGTAATAATTTCCCAAATGACCTCGCAAATTGCAATTTTTTCATTAATAAGGCAATATCAAAGAGTGGAACATATTTATCCAGAAAAACTATCAGACATAAGATGATAAAGAAACATTAAATGATAATAGAGGATAGATTCTTAAAGGACATGAATTATTTAAAAACTATTCCCTCGTCTAAAATTTTCCAAGATCAATATTTACCTAATAATTGAGGACAGCTTGTTGAAGGACAACAATTCTTTGAAAACCACACCTTCGATGTGAATGCCTTCATGGCTACATCTTGCACTAAAATTCACTAATCTCAATATATAACTAATTCTTTTACAAACAACATAAAATTGAAAGGAAACATTTACATCATATTTCAAGCATCTTGTATAGTAATACATAGAAGACTTAGTGGATTAAATAAAAACATAATAATAAATTTCCTACTCACTACGATTGGGGAAAATTCTTCAATGATCATTTCGGGCTTAAGAAAAGTCTTTGTAACTTGTTAAGTTGTATGCGTTGAAATTCAACATGAGTAGCCTAAGATGAGTTATAGAAAGCTCTTAGGGGAACAAGGCGTAGTCTAGTTTTAGTAACTGTATCTTGGTCAATTTATTGTAGTTGAGGCAGGATTTGGTTGGGTCCCCATGTTGGAAAAAAAGTAAGTGTAGTTGTGAGGGAATGATAGCTAATTACAAGGTGTGCTAAAGAATGAAAAGGTGTGCTAACACATTTCATACAGTATGAATGCATGTCAAGGAGTGTTGTGGAGAGTCAGGGAATTACAATGGAGAACTAGGTCAAAATTCATGGAAATGAACGAATAAGAGTGTTTTTCTGGGAGTGTCAATCAATTCCAAGTGTCTTAAGGATGAAGTGTGTTAGGAGAATTTTATAATAGGAGTTGTAGGATGAAAGCCGAAGATTGTGATAAGGGGTTGGAAAAAGTAGTTTCAGATAAAGCGATACTTTTGGCTAGGTAGAACATTAATTTTTCAATGACTTGGTTGGTTTCACAAGTTACATAAAAAGTAAGTCTATTTATAAGGGTATAACAAGTAGGGAGTGCCAACATGTTCCTGGGAATTATAAGAAGTGCTAACACATGCTATACAATTCCGAGGCATGTTAGGCATGAAAATACATGCTAAGTGCTAAGGAATGACAAGATGTGCCAGGTGCTTGGATGTGGTGCCAATCCATTCTAGGGAGTGTTATGGAGTGCCAAGAAATAGAAGGGTGCATTGGTTTCAATTCATGGAAATGATGAATAAGAGTGTGTGATAGGGATCGTTAGAAAAAGACAAGTGTGCAAAGGAGGGAGTTATAAGGTATGATAGGTAGTGCCAAGACATGCTAGAGTGCTAAGGAAACATTCCAATATGTACCAAGTGCGAAGATCTGCCAATGCGTGTTAAGGAGTGGTCGTGAGTGTTAGGTAAACACAAGGGAGAAATAGGTCAAAATGCATGGAAATGAATGAATAAGAGTGTGTGACCGGGAGTGTCAATGAGTTCCAGGTGTGTTAAGGAGGGAGTGACATGGTATACAGGCAATGCTAAAGCATGTTAGAGTGATAGGGAAGCATGTGACCAATATTTTCTAAGTGCGAGGGTGTGCTAACATGTGATAGGAAGTTTTATAGAATGACAGGGAAATAGAACGGAGAACTAACTAAAAATAATGCATGGAAATGAATGAATAATATTTTGTGACAGGAAGCATCAGTGAGCTCCAAGTGTGCTAAGGAGGGAGTGACAAGATATTCTAGGTAGTCCTACGACATGATAGAGGTCAGGTAAATATGCCAAGATGTGCTAGGTGCTAGGGTGTGAAAATGCATGCTAGGGAGTGTTAGGGAGTGCCACGGAAACAAAAGGGAGCACTAGTTTGAAATGAACGGAAATAATGGAAATACCCACAAACACATACCCTCATGACCAGTACCTAGTTCTCTAAGAATCAAATGTTTCTAATATGTTTAATTAAAGATGAAGGATTATCCTAGGAGGTTAATTTGTTGGTTTAGGGTGTTGTTTTCGGCCTTGGATACTTAGTGTTTAAGGGCTTCAAGGGTCTAGGGTTAAGGGCCAAGGGATTTAGGGTTAGAGGATTTAGCGATTAAGGACTTAAGATTTACGGGATTTAGGTGTTAGTAGTTAAGGGGTTATTAATTAAAGTGATTAGGAGTTAAGGGTCATAGGTTAAGAGGATAATGATTAATGGCTTAGGAGGTTAATGAATTATAGGTTAGGAACACATATTTCATTAAATTTTGAGGTATTCTATTTTTTTCACAAGGGGAAAGCTCACGGGAAACCCGGGCATACTCCCCCATAATTTCTGGATGGTACGCGCGGTAAACCGTTCGGCGGACTTTCGGCGCCTGACCCGAAAGGACTCAAGGATCGAACTCGTGACCTCCCTCAACGGAGAGGCCCACGTATTGGCTCACTACCACTTGAGCTAACCCTTTGGGCTAAGTATTCTATTACAAGGCTTTCAACAACATTAATTCTTTTGTAAATCACCATATTAACTTAATTTAAGATAAAAATAATTTTAGGAATGTCAAACCAATTAGAGACAATGAATAGGTCAAACATTGGGTTGTTAGGTACAATAGAATCAATGCATAGTATGAGTATGAAAGAAAACTCTTAGAAATAATTTATTTAATGCAAATCATATTAATATGTCTAACATCAAAGAAAGATATTACAGTTATGGATAACATACTAGAGTCATCGATGTTTGATTTTTGTGTTAGATGACTATAACCCCATTCCCACAACCTATGAGAGAGTTTTTTATTGAATAATGGAAATGTGAGGATCTTAGTGTAAGTGGAAAGGAGGTGCCTCCCTTGGATTTCTTTGAAACTAGTCTACTAGAAACTTAGTAAAAAACAATTGTGCTAAATTTTCTACCCCTTCATGCCTTTAAGTAAAAATAATGAGGAGGTTATAATTCTTCTTTACAACATCCATGCATCCACTATAAAATCTAGGCACTATTGATCTAGGTATTTCAAGAAGTTTTGGTATCATTGATCTATTTCCACTCAAAGCCAAGTACATCAAATGATAATTCTTAAATGGGTATTCAAGTCATTCCATTATGATGGACACTGTCACAAATTGAAGTAAACAAGAATCAGTGGCCGTTGAGAACCAATATACACAGACAAGGAAGTAGTGGAAGCAAGGGTTTTCAAAAAATAGTAAACTTGATAGCAATCCAGATATTTATCTCTCCTTGTTAACATTTTCAAAAACTAATAATGGTCCTAATGTAATAGTTCCAACCTATTGTATGAAAAAACATGATTGACCATTACTTTCACCAAGAGGAGAAAATGATAAGAATTGTTAATGGGGAATAAATAAATGTGAAATGCAACTTTTGGATCTTAGTTGAAATTTATATAAGTCCTCATGCTCTTTACTTAATGTAACTACTAATAAATTATCATTAAAATATTAATTTTGAATATTAAATATGCATTAAAAGTCATTTACCTATTACACATGATTTTCCATGTGGTCCAAATAAACCACTTAAAACCCATTATCAATAATTTCTAATTAGTTTTCTAAAAGATGTATATTTACTTAAATTAAGAGATTTATTTCAAAAATATATTACATTTATAAACTTGTATCAATACATATAATTAAATGGAATACAATAAATAACTTCAGTGCTTGTTAGCTTCAATGAGATTATTTTAATTACAAATAGTTTATTTAATAATTGAATTTTACAAAATGTTAATCTTGATGGGAAAATCATGTCATATTGTGGAAAAATGTTTAAATATGTTCATTTGTGATGCAACTCTTGAATGAGCCTCAATAGTCTACTTAATTCTCATTATTAATTATTAATCCATGTTTTAATATAAAACATATTTTTTTACATAGAATTTTCTTTTAGAAATAACAATGTCACATTTATACATTCATATTAAACCACATGATAGGTAAATAAAAATCAATCAATTGTTTCTTGACTTATCGACTTATGTGGCATGATTTTATATAAAATTGATTGATTTAAAAATGGATAGTTAGAAAAAGTTATCGATTGAAAATAGAATAAACCACTTAGAACCCATCATCGATTGATTTTAAATTATTATTTTTTCTAAAAATGTATCGTTAATTACATTAAGTGATTTATTTCAAAAATATAATACATTTATAACCTTGTATCAATGCATATAAATAAATAGAATTAATATGACACGGTTTATGTATAGTTGGTTTTTGTTATTTCAATTCGAAATTATTTATTTAAGAAATGAAATTTACAAAATGTCAATAGGGATGGGAAAATCAAATGGTGTATGTTGTAAAAAGTTGAAATGCATTTATTTATTATATATATCTTAAGATAACTTGAGGAATCTACTTATTATTCATTATCAATTAATTATTTCACGTTTTGTTAGGAAAAGCATTTCATTTTACAAGGAGTTTTATTTCCAAAAGACAATGTCGCATTTATATAATTATATTAAACTTCATGACCAGTAAATAAAAGTCGACAAATGGTTTTATATTAGACCACTTATAACTTCTTATCCATTAATTCTAATTTGCTTTATAAAAAAAAAATATTTATTTGCATTGGGAGCTACATTTAAAAAATACATCACATTTATAAACTTCCATTAATGCATATAACCAAATATAATACAGTAAATAGCTTGAAGTCATGGTGGATTCTATGAGATTGTTTAAATTACAAGTAAATTATTTAAGAATTGAAAATGAAAAAATGTTAAAATGGATGGGAAAATAAATGTCTTATGCTGTAAAAAGTTGAAATACAACCATTTATTATCTATCTCTTTAATTAATCTAAATGGCCCACTTAACACGTTTTTAATTAATTATTCCATGTTTTATTAAGAACAACATTTAATTTTACATGGAGTTTTATTTCAAAAAAATACAATATGAAATTAATACTCATATCAAACTAAGCGGTAGACAAATAAAGGTTAATAAATGGATTCATTATTAACTTATATCGGATAAGATGACTACATACGCAAATAGTTGATTTAAAAAATAAATAAATAAATTATGGATTAAAAATTGAATTCCTTACAATTTAAGGACTTTGAAGTTTTCACCTATGACCTATCACCCATTAGCTTAAATATTCCACTTAATACATATTATCAAGAAATTATTAGATTTATTTTTGGAAAAAATATCTTATAGTATATGGTCATTATATATCACATTTATACACTCATATTAATGGATATAACTAAGTAAAAAACAATAATACTTTTTATGGCTCATATGATATGATTTGTGTTATTTAAAATACAAATTTACAACAACAACAACAACAACAAACCTTGTAATAAATTTCAAAGACATAATTTATCTATGATAGCATCCAATCAAACCTACATAGTCCACTTAGCAATCATTATCATTAATTATATGTTTTTTTTTAGAAATGCAATTTTTTTTATAATAGATTTTTATCTCAAAAATTAAATATCACATTCATGCACTCATATTAATGCTTTTTATAGGTAAAAGGTCAATAACTAACTTTTGAGTGTTGTTGATTTTCAATATGATATGATTTTAATTACAACCATTACTTGATTGAAGTATATAAATTTATGTAAAATATGGATTGAGAAATCACATATAATATGCTTCAAAAAGTTCAAATCATTTACCTATGACACATTTCCCTTTAGCCTGAATAGCCAATAGTGCATAAATTATTATAATTTATGCAATAAGAATTTCACTTTTGATTGCAATGAGCTCTATTTCAAAACTTATATTTCACATTTATATATAGTATTATGCATATAAGTACATAGAAGTCAATAAAAATATAAGCATGCCTGGATGGTTTGAGTAAGATTATTTTAATGGAAAAATAATTCATTTAATAACACACATATACACACATATTATCAAAACAAAATCGATACAACAAAGTCATTGCAAAAATAATTATAAATAATAATACAATTGACAATTCCCATTGTAATTTTTTTATTATTAATAGAAAGTTCTAATTTTTTTTGTCAGACAAAAAAAAATTCTCATGTAATATTACAAAATATATAAAACCATACAAATTGATTCAGAAAAAACTATGTTCAAATTCTATTAAAACATTGGAATGTACTTGTGAACAAATTTGTAAAGAAAAATATCTTCGTCCACTACAATGAAGTACATGTTTTGTTGAACATTTGAATGTACTTACATTTTTGTTTCATACGATGAAGTCTCTTAAGAAACAGGAATAAAACATGTATAAGCCAAGTATCTTGCTCTTTTCCTGAATAGGATTTTATTAATATGTGGTTTGATCGATATCTGATGAATTGCAAAGTATGCTTTGCTGTGTCTATTAGTAATACATTTGATTCTTCATAATTATCTCTATATTGGGACCACACATCAGTTAACCTTTTCTCATAAAATTGTATTGTCCTCCCTGCTTCTAATTTTGTTTGCAAATGACAATGAGCCCTGTTCCATGAGAATTTAAAGTCCTATAACAATATTTGATATTTCAAGTACTTTTCAGTGAAATTTAATGACCATATTGCAAAATCATAATTTTTTAAGCAATATTTTAACATTTCTAAGTGAAAAGGCCTCAAAAAATAGGAACTATCATTGAACTCCCAATTTGGTTCTCTTTGAATATAAAAATTGTGTTCATCTCTGATGTACGATTAGAATAAACTCCTTCCATTTCAAATATTGGCAACATATTTTGACTTATAGTGATGCCCATTTGCGTCTCCAACTACACTGCAACCACATGTATGATATTAACATATCTCCACTTCAACACTTTATTGTTTAATGATATAAAAACCTAACATTTCAAAAATGATGTTAGTATTTATTATGAATTAATGGTAATCTTAAATTATAATTACAATGGCCCTAGTAAAGTGAACAAACTAATGATATGTTTACTTTATACATATAACCTAATACCATTATTAAATTTGTATGGAATAAGCAAGTCTTATAGGATCACATTGACCCGCCATTTAAATCGTTGATTTTAAGACTTATAATGAATTTTTTAATTTGAATTGAAAGATATAATTACAATGGTTGCAATTACACAAACTAATTATATATTAGTGTCCACATGTACTATAATACAAATTTTAAATTTCAAACCTACTTAATTATATGCTAATTTCTATAGTTTCTTTTGGTGATTCTTTTAGTAAATTTTATATGTCTATTGTTGGTGCTACATACATCCTAATATGGTTTTTCAACTTATATGAAATAAAAAGGTTTATAAGAATTCAGTGAACCATTATTTGCATTACTATTTTCTAAGAGGTATAATGATAACTTAAACCGCAATTGAAAAAAATAATTGTAATGATCCAATTAAAACAAATAGATCAATTATCTACTAATTTTTACATACAATCTAATCAATTGTAAAAATTTCTATAGTATGGGAAATATTGATATGAAAACACTAAACAACCATTCAAATCAATAATTGTTATGAATACAATAGTATCTCACAAAAATAAAGAACATAAAATTATTTTATTCTCCTTATGACAAACCAAATCAACAATTCTTTTATTAGTACTGTGAAATAGAAGTCATATTAAATTTAAAAGGGATAAAAAATATAGTAAGAATTCATGATGGCATACATATTATGACATGAAATAGACACCAATCATCTTAAGGTACTATTAGATGTGATTGAACATCCCTCAAAATAGCTTGCACCTCTGTTGCCTTGTTGTGTTTAATCAAAATTATTCGTAGCTTATGGATCAACCAATTATCTGAGTTGTCTAGTGAATTGAGGGGCAAGAATCACACTTTATTTTAGATTTCATTTCATTCTCTCAAGTGAACACTCCACTATAATAGCATTGGTTGCATCATATTCGGTATGCATTTCCCACACTTTTTTTAGTGACTTAGTGTGTATACCTTTTTTTGGATTGTCAATGGCCTTATGTCTCTTTTTTTGTTTACACTTTGAAGTAGTCCACATAAACACAAGTTTATATTGTAATTTTTTTGAAACCAAATTTTTTAGAACTCTTGTTGTGTTTTGTTTCGAAGCTGCCATCCAATTTGCAATTTCAAAATATTCATTTTGGAAACACATTTCATAAAAAAAAAATTGCATGTGGATGAATCCAAAATAACTTCTTCTCTATTGTGTAATCTGCATCAGTACCCATTTTCTCAATATGCCCTTTCTTTGTTGGTTCATCATCGATGCTATGATAAACAAATGTACTTTAATTCAAGAATAAATAATTTATTTTCAGTTATTTGGGCTGCAATACAATAAAAAATAGTCTAGTCAAACCATTTTATTCTTGTTACAAAAATTACTAAAAAAATATCAAAACACTACACTTACCATGAGTGTTTTATTGACTATTTATAGATGAAACAATCTTCTTTTTTATCATCTTCACAGAACATGTAGGTAAAAATATTAAAGCTTCAATTAAATATGATAAAATTATGTAATATATTATGTATTCAATACAAAATTCGCAATTAAAGAAAATCATTAAAGTAATGTAACCTACGAAATACACACGCACACACTTTTAACATTATTTTGATTGTTAGTTTTGTTATTTTTATTTGTTCCTATAATAAACATATACAATTTTATGGTATTAGAAGCATTAAAATTTGAAGAATAATAATAAAAAAGAGTCAGGTAATAAGTACCTGATATGGCGTTATCTTCATAATTATAACTTTGCACTTCATCATCGTTTTTGTTATCTTTACTTGTCACTACATTAAACATATAAAATATTTTCAATTGTGAAAATGACTAAAAATCATTAAATAATAAGGAAAACAAGTGGGAAAATTATAAGTACCTAATATTATATTTTGTTCTTGATTATAACATTGATTCTCAATCTTCGGATTATTGTATTTTTTCTCATTATTTGTCTCTATAATGTACAATTAATTTGTTATAGATTGTGACAATTTTTAATTGAATAAAAAAAAAAACAAAAGAATAAACAACAAATTTCATGTTAACTAATGAATATGATATCATTTTCTTGATTATAGCTTTGTTTCACATGCATTTCATCAATGTCATTTTATTCCTTGCTTGTCACTATAATAAGCATAAAAAATGTTATAAATAGTGACAATGAATAAAAGAATTAACAACTATATAAAAAATGAATCATCTTTAATCATCCATATAATATTTTCATCTTTTTTGTAGTATCGTGTTTGGTGAATCGTTACTTGAAGCTTCAATCAAATCTTTGTATACTCCACTTGACAAGAAATTAATTTTACTTAATTTTATGTAATCACCTCCACTTGAAAGTCAATGTCATTTTCATTGTAAGCATAGCAATTAATAATTATTCCTAATATCTCAGGTACTTTTCCATATATGGATCCAAATAGGTTCATATCAAGATATATATTAATGGGAGTTTCTATCTGGACATACCAATTGTGCATAAAGTCATATTTATTAGATGTGTTGTATTTTTTAATCATTTCAAAAATAGAATTTGAAGGTGTTATTGATACTTCCATTTGAGTTTATTTTTCTTTTAATTAAATGATGACTGTAACATTTTAGTTGCTTTGGTGCCAACTAATTCTGCATACAAAAATAAAAAATTATTTGCATAAATCAAAATGAGTATACAACACCACCTAATCTAACCATTTATAAGAGAGTATACATAAAATATAAAACAACCATACCAATTGAAGGAGGCATTGTTTGTATATCACTTGTTTTACGTTTTCTCTTCACTCCTTTACTTGGAATGTTGGGGACACGAGATTCCACAACTTATGAAAAATAAACAAATAAATTAATAAATTATGGAAGGAAAGATATACCAAATATTATTAAACCTTATAATACACTGTTTTCGTTTATATTCATAATAATATAGGAGTACATGTGTTATGCAAGTTTACTATATGACACCAAAAGTAATCACCTAGCTAAAATTGTTAGGAAAATCAAAATTATAAGGGAGTATACATAAAATATTAAACAACCATGCCAATTGAAGGAGACATTGTTTGTATATCACTCATTTTTTTTTTCTCTTCACTCCTTTACTTGGAATTTCAGGGACACAAGATTCGGCACAAGATTCCACAGCTTGAAGGCATGAAATACAAAATATTATTAAAAAAACTTATAATACACCATTTTCATTTACATACACAATACTAAAGGAGCAAATGTGTGATGAAATTTTACTATATGACACCAAAATTGTTTGAAAAGAAAAATCCCCATGTTAGTATGGGGTTTCCACATTAAAAACCCACTCCTGCTGCTATATACATGTTTTTTTTGTGTAAAAGTCGATCTTTAATGTGGAAAATCCAACTAACATGGTATATTTCAATTTTCATAGAAATATTAGGTAGGCTATTATTCAATAATAAATTAAAATTCATTAAGTTTTAAATTGCATACTAGAATTTTGTCAAATTATTTGAAAATGAATATAAAATAGATTTTTAGAATCTCGCAGTTTGTACCATAGTTCTTAGCATCTGAAAACATTTGTAATAATTTATAATGTCAAAATTTTAAATGAATTAAAAAATAATATGAATTCATATTCTATAACATTCCATTCCATATGCACAAAAGCAAAGAAGCTCAAAGCATACGCAAGTTTTCTTAAAAAATAAGAATAACATGAACTTCACTAATCAACAATCATTTATTATCAACCACTGTAACGAAGTACAAAATAATTTTAAAATTGTCATACCATTTAAAGGTTTTGGTGTTGTATTTGGTGAACTTCCTTTTTCTTTGGATGATTCATTTGAATTCCCACTAGCTTCAGGGTCCATGGTTTCTGAAAATAAACTAAGAAACTATTATCATAGTTTCAAATTATTGTAGAAAATATGAATTTATATATACTATCACTACTTGCATCATTGTATCTGTAACAAAATGAACAAGAAAATAACAACTGTATAAATCACAATAATAGCTAATCATGGTGTAGATTAGGAAAAGGGTGCCACCCCTAAATAATTTATTATGTTCTTTTAATTGTATCAATAAGAAAGCTAGCACCTGCCAGCTTTCCTTCTAGCATAAGCATAAGCACGTTACCAAAAGACAACAATACACTGTGAATAAATAACAACAATAATAGATACTACAACAACATCATGTTTACAGAAAATTTATTTTTTATAGTCATGTATATTCTTAGTTTTCTATAGAGACCATGAAAAGGAAAACACATTGAAGAATTTTTTCTATCACATACAAGAGAATGCCAACAAAATTGCATTTTAAAGTAAATCTAATGCATGATGAAATTCCTTCTATCACAAACACAAACACATTGTTAAAAAATACATTGCAACAATAATATTTCATAGGACATCTCCATGCTTGCGAAATTTTTCCTTACTTTTTGAAAACAATGAGATTTTAGTCCATGCCTACATAGGTCGTTGTTACAATATAATAAATGTTAAATCCTCAAATTATTAGAAGGCCATTTGTATGGAATATGTGGTCTAAGAAATCTAATGCATCTTAAATTTTATTTTAGCATAAAAACAAACACATAACAACATTGTACGGTAAAATAAATCTACCATGTGGTAGAATTACTTCTAGAAAAAACACAAGCACATTTCCAACAACAATATTGCAAACCAAAATTAAATGAAGCACATGCTATATTTGTTTCTAATAAATACATGAGCACATTGCCAACAACAACATTGGAAGGTGAAGAAAATTTAATCATGCCACATTTCGCTCTAGAATAAATAAAAGCTCATGTCAACATTGCAAGGTGAAATAAATTTAGCATGTACTAGATTTACTTCTAGCATAAACATAAGCATCATGCCAACAACAACATTGCAGCAGGGTAAAAGGAAATCTAGCACATGCAACATATCCTTATAGCACAAACATAAGAAAGTAACAACATTATATGGTTAAAGAAACCTAGTACATGTTGGATATACTTCTAGCATAAACATAGGGATATTACCAATAACTTCATTGTAAGGAAAAGGAAATCTAGCACCCACAAGATTTTCCTTTAGCACAAACAGAATCACGTTGCCAATAATAACATTGTAAGGTGGAAAAAATATAATGTGCACTATACTTCATTCTATCATAAACAAAAGCACATAAAAACATTGCAAGGTGAAAGAATTGTAGCATATGTTAGATTTACTTCTATCACAAACACAAGCATATTTCAAAAAATGCAAGAAAAAAGAAACCTAGTGTGCACTAAATTTCCTTCTAGCATAAGCATAAACACATTTCCAAATAAAAAAAATGCAAATCATTAGACTTCCTTCTAACATAAATAACTAGATTGTCAAAAATAAGATGGCATTGTGAAGAAAATATAACACATACTAGATTTCCTTCTAGTACAAATTCACAAACATATTTCCAACAACAACATTGTTGGGAAAAACAAATCTAACGTGGGTTAGAATTCTTCATATCAGAAAAAGAAGCACATTGCAAATAATAACATTGCAAGGTGAAAGAAATATAATGCATACTAGATTTCTTTCTAATGGAAACATTATTACATAACAACATTGTAGGGTGAGATAAATTTAGCTTATGTTATATTTACTTCTAACACAAACATATAAATATTTCTAACAACAACAATGCAGGACAAAAAAATTCTGGCACATATCAGAATTCCTTTTAGCCTAAACACAAAGATGTTACTAATAACAAAATTGCAAGGTAAAAAAAATCTAACATATGATAGATTTTATTTTAGCGCAAACACAACCACATAGAAACATTGTAGAGTGAAATAAATTTAGCAAGTGCTACATGTATCTCTACCACAAATACAAGCATCTTTCCAACAACAACATTGTAGAGTATAATAAATCTAACACATGATCAATTTTAATCCAACACAAACACAAACACGTTATAAATTGAAATAAATCTAACATTTGCTATATTTCCTTCGAGCACATAACAAGATTGTAGGACTCAAGAAATCTAGTGCATGCTATATATTTATCTCTATCACAAACACAAGCACATTCCAAGTTGAGGGAAACATAATGTGTCCAAGATTTCCTTTTAGCCCAAACAAAGCGCATTCCCAATAACAGAATTCGAAGGTTAAAAAAATTCAATGTGTGTAAGATTTCCTTCTAAGATAAACACAAGCAGACAAGCACATTATAAGGTGAAATAACTCCATTGCATGCTATATTTACTTCTAGAACAAAAACAGTCATGTTGAGAACAACAACATTATAGGGAAAAGAAAATCTAACATGTGCTAGATCTCCTTACAGCACAACACAAGAACACTATAAGATGAAACAAATATAGCACGTGTTATATTTCCATCTAGCACACACATAAGAACATAACAATATTGTAGTGTTAAATAAATCTAACACACTCTAAATTTACTTCTAGCACAAGCTAAACCATATTTCCAATAACAACATTGCAAGAAAAAAAATCTAACATGTGCTAAATTTCTTTCTAACATAGTCACATGCATATTTCCAATAACAACATTGCAAGGTCAAGGAATCTAGCATATTTCCTTCTAGCACAAACAACCAGATTGGCAACCACAATATGGTATTGTGAAACAAACCTAGCGCATGCTAAATTTCCTTCTAGCACAAACACAAGCACATAACAAACATTGTAAGGAAAAAAAATCTAGCATGTGCTATATTTACTTCTAGCAAAAACACAAGCCTATTTCCAACAACAGCATTGTCAAGAAAATGAAATCTAACACATGCTACATCTCATTCTATCATAAATGAAAGTGCATTGCTAATAACAACATTGTAAGATGAAAAAAATATAATGAGTGATATATTTCCTTCTAGCATAAATAAGCGCACATTTTCATTAACACCATTGCAAGGTGAAGGAAATCTAACCCATGCTAAATTTTCCTATAGCAAAAACATAAGCACATAACAACATGGCAGGGTTAAGGAAATCTAGCTCATGCTAGATTTACTTTTACCACAAACGCAAGTATATTTCCAAAAGAAATATTGCGGAACAAAAATAAATCTTTTTTGTGCTAGATTTTCTTCTATCATATATACAAGGCATTCTCAATAGCAACATTGAAATGTGAAAGAAATCTAACATGTGCTAGATTTACTTTTAGTAGAAAGACAAGCATATTGCCAGCAACAAAGGTGCATGCCAAAAGAAAACTAGGACATGTTAAATTTTCTTCTAGGAAAAACACAAACACAATGAAAATAATAACATTACAAGGGGAGTGAAATATAACATTTTCTACATTTCCTTTTAGCAAAAACAACCAGATCATCAACAACAATCTAAAATTAGAAAACTTTCCAAGATTTCTGGTTTTTTCTCCATGAAGCTGCATAGAAAATGCAGTAACAATTGTTTTGAATAGGTAACCAACCATGCTAATTTACTGGTATGTAACTCGGGGTTGGGTTCTAGTGGCTTGGTAGAGCACTAACGCGTTTAACATAGGTGTATGACCAGATAATTTTGGACCGTTTTCATGGATTTCTAAATCTAATCTTGAGAGAACACTGTAAATATTATGCATTTAGTAAATATTTTTAACCAACATAACATAAAGTTGGAGTAGACGCTTGTATATTTAACATTGGTTTTGTTGGGTAGCAGTGTAGTGAAGATAAGCCCTTGTTAATATGTCTTGTTTGAGTATGCAGAGCTATTTTTTCTCCATTTTGGCTTTGTGCATCACAAATTCCAGAGAGGTGAATATGTTTCAGCTATGGGAAGGGGTGGATGCAGAGGAAGAAGGGTAAACGTGTCGGTATACTATCTTACAATTTTGTTGCATACAATGGTACTTTGATACCTATAATATTAATGGCCCAAATAATATTTTAGCTACTTCAAATAATTAGTAACTACTAGGTGGCATGGGCAACCCCTACAAAAGAAAATGAGAGTTCCCCTATTAGAAAACCCCTTCTGATTCTCGCTTATGTTGCTTTGAAATTAAGCAACTGTTTGTGCGTTCTTATGAGCTCTATGCTTATTTCACTAGTTCGACTTAAAACTAACTTTTCAGCAATCTGCACAGGTGTATATTTTGTGCACAAATTTCCTTTGATGGAACTCCATTTGGGTGAATACTGAATCATGCTTCAACTAATCAGAAGTAAAGACATTGATTCCTACACAACCATGAGATTTGATTTTGCATTTATACCACTTTTGGGGATCACTACAGTCATGTCTCATATTTCTTGGCTGGTATTCATTGTGTTTATACAAGTGGGTTCAACTTGTAAATGGTATCATCAATATTACATACCATCAACTACTGAAGTGGCTCAATTGTCATTAGTTTCTAGAACTCCAATCGTACAAAATTTTGGAGAATCAATCTCTGGAGTAGCCACCATTAGATGTTTTGACCAGGAGTCTTGGTTCATGGAGAAAAATCTCTAGTTTATTGATATGTATACTAGACCTAGTCTCCACAATGTTGGGGCAAATGCATGGATTAGTATTATGATGTATTTTCTATCAAATCTTGCGTTTACATTCTCTGTAATATTCCTAATGGAAATTTACAGTGATAAGAAAATCAAGCATAGCACAAAAAAAAAAATCACGCAAAATTTACAACACATTAAACACCCATAAATCTCCATAAACTGTGTTGAACTAAGCCATTCTATTAGTATAAATGTTGGGTACGAAGGTAAGATCAAAAAACATGAACTTGGGCTTGCCCAGAGCAAGTCAACAATGCCAAAGTGATGAGATCAACTAATCTAGCATGCAATGTGGTTGTCCCCAACAATCTCTCTACTAACCCAGTGAAAAATTTCATTATTGGCTACAAAAAATGGTTGTTAGGGCTCCTCTGGTGCTAAAAAAATTCTGGGAAGTTAACACTCTCCTCCAATAACAAAAAAAAACCCACAAAGGAATCAGCCAAATTTTGACCTTAGAATTTTGTCCCAATTTCCCCTAGCTCCTCTTATTGTTGGTTGAGTTGGGACCCCTGTTTTACCCCTTGAATCTGCCCGGGAAATTCTGCCAAATTATTTCTAACATCCTTGTCAAAAACCTAGAAAAAACTAGAAAGGGCTTGCTCTAGTTTTGACGCCCTCCTCCATAAGCAGAATCTATAACATGTATCATATGTTGGGCTTCTTGCTCCACCAAAATGCTAGAAAATCCCATGATTTACCAAACCTAATTCCAAACAACCGGAACTCCTCAATCCATTTCACAAGGCAATTGTTGGCTTTGCCTCATCAACTCCTCCAAGAGCCCTTGTGTGCTTTCCCCTTTTTGCATCATTAGAGTGTCCATAAGCTCACCAATCACTGTGCATGTGATTCTAACACCTTTATGATCCTGCTAGCTTCCCCATAGCTGACGAAGATCATGCTTTGATGCCATTGTAATATTCCTAATGGAAATTTACAATGATAAGCAAAGAAATCATAGTAAAAGAAACAAACATGCATAATTTACAACACATTAAATACCAATAGATTTCCATTGACTACAATGAGTCGAACCATTTTATTGATATAAATGTTGGTTACAAAGGTAAGATCAGAAAGCATGCACTTGGGCTTGCCCAAGGCAACCTAACAATGCCCATGTGATGAAATCAACTACTCTAACATGAAATGTCTTTGTCCCCAACAATTTCTATGCTAACCTAGTGAAAAACTACACTGTTGACTATGAAAAATGGTTGATCAGGCCTCATCCGGTGCCTAGAAGATTCCGGGAAATTGACCTCGGGTTCTCCTCCAATAACCCACAAAAACCCACAAAAGAATTGGCCAAATGTTGGCCTCGGAATTTTGGCCCAATTTCCCCTAGCTCCTCCAGTTGTTGGTTGAATTGGCACCAGAATGCTAGAAAATCCCCCACAATTTCCTTTCCTACTCCTTTCTTGCATCCCAGTTTAACAATAAATACGCAATATCCTCCCATCTACTAAACATGAGTAGAATTTTCCTCCGTAGGGTGGCACTCGTGGTCCACCGAAGAAGAGGGTGACTTGGCCTCCATGAAAGACTGTGTAGTTCTGTGCAAGATGACAGAGGCCCCTGCTCCAGAAAATTGTACTCTTGTGGAAATACCTCATGCTCTTGTCCCACAATCAAGGAAGTCTCATACACCAATTTGGTGTCTGGCTTAGTCGTGACCTTAAAATTGGATAATAATAATAATAATTTACATGCTTCAAATCACCAATTCATCCAATAAAATTTTCCAAAAACTTTTATCTAGTGAAGACATGAAAAATATAATCCACTTTTACATAAATCCATTAGAAGCACCCCCTCTTCCAAAAACAAACTCTGTTATCTATCCATCTATAAAATTCAAATCCACATATTTTAATCCATTGCAATTGAAATATCTCAACAAGAGGTTACAACCTTGGATGTGATTTACAACATGATATGTTTATCCATCCCCACAAGAACTTTTGTAAACTTTGTGACACCATAAATTTCTTCACCAACTAGCTCCATAAATTCTCCTCTGCGACTTACTTAGGGGACACAATATTGTTTTAAATGCATTGCAATTAAATTTTTGAAAACAATCTAGATTTTTTCATGGTATGGGAGGCAAGCGATTCTTAACCCGTAGGTTCAAATAATAACATGTATTCATCCTCAAATCCTGCAAGGACTATTCTCATCCTTCTTGCAAAATGGTGTTGTATTTTCGTAGATGGTAGTGCTGTAATTTTGGGGGAGAAAATTATCTATAATAATGAATGTTTAAAGCTTGTATGTGCTAATATACATCCAATGTTGATGTTGGAACAATTTATTTTGTACCTTATTCACCACACTATATACCTATGACTTCAACCTTTTTACAAACTCGCATTCCAAACTCTTTCTACTAGCAGTTTGCAGGATGGGACCAAATGCTTGTGGTCATGCACAATAGGCACATTGGTCAACATCTCTAGCCCAGCTTCAAATAAAGTTTTCTTTGACTTTTGAATCCATGTGATATCCAAAATAAATCCATCATGTCATTGTCAATAACTCTTCATTTGATTCTTCCTAATATGCATGTGATCTCCAACATAATAAATATGGGGAAAGACCTATAACTAAAGCCTGCCAAGTTCTATCTGCAAATTTGAACACTTTCACCAACCTCTTTCAATACCTTCAATGTGTTTTCATCAACCCAGAGATGTGATTAGTTGATACATTTACTGCAACAAGGGAAATTCCATAAACGCCACCTTCAATTAATTTCCTCCTGGTGCTACAATTATTCTTTTGACACATTAAATTCACTTCCATTCTTGTTTAATTGTTGTTGAGAAAGGTAGTGCCTCTATAGTTATTTCCTGTCTTCCTTATCAAACTCATAGCAATATCCATATTAATGGACCTTATCAAACAATAGAAATCTGAGATGATATGGGATGGGAAACTTGTCCATCATTTCTCAACACCCAAAAAACATTTTTAGTTTGTAATTTTTCTAAAGGATGCACATCGTTGACTAGCATGCAACAACTTGTGAGGCAACTCTCATTTGTACATGCATAAGAAAGAATTATAAAGTATATAGGAGAAATGACTGAGATGAATTGATATATTACCCATGAATATCAAAGTGTAACATTGTATTGGATATTCTCTTCCAGGTTTCCATCTTCTAGTTCACATCAAACAAATTGTCTTATGATCATATGCAGGTCAGCCTACCCTTAACTTATTTACTTTTGAGAATGTTTCTTTTCTGCTACTATTATACTTGAATGGCGTGCAAAATACCCTCCCCTCTTAGGAGAGTCAATGTCAGTAGAAACTTGTCTTCCATGCCCTTTTTCTTTTCCCAACTCATTGTCATCAAAATAAGTCAATGCATCTTTAATTGTCTTTGTGCTCTTTACAAGGCTTATTCCCGTAACATGGACCTTTATGTTGTCCATCAGTATTTAAATATTCTATGATTCCAACAACTTTAGGTTAAGGGCCTGTTTTAGGTTCTAAATGAGCATCAGCATGGTTATCAGACCCACTACACATAAATATTTTTGGGCTTCTATGTTGCTTTGGTCTAAGAGAAATTGATCAAATACACTAATATCATACATGAATTTTTCATCAACAAAGTGAATATATTTCTCTTCCAGAAAGGACTAGAAGCACTTGCATTTGTGATTCCATTTGGTATAAAATCTAAAAAGAGTGCTAATGGTGGTTCTCATTACTCATAAGTAAAGAAGTGAGGGATATTTTCTTTTGGAATGCCTTAATGCCATCTCTAGAGAATGACCAATGCAGTCATATGTTTTGATTATTTTTAATCACATATATTTTACTTGGTATCCAATTCCTTCCCCACCCCGTTCTTGGACATTTGTGGTATCCAATTCCTTCCTCTTCCCATTCCTGGACATATGAATAGCTCAGTGTTTGTTTAACATCAAAGGTATTGTCTATTCATATAAAATATCAGGTGCCAAAGTTATACTGGTTGAGAGATTAAATCCACTTTGCATATGTAATGAAATTGGTTGAGGGATTAAATCCACTGAAGGAGTAGATGCGCCTCCATAGGAGGAGTGTTCTTGCCACCAAGAGCATTGGCTCTCTACTTTTTGGTAAAGAGGAAAAATAAAATGACCGCTGCTTGAAAGGTTTCATATATCATCAAAAGTGTATGACAAAAAAAGTAATCTACGAAGGGTTTTAAGGGGTTTTACTCGTGGCATATGATTTCGAGGAGTGCGAGGCAAGATTGAAAGGGAGGAAGGGGAATTTTGTGCGTCGAGGGATATCGAAGGTATGGAAAGTAAAACAGCATTGATGTGGGCATGCAGAGTTCTACAGAGAGGTTTTAGCGCTGCTGCTACTAAGCCTACTATAGGGGAAGGTGGAGTGGTCAAGAAAAATAGGAAGAATAATATGACATTGTTGGATGCTATCAAGTCCCTCCCCGATTTGGGAATTAGCTAAAATCTATTGCCAACACAATAATTTCTACAAAATCACAAGCATCAAGCTCAAAAGAGATTGTTATCATGGAAAGGCATGTGGGATTTTCCACAGAAATGGTGAACCAACAACAAAGACCCCTATAAGGATTAATGGTGCAAACAAACGTGTCTGGAAATTGATTAATGATGTCCCTAAAAGAATTCTAAGACTACATTTAAATGTAGATTAGTGATCTAAACATGTGAAGTCATTGCTAAAGTAAATGTTCATTTGTTTCATTCGATTTTGTCATACTAGATTTTTAGGCTTGGGAGACAATATTTCTTTGGAAGCTAGCAATTTTGAGGTAGGAATAATGTAGTTGGCTAAAAATATATGTTTATGCATCAACTATCACAACATTTGTTTTCTCTGTTGCACCCACATTTGTATTTGTTTCTACTTTTGGTACATGTATTCTTATAGGAGTGCCTTTGATAGCGGGGAGAATTATTTCTGCACTTGCAACCTTTGAGAATTATTGAGTTGAATGATATGCGTGTGAGATATAGTTAGATATGTATACTTCAAAAAGCTACAAAAATAAATATACTTCCAAAATCTACAGAAAGAATTATTCCTGTTGAATTGACTGATACGTAGAATAGATCTACTCTCCACAATGCTGGTGCCTATGAGTGGCTTGGTATTCGAATGGATTTTCTATCAAATATTATGTTTGCGTTATTTTTGATGTTTCTCATTCACTCTCCCAAAGATGTAATTAGAACAAGCATTGCAGGTTTTGCAATAAAATGATCCTTACATGCAGAATTCATTACACTACAACACATTCCTTGCTAAAAAATGATCTTTTAAATATAATGCAGATCAATCTTAGTCCCCATTATTTCCACCACCTTCCTATACACTATCAACAACTGATAAAACAACAAGGATACCAATACTTCTCATTTCCAGAGAAATACTACCTATCACATTATCAATAGTTTCAAAATGGAATCAGTTTTTTTATAACACAGATGCCAAAGTTCCTCTAAGGGGTATTCCTTTGCGGAACATATTATTAGACTTTGTGGATGGTCAATATATGGGAAACACCAATTGAACTATAACAACATTTCAATCTATGCCTCCTCCTTGTAGAGTTATATAAATTGTTGTAGAACCTTTCTCATAATTCAACCTAGCTAGTTGTCTGTCACTGCACTTTTACCTCAGAATATCACTTCTTTGTAAATGGCTCTAAGGTGTGTATAAAATTATGAACCCATATATAAATAGGAACCTCCTATATATACTAATGACTTTGCAGTAATACATGTTTCCCATTGGATTGGAAGTACCACTGAATTGTAGGGTCTAGTTGACAAAACTACATTCAAAAATGTCATTAGTTAGTGGAGCCCCAATTTCTGGTAGGACTTTATCATTTAGTGGCTCTTTCATATCATGCCATGAATGCAACATGATTTTATGTGCTTACCCACCATTTCATAGGGGTCTTTTACAAATGCATATACAGTGTTGCAACCCTTTACTCAGCCACCATATACTCCACCACTTGTTCCAAAGATTCTTCCATGGTGTTAGTTGTGCCATTAAACTCAATATGTTCTTATTCTTTTCACTAATCCACCTAAATATTTTCAACATCATGCAATGCCAATTAGTTTTTGCAATTTATTCAAGAGTGCTTAAAATCAACCACCTGTCTATTTAATAAATCAGTTAATACATTATCAATAAAAGTCTTCTTTGTTTCAATTTCCCATCGAATGGGCCTTTTCAAATTAATAATGAACACTACACTAGATAATTTGAAATCAAAAATTCTACATATAAGATAAGATTTTTTATTTCTATTTCTTCATTCCATGGATCCATAATTGGATATATTACCCTCAACACAATAAAGCAGTTTCATTAGTCATAGAATTAAAACATTCAAGAATAAAAATATTTAACGATATTTGAAAGAAGAAAGAAATTAAAATTGTGGATAAACTATTCCTATAAAACATGAATCCGTAAAGATATAGAAGACACTCCATGGGGAAATGATGCTCAGAATAGAAAAAATTTTCCTATAAAATAGCTACAACCCTGTGAGCTTAAACTTTGAAATATGCATATGCATTGATATGTATGCAATTAAGGTGAACATAGAACATCCTCTGCTCCTTTCAATACTATGTTCTGTTTATGATCAAACAACTCATCCTTGAGCATTGATTACACTGTGTATTGGCTCAGAGCCAGCACTAACTATTATTATGCTTTTCTTATTCTCAATATGTTAAGGTAGATAAGAAATCATTTGAATCTCATTCCTTAGGGATGCCTGGGTAACTAGGACCAAGCACAAGAAAATATGATTATAGAGGTAACTCATATTATGTTTATCCATGCCTGGGACGTGCTTGGACGATTTATATCAACTATGTTCTCATTTATTCATTTATTATGGATACTATTGCACTAGATGAGTTATCATTTGGAGTTGATGCTTCAGGGGTGTTTAGGTAGCTACTATAATTCCAAAGAAAGTATGATGATAGCTTTGATTCCTATTATTTGAATCTCATGCCTCATGGGTATCTACTATCTTCTACCAAGTATGTTCTTATCTATTTTGTATATTCAATTACCTATTTGAATCTTGTGCCTTGAGAGTGCTTGGCTACCTACTATCACCTAAAATAAGGTTAGAATATTTGTGGTAATATGCCTATTGGCACAAGAATGTAGAGAGTGGGTTTTGAGTGGTCAATGTGGTCAATGAATGGTCATTCTCTAGCCTATGGGATCAATGAAACATATTAACTTAGTATTGTCAGTTGGAATGCCCCCTTTGCTCTCTCCAAGACACTATTTTTTGTAGAGAGTTATTTAAGCTATATCGTGTATGCCTAGCCAAAGTACATGGTTGACTGCTTTCGATGTACAGCGTAAACAAAGCTTCTAGACTTCAGTGTTATAAATTAAGATGAATTATATTTTTACTATTCATCATACTTGTGCTTTAGAAATTTTGATAGCATACCTCAAAGTACTTGCAAAATGTCTCGATCGACAACTTTTGCTTAAAGCTAAAGAAAACATCATCTCCCCCTAAATTATAACTCCCTCTGAATATTTGAAAAGAGATGTTTCCCAATGAGACATTTGCAACTGGCTATCAGTCCTAATTACATGGGCAGTTTTCTTAAAATAATAAATGGGCAAGAGGAGATATTAATTTGTTCAACTATTTATGTATGAAGATGAGTTGATATATAGATTTTCCCAGTTTTCTGAAATACTTCTTCTTCCTTTGAACTCTCAGAAGACTTTCATCGACTATAGCTCAGGCTTAATAGTTGTAGCCATCTCCTTTCCTTGGTGGAGCCTGCAAATGAAGGCTTGGACAGAATCATAATGACAAATTTTTTTTTTTGATTGATTCACTTATTTTCTTTGTATCCTTTCAAAGATGCGGATATAGACATACCCACTTGTATGGAAAGAGTCTGAGATGCAATTTTTTTTTGTTATTTTCTTTTGTACTTCAGGCACAGTTCTCTGCTATACGCATCATTCTATTTTCTTTATGAGATCTAGAGGTTGTATTTTAATCCGTTTGCTGGTTTCTCATCTTGTGATTCACATCCACTTTCTGGAGGTTATTATCCCACATAATATTGACAAAGCCCTATTGTCATACTGGACACCATTCCTTAGTCAACATAGTAAAAAGGTTAACGTGTCACTACATTGCCTTTCCATGCCCCAACATCGATGTATTTAAGTCAAGAATATAGTCACTGCCTTATTTCAATATTATCATGCCATCACTATTTGCAAGGTTGTTTCCAACCTTTATCTTAGATTCTTGCTCAGTCTTATATGACTTCATTCTCTTCCAACCATATAAAGCTCATCATGAGAATTTTAGACTCTCAAAGAGTCATCTCAAATGGGCATTGTAAGATACCAAATGTTCTTATTACTTAATTCTTACACTCAGTCACACTTGGTCAATCTGACTTGTGCTACTTAAAACAATGGTTCATCACTATTTTAGTCAACATTAATTTTGTCCTCTGCAAGCCTTTTCTTGTTCGGAAAATAAATTGAAGGGGCTAGTTTGACAGTCAATGGAAGTTTCCACAAGCCATAATACCCTCTCTACACCCCTTCATTCTACATCAGCTAGTGGAGATAAAGGAAATGCAACTTTGTCTATATAAGATGATGATTAATTTTGTGGAAAGGAGAAATATTGATTCCCACTTTTGGTTTGCTACGATTGTATTAGTGATTGAGTAATTCTACTAGAGGATAGATGCAATATATAAGGTGAACACTGATATAAAGGTATCATATATATGTAAAGTAACGGTGAAACCATAAGAAATTTTATGCCAGAAACGGAAGAGATCCCAAAATATTGTGGAAAAAAACTTCCATTAGGATAAATAATATTGATGAGAAAGAAACCAGATTTTCCACAGTGTCAGATAATATATGTTGATGTTTCGAATCTCCATGGAGATCCATCTTTAGGACGAATGAAGGAAGAAATGAAAGAAGGACTTAGGTCAAATTCATAGAGAGAATATTATTTTTCTAAAGAGCCGACCAACACTAATATCAAGGAAATAATTAATTTATTTTTATTTAATGTTAAATTATATTTTCTAATCACAAACTATTAATTATTGAAATTCTAGGAATTAAAATATATATCATTTTATATCACTTATTAAAATTCTAAAAATTCACCATTAGTATTGATGAATTATTGAAATTCTAGGAATTAATATAAATTATTCAATATTATTTATTAAAATTCTAGGAATAAAGTTAGATTTGGATTTTACATTCAAAAGAAAAGAATAAAAATGGTAGTATTATTTATTATTAGTTATGATACATTATTATTATATACATTAATCATTATTAATCAAATTTATTCATTATAATGAATTAATTTATTTATTAATTACTTTTAAATAAACATTAAATAAAAATAAACTAATTATTTCCTTGATATTAGTGTTGGTCAACTCTTTAGAAAAATAATCTTCTCTCTATAAACTTGACCTAAGCCCTTACTTCATTTCTTCATTCATTTGTCCTGAAGATGGATCTCCATGGAGATTCGAAACGTCGACATATATTATCTGACACTAGGGAAAATCTAGTTTCTTCCTCATCAATTGATAACCATAGAAGCTTGAAAACCATAAATAATATTAGTTTCCCTTGTTGCAATGAACTTCCACAAGAGTTGAAGAATATGGAGACACTGAATATGAAAACCATGTGACCACTGCAAGAATGTTATTCTTAAATTATTATTGATTGATGTTGATAATAGTGGATATACTAGACATAGAGGCAATCTCAAATTAGTTGATATTACCAACTGTAGTAAAATAGCTGAAAACAAATGCTCATTACAGTTGAAATATTTGAACATAGAAAATCATTATGAGTTACATAATTTTTGCACTGGTCTTGAAGTTCAAGATATAATAAGTGTAAATCGAAACAAAGAGTTAAAAGTTGTTTATATTTTCTGCAAATTTTAAGCATAATGAGAGTAGATCATGGAGAAGAAGAAGTTGAAGATGGTGAGAAAAGTTTATTTTTTCATAGAGGGATTTCTACCATAGCCAAGGTTGCCTTAAGTTATAGTTTATTGTTGTTTGTGTTACAAACATACACAACTTGGAATTGATGAACATTGAAAAATGTTGCAAAAAATGTTAGGGATCTATGTTTTGTTTTGTTGGATAAAAATAACAAATCACTCATTTTCCACTTGATAATGGAGTCATGTATCTATTACATGGGTGTGGAAAGTTGAAAAAAATTGAATTATACTTAAGGCTAAGGAAATTTTCATATATTTCGAAAAATAATGCAAAGAGAGGGTGTATTCTCTTAGGTTTTATGGATAATATGTCTAACATCTCGTTGAACTTTCAAATGGATTATTAAAACTAGTGAGACTTGAAATGAGAGGTTTCCATTTCACTGAATTTGCAATAGTGGTTGTAATGTTGAACCTAAACTCATTGAAGTATATTGGGGAGCAGGGATACAAAAAAATTAAAGTAGGTGACAAACGTTTGTCTACATCATGAATATTTTGGAACGTAAAGTTTACCCCACCTCTTAGAAAGACATGGGATGAACTAGATTGAAATGGAAGTAATGTTTGAAAAATGATCAATGCATATTTTGGCTTACTATTCTTTGGCTAGAAGAAGAATAGATAATCCAAGTTTTTAATCCTTCTATTGCCTCATTCTTGCTCAGTATCAACAAATTAAGTTGGTTTATACATTTCATGATTGTGAACTAGATTTATGTACAATAAGTAGTAGGATATCATTCATGTACCAGTAAGTGTACCTTCTTAAAAATTTGGATACAAACGTATTTCCATTCATCACCCACATCCTCCTACTTCTATGTGCCAAATAAATGTTTGGGTGGATGAAACCCTTCCATTGTATTTTCCTTCTACCTCTCATGAGGCTTCTAAGAAAAAAAAATATCTAGCATTCAGGCTTGAAAATAGAAATGGAGCAGTGTTGCTAAAATTACTTTTGGTAATGAAACATTCAGTATTCAAATACAAATATCAAGAAATGCAAGCTTACCAGCAAAATCCAAGAATGCAGACTTCTTCATGCTCAAACTAAGCGTCGATTCAGCCAATTCTTGAGTCGACCAAAATTTGTTGGAAATTTCAGTTTTCTGAAACCTATTATCTATTTAAGGCAAGGGGTTTCCCCTTTCCTCTAAATTTGAAATAGATGCATCAGTCCTGTTCTTTATCATTGTGGCATGGGGACTAGGGACAGCTTGAAATGTTGCTGCAACCGTAGCAAGAGCCGCTCCGGGCTTTGGACTCAACTTTACACTTCCAAGCAATGGAGAAAAGGTCCGTGACTAAGATAAAAGAGAAAAC
This sequence comes from Pinus albicaulis, assembly GCA_034641835.2. Lineage (NCBI taxonomy): Eukaryota > Viridiplantae > Streptophyta > Pinopsida > Pinales > Pinaceae > Pinus > Pinus albicaulis. The sequence continues at coordinate 169,134,010 of CM076575.1, forward strand.
GAAGCAAGAGTTGAAGTGGAAAATGTCGAAGGCTTGCTAGAAAAATCCAAGAATGCAGACTTCTTCATGCTCAAACTAGGCCTTAATTCAACTAATTCTCCAGCCGACCAATTTTTTTTGGAAATTTCAGTTTTCTGAAATCTATTATCTATTGAATGTAACGGCTTGCCCCTTTCCTCTAAATTCAAACTAGATGCATCTCTGGAAACTCCAATTTTCTGCTCTTTATTTTCCATCGAATGCAAGGGCTTGCCTTTTTCCTCTAAGTTCGAATTAGACACGTGAGGGTCGTAAGAATTGCCTTTCTCATATCCAATCTTCAATCTGTTTGTAATTGAAAATGAACTTAAATGTCCCTCTACTTTCTCTAGTTTCTTCGAACCTTTCTCGGCCTAGTCCGTGTTGGTTTTATCATTTTCCTGCCTTTGACGTGTGAAACTAGGGTTTCTGAAGAGAAAATGTTTTACAGTCTCATCATCAGACCCCTCCGAAGATGATTCCTCCTCTGAATCGCTTAAGATATCTTCGAGGCTACAATTAAGCCCTGACAGATCACTCACGTCGTCGTCGCTGCTGGCAGATCAAGAATTTTGCATACAAACCTCATTTATTTACTTAATTTCTTGCAACTTATGACAACAATTCCCAATTTGAAAAACAAATCGGTGCCATGTTTTCAAATTTGAACCCTTCACCTTTGCCACTTCCCTTGGTCCGTCTTCTTCTCCCATTTATCCTCTTAATCATACACAAATACCATGTAAGTTCATTCAATATTAACACTTGTTATTGCAAGCAGGGACACATGCAGGGAGGTTTCAATTTCAAATCCATGTCATATTAAAATGGAAGTGTAACACCCATATTGACTGTAAATAGATTGCTTATGTTTTATGTTTTTAGTCACGCAAAAAAATTTGGAGCCAGTTCTGCTGGAAATACTGAGAGGGGGGGTGAATCAGTATTCCTTTCAATTAGAGCATTAGTTAATCTTAAATTATTATCAGTGTTTGTAAAATGATAGCAATAAAAAAAGGAACACAAATGTACACATTTTTTAAGGTGGAAACCCACTCCGGGACAAAAACCACCTAATTCGTTTATAAGAATTCTTTAATATTCAACTCCAATTGAAAATAAAGCTCCAGCTTCCTAGAATCTAGAAAAGCATTCTTCTCCAACTCCCACTGGATGGATGCCCCAACACCCATGATTCTTCAGTAGTCAACTGAACGGATTCCCCAACACCCAATGAGCTACAACTCACCCTAGCACCACCCTACCACCCTGTAGAATAATAAAAGAAGAATGGACTCTCCTACCAGGGAAAATGGTCCACTTTACAATGATATAGAATGATGTAGAAGAATAAGGCACACTAGAACATAACCCCAACTATGAAACAAACACCTAATGATGATCCTAGACCACCCGACACTGCCTCTTCAAATCTTGGCAGGTAGACACTAGTACAATTTGTATAATAATGTATTTACAATGACTTAGTACAATGATTGTATGCACTGCAACGCACTTGAAGACTTCATGTGATGAACTTATTTCTGTTGTTATGCACCTTTTTTTCTACTCTTGTCATGCTACCCTCTGTTGCACCTTGCTTTTCATTGCTTCCCTAGAAAGTATGGCCCTTTGCAGCCCTTGACAACACATGATCTAGCCTTTTCTTTGCCTTCTAGGAGCTCAATATTGAATCTGTTGTATCAATGTTATTTCAGATCCCCAATATTTAATTTTTAGTCCTATAGTATTCCTCTGAGTCATGTTTCCAATTCCATAGGTTTGATCCAATTTTGATTCTTCAAGAGATATTTATACCCAATATCTCCCAATGCCCTAATTATGGACTGTTTCAGCAGAGAAAACTTGTACAATGTGCCCTGTGTCACCGTTTCTTCATTTTGCTCTGAAAGTGATAGAGAGAAAACTTCAGTCTGTGCTCTGTCTACCACATTTTACAGAATTCTAATCCGATACTCAGAGAGAGAGTTATGACAATTTTACCAAAGTCACTTCTTTGCGATGAATTTCAGGGGCCTGCAAAAAGACTGACTTCCACAGATCATATCTCGGAAAATATTTTGCAACATGATCTAAAATTTTCACAGATGCTTCCTCAACTTCACCGCATAAAAATCTCATCTTCTGAATCTTCGTAGAAAAAAATTTAGATCGAAAATTCCAAGATGAACTGTTTGAGATGGCGAAATCCCTTGCATAAGGAGGAAATGAGGATCACAATTTATATAAATGCTTAGGTTGAGAGGGGCTTCAACAAGTGAACATGGGACAGATTTTAGGAGCTTAGAAAATATTAATTATTACTTTTCAATGACCCATGCCATAACCCTACAGGGTTTTAGCCCACTAACTGGGGATATAAACCTCAAACATGAATATATCTCAAACCGTGAAGAATTGCGTGGCATGCCATATATAAATGGAAACATCTCGACAAGTAGAAACCAAAAAAATCATTCTTGAACCATAATATAGTAATCTGGTAGCTCATAATTCCCATGCAATATTGTGTTAACCCCTAGCGCTGCTTGGGCTGACATCAATGATAACCGTTGATCAACAATCTCCCCCTTTGGCATTGATGGCAACACAAGTACTCCCCCTGCAATCATGACACCTGTGCCTACAACATTTTCTCCCCCTTTGACATCAATGGAAAAGGGTAACTCCCCCTGAAACACACTTCCACTCCCCCTGACATACAACCGTCCTGCAAACCTATAATCTAATGAGAACTTGGGAGAGTCCCAAGCTTCTGAAAAATATATTAAAATGCTTAACGAGGTAAAGGTTTAGTGAAGTTATCAAAAATTTGTTATTTTGTACAAACAAACTCAAGTTTTATATTCTTTTCAGTGACTTGTTCTCTAACAAAATGATATTTGATCAGAATGTGCTTATTTTTTTTTAATGCATGACAGGATCCTTGGAGATGTTGATGGCACTAGTGCTGTCACGGAATATGGGAATAGGCTCACTGAATTGTACTTGAAGATCTTGCAAAGTTTTCTTCATCCAAAGGACTTGAGTACAACATGATGTTGTTGCAATGTATTCTACTTCCGTTGTAGATAACGAGATTGAGGTTTGATTTTTGCTCAACCATGATACGAGACAACCACCTAGATAGAATGTTGCTCCACTAGTACTATTACGATCATCAACACTTCCTGCCCAATCTGCATCTGTAAAGGCTTGAATAATGAGATGTTACCCTTGGGATACCAAAAGCCATATTCTTTTTTTCCCTTTAGATATCGAAGAATTCTTTTGTTGGCAATAATATGTGATTCTTTTGGTGTTGCTTGGAATCTTGCTACTTGTCCAACTACTTGCATAACATCTGGCCAAGAGGATATTACATATATAAGACTACCAATCATATATTTGTACAACCTCTGATCCACATCCTTAGACAAGTCATCTATGCTCAATTTGCAACCTGTTACCATAATAGTAAGGATAGGTTTGCAATCTTCCTTGATGTACTTGGCTTGACATATAAATATTCCTTTCTCTTGCTGAGATATTTGAAGCCCTAAGAAGTATGTCAGCTCACCAAGTAAAGACATCACGAACTCACTTTGCATCTTTGTAGAAAATTTCTTACTTAGTTGATCATCATTGCTACCAAATATTATATCATCCACATATACCTCAGCGATTGTTAAATTATCTTTATCTATTTGTACATAAAGATTGTTATCAACAGTACCTTCCTTGAACCCTTGTTGATGTAGATATCCATCAAGACGAGCATAGCATGCTCTGGGAGCCTACTTGAGACCATATAGAGCCTTCCTTAACCTGCAAACATAGTCTTCTTTTTCTGATAGTAGAAGACCTTTAGGTTGTTCGATGTAAACTTCTTCTTCTAATTCTCCATTCAGAAATGCTGACTTAACATCCATTTCGTAGACTTTTATTTTTCTTGAACATGCATAGGTGAAAAACATTCGGATAGCTTCCATTCTGGCAACTGGTGCAAATATTTCATCAAAATCAATTCCTTCCACTTGTGCATGGCCTTTGAAAACCAATCTTGCTTTGTTTTTGGTAACCTTCCCATCTTCATTCAATTTTTCCCTGAACACCCATTTAGTCCCAATGACATTTTTATCTTTTGGTCATGGAACTAATTCCCAGGTGTTATTCTTCTCGATTTGATCTAATTCTTCATTCATAGCTGCTACCCAATGTTCATTCTGGCTGGCTTCCTCAAAACTAATAGGCTCAAAGGTTGCTAGAAAAGCAATGTGAGCTTGTTGTGATGAACGAAGCTATCCACCTTCATTTATGTCACCAATGATTTGATTTTATCGATGGTTCTTTTGAATCCATTATTTTGTTCTCCTTGGAGGAGCTTCTTATTGTTGTTCTGGTGTATCTTGATGATCATTATTTACTTCATCCTCGTTGATAGTTGCTTCTTGTTCTACAATTTTATTTGTGTCTTTTTCAGCCTCTGTCTCACGTTTCAAAGATTATAGATCCTCATCATTATTCGCTGGAACACCATCTTCGTCAAATGTAACATTTATTCTCTCCACTATCTATTTTCGTCTTAGATTATAACATTTATAGGCCTTTCTTTTGCATGAGTAACCAACAAAGATACCTTCATCAACATGTGATTCAAACTTACCCAAATTTTTATATTCTCTTTTGATATAACATTTGCTTCTGAAGATTCTGAAATATTTTACATTAGCTGGTTTTCCTTTCCATAATTCATATAGATTCTTCTTGCAATTATTTCTGAGAATACTTAGGTTGATAATGAAGACTGCCATATCAATTTCTTGAACCCCGAATTTTTCATCCAATTTGGAGTCCTTCAGCATTGTTCTACCCATTTCATGTACGGTTCTGCTCTTTCTTTCAGCAACTCCATTTTGCTGAGGTGTTCATGCTGTTGAAAATTGTCTTTTTATTCCATTTTCGTCACAATATTGCTGAGATAATTTGGAAGTAAATTCTCCACCATTATCTAATCTTAGACACGTTATTTTCAAATCAATTTCATTTTCAACCAACTCCTTGTATATCTTAAAGCACCCAGATGTTTTAGATTTTTTGTTTAGGAAACTGATGGTTGTCATCCTAGTATAGTCATCTATCATTAACATGAAATATAATTCTCCATATAAGCCTTTTGTTCTCATAGGACCACATAGATCAGTATGCATTGATTCCAATGGATATGATGCAAATTATTCTTTTGTTTTAAATTGGACTTTTGTCTGCTTGCCATGCCGATAGGCCTCACATAGTGTGTTGGAAGGTTTTGTGATTTTCGGCATTTTTCGTACTGCTTCCTTTTTGCTTATCCTGACAAGATTGTCAAAGTTTATGTGACCTGGTCATTTGTGCCATAACCAACTTTCATCTTCATTAGCTAGTAGACATTCTTTAGTTGCTTCATCTAGAACATATATGTCATTTGGAGCTCGACTTGCTATAGCCACAATTTTACCATACCTGCCTTTCCTGATTTCGCATTTTGTGGAGTTGAACAGCATTGTGTGTCCTTGATCACACATTTTTCCAACACTGAGTAGATTGTCATTCATGTTGTCAACCAATAGAACATTATTTTCTATAACATCTTTTCTTCCAAGAGTGACAGTACCTGATCCTATAACATTTGAAGATCCACCATTTCCAAAGGATACGATTCCATCCTTCTTCCCTTTTAGAGATACAAATTTCCTTCTATCTCCAGTCATATGCGTTGAGCAACCGCTGTCAACATACCACACATCTTTGTTGTTTTGAGCGTCGAGAGCGAGAGCACAATTATCAGTCTTCTTCTTCTTCCATGTTCGTTCATTTTGTGGCTTTGAAGATTCTTCTGGAGGATTTTCAAGTCTGCAGTCTCTAGCTATGTGTCCAAAGTTCTGACATTAGTAACATTACATATTATTTCTTAAATGTTCAAATCTATTGATGTTTTTTTGAGCCCTGGGAGGTTCATATTTGAAGGATCTCCTGGAATTGTATTGGTTCCTAGGGTATGTGTGACATTCTACAGCTTTATGACCAAATTTTCCACATGAATAACAATATCCATGAAATATATATTGGTCCATGGATGGAAATCTTCGTCGAGGAATCGTCTTCCAAGGATTTTCTTGCGAATCTTGTCCAATGAAGTCTACATGTATGTCAGATGTCATAGGTTCATTGTATTTTGTTGTAGAAGGTCCTGCTTCTTCTTCTTTCTAACCGAGGCCAGTTCTGTCATTGTAAGATCATTGATTGTTGATGAGTTCTTCCAATTCCCTTGAGCTATTGCCATATTTTTGGACAGTTTTTCCCTTATTCACTTCCTTACGCAGTGAGACTACTTCGGCTTCTAATGCTTCCCTTTCTTGGTTGCTTTCTTCCAACTTCTTTTGAAGTGACTCTTCAATACATTTGTGTTCTTCAATTTAAATTTTGAGACCTTGAAGTTGTTCCTCAAGAGTATTGGAATGGATCTTCTCAGCATTGAGCTCTTTTATAAGCTTGATTGCCTCCTCAGAAAATCCTTCTATGGTCAACCCTTCTTCTTCATTGTTTGATATTTCTTGTTTATTGTGCTTGGCCATAAACAATACTTTCTCATTGGCTTCTTCTTTGCTTTCACTTTCTTCATCGGATGATGAGCTATCCTCTTTAGAGAGAAAGTTCCTTTTGGATCATTTCTTTTTGCCTTGCTTGTTGAATTTCTTAAAGCCTTTCTTTCCTTTTGAGTTTCCATCACTTTTGTTTGGACATTTTGCTGCGAAATGTCCAACCTCACCACAACCGAAACATATCAATGGAAGTTTACCTTTTAATTTTCCCATACTAGTTTTTAGTTTTCTCATAAAGTAAGCATGTTCTTCATCTGAAATACCTTCTCCATCATCTCCCTTTTCTTCACACTTGCAGGTGCATTTCATTTCAATTGAAGGTTGTTTGTCCTTATTGATTTTCTTAGATGCAACAAATGTAGTTTCTATATTTAAAGTACCCTCTTCTTCATCAAGTCTCATTTCATATGCTATGAGAACTCCATGTAATTCCTCTTTTCTGAGTTTGTCCAGATTTGCACTGTATTCTATGACCGATACCTTTGGGTTGAATCTCCCTGGTAACGTTCTAAGAATCTTCCGTATAACAATATTCTCGTCAACTGGCTCTCCCAATCCTTCCAGAGTATTGGTTATTTCATCAATGGATTGGAAGTATGTAGCAATGTTGCAATCTTCTTTCATTTTGAGTTGCTCAAATTCTGCTCTATATATTTGAAGTTTTGCTTCTTTGACATTTGAGTCACCTGCATATATATTCTCAAGCTTGTCCCACACATTTTTGGCAGTTTTACAACCCAAAACCTTATGATAAGCAGATTCAATAAGTCCACTGATAATAATATTCTTTTCTTTTGCATCATTTGTGAAATTATTCTTACCTTCTTCATCAGCGGTTGATGTAAATCCATTTTGAACAGTGTCCCATACTTCGTAACCTTGCACCAAGATATAAACCTCCTTTCTTCCTTTCCAGAGTGCATAATTATTTTCATTGAACAGAGGTACACCATTCTTGGTATGCTCCATGACCTCCTTTCAGCTGTTAAACTACTATTGAAGGAACCAAGCTCTGATACCAATTGCTGGAAATACTAAGAAGGGGGTGAATTAGTATTCCTTTAAATTAGAGCATTAGTTAATATTCAATTATTATCAGTGTTTGTACAATGATAATAGTAAAAAAAAGGAACACAAAATGCACACAGTTTTTAAGGTCGAAACCCACTCTGGGAAAAAAACCACCTAATGCTTTTCTAAGAATTCTTTAATATTCAACTCCAATTGAAAATAAAGCTCCAACTTCCTAGAATCTAGAAAAGAATTCTTCTCCAGCTCCCACTTGATGGATGCTCCAACACTCGGTATTCTTCAATAGTCAATTGAATGGATGCCTCAACACCCAATGAGCTACAACTCACCCTTTACAGCCCTTGAAAACACATGATCTATCTTTGTCTTTGCCTTCTAGGAGCTCGATATTGAATCTAGTGTATCTATGTTATTTTAGATCCCCAATATCTGATTTGAGGTCCTATAGTAGTCCTATGAGTCTTCTTTCCAATGCCACAAGTTTGACCCAATTTGGATTCTTCAAGGGAGAGTTATACCCAATATCTCACAATTCCCTAATTATGGACTATTTCAGCAGAGCGAACTTGTACAACATTCCATGTCTCACTGTTTCTTCATTTAGCTCTGAAATTGATAAAGAAAACACTATCATCTGTGCACTATCTTCCAATTTTTATAGAATTCCAATCCGATACTCAGTGAGAGAGTTATGACGATTTTACCAAGGTCACTTATTTGAGATGAATTTTAGGAGCCTGAAAAAACACTGCCTTCCACAGATCATATCTCCAAAAATATTGTGTAAATTCATCTGAAATTTTCACAACAGCTTCCTGAAGATTTCGGCATCACCTCATAAACATTTTAGCTTCTGAAACTTTGTATAAAACAAGCTAGAGTGAAAATTCCACGATGACCTGTTTCAGATGGAGAAATCCCTTGCATAAGGAGGAAATGAGGATCACAATTTATATAAATGGTTAGGTTGAGATGGACTTCAAAAAGTGAAAGTGGGAGGGATTTTAGGAGCTTAGAAAATATTAATTATGACTTTTCAATGACCCATGCCACAACCCTATGGGGTTTTAGCCCACTAACTGGGGTTATAAACTTTAAACATGAATATCTCTCAAACCATGAAGAATTACGTGGCATGCCATATATCAACGGAAACATCTTGACAAGTACAAAACAAAAAAAAAAGCATTCTTGAACTAGAATATATTAATATGGTAGGTAAAAATTCCCATGCAATATTGGGTTAGCCCGCAGTGCTTCTTGGGTTGACATCAATGAAAACCGTTGATCAACAAGTTCTCGAGGACCTTATGGGACGTTCCAATGTTGCTGCACACTGGAAGAGATTTTATTTCACATTATTGTTTCTTTGCTAAATGTACTCTAATGTGAGTGTGAATAAAGAGTGAGAACATAAATACAAGGGAATAGATTTAATTTCACATTAATGTTCTGTTTCTCAATGTATTTTAATGTGAGTGTGAATGATGAAGGAGAACATAAATATCATAAGTTGTGTTGCCACATTTTCTTTTATCTGGGTGTGTCTGTCAATGATGAAGAAGAGCTTCAATGTCGAGAAGCTCGGAGTTTTTTTTATAATGTCTAGAATTTAGGAGTGTTTCTTATAAGATTCCATAGGAAAAGGGTCGAATACTAGAATCAAATGGAGAAGCAATCTGTCCTATATGCTATTTTTAGCCTCTGGAGGTTAAAATAATTTCTTTATTTCTTTCTTCTTTCCCCATTTAAAAGGAAAATTGGGTTGGTTTTTAATGATGAGGGAGAGTATAAATGTTGTAAATTACAAAGAAATAAAGAAATTTTTTTAATGTTAAATAGGTTAAAGATACCTTATGGGACAAATTTCTTTACTATCCTTATTCGGCCATTTTCCTGTGAAACCTCACAATAAACGCTCCTAACTTCTTGACAAACCCCTTGTGGAATAAATTATCCCAAGAGCTAGTTGTCATAGTGTCTGCATAACTTTCTATGTTATCTTTGAAGGCCTTTAATTCTAAAATGAAATTTTTTTTTATGTTTCCACTTTTCCAAAAGAGCAAAAAATACATTTTTTTCTTCCCACATTTATCTTGGCCTTTTCCAATACCCTGTTTCACAAAATAGAGTTTATGAGAATTAGTCTTTAACTGAGCAATAAGAATTTTGGCTTTCCAATAAATATTGGCCCCTATGTATACTTTTTGTTAATGACTATGAGTGGGATTAAACTCTTCAATATCGTACTTTTTCTTTCTCCTTCACTCTTTATCCCAATTACGCTTGTGGAACTGTAATGTTCCAAAATTTTGTGGAACATTAAAAACTTTTGCTTTTGCTTTAGGAGAATAATAAATGGGTATGAAAACCCATTGATAATAAAAATCTAAATAAGGAAACCTTGTAATGTGAAAAGGGGTCAATAAAGAACTAGATTTCACACCCCATGTGTGAAAAGAGACAAATTGTAGGTCGATAATTCTAGAAGAGGCCAAGTTGAATACGCAAATAGAGATGATAAGATTCACTTGGTGGGCCAACGTAGTTTGCATGAGGAGGAGATCATTCTAGAGAGGAAACCCTAAGGTATGGGGCCCATGGAAAATCACCTTTCACTTGTTTAAAAGGAGAACGAAGCAGCCATTCTCATTCATGCTTTTGATTATCATTTTGCTTGTCTTCTCAGATAAGAGCATTCTCTGGCTGTTTAGCTGAGATGCAGTGCTGCTAGCACTGGGTGTTCCCCGACGGTAATCCCATCTCTTCCATAGAGTAGCTCTTGGAAGAGATTTTTCTTCATATTTCCCATATTCTAGCTTGAGGCCAAATAATTTCATTCAGCTCCAGCGTAGTCTCCATTAGTGGTTGAGTTGTGTTGCTGGGTGTTGCAGGGGATGGTTTCACAACATCACTTCCTTTCGAGTCTCCATTCCTTTGGGAGATCAGTGAGGAAGTTCCAGATCTTCATTCCATCATCCTTGGCATCAGGCCAATCATTTTCCATCAGCAGAAGAGAATCCCTCTTCCTTGACTATGCAGTTCATAGAGAGCATTTGAAGTGAGGGTTGCAGCATTTCAGTGGGTAGTGAGATCTTCAATGAAAGGATCAAACTTTCATTTGGGAGATTGAGAAGAGGAGTTACATCAGAGATTGCATCATCTTCAGCAAGGTTCCTCCTATTTCCATTTTCTATTGAGTTGCAGTAGCTGCCCAGCAACTCTGGCATTTTGGTTAAAAAAATGCCATTTTGTCTAGTTTTCATCCAATCCTTTTAGAGGATTGTTGTATTGTATTTTTAGGGGTTGAGACCTTTCTCCCCCTTTCTTATTTGAGCTTATATTGTTGTATCATTCATGTACACGTATTTACTACTGCATTACCTCCATAGACTGCACAGTATTAGTTGGGAATAAACTATGCAAGCAGTGTTTTTCTTCGTTTCTATGCACATGTCTCATTGAGACTCTTTACTTGATTTGAGTACTAGATTTCTCAAGATTTTGTCTACATTTTCTGATGCATATGTATTTTAAGGCTGATTTCATCTTCATGAGAGATAGCTCATTAGAGATAACCTTGTCATTTCCTTTGTTGAGCAAAGTTTTGTTGCAGCCCTCTTCATAGGGCCCTTTTCTGAAGATAACAGGGGAAGGAGGCTTGTCTCAAGCTCCTAGAAAGATTTTTTTTTAGTGCACTTCAGGATTTCAGCTTCAGACAAATATATTTAAAGGATTCGAGACTAGGGATCAAATCTTGCTACCTCCATTTCTGGAAAATGTGTTTTCCAGGCTTGGGTTGCTAGCCATTCCTACTAGGATATTTCACATATATGTAGACAAAGTTTGCAAAGGGCCAGAAAGCCTCCAGATGTCACCCTTCTTTATAAGGTGACATATTCGATAAATTCCCCCACAGTCCATCTCTGGCACAGACTTGTGATATTTCTGAAAAAAGGAATATTACAATGGTATTGGAGCATCTTTCTTAGCTCAGGTTGTGGCCTTCATAGCCCAAGAAAGAGAACAGAAGATGAAGAGGATGAGATTGATCTCATCCATCTTTGAAAAGAAGAAGAACCTCCCCAAGGAGGAAGAGAAAATAGAAAAGGAAGACTCCTGCACTTCCTATTCTCATCTAGGAGGAAATAAAGAGTTGAGCAGGAGAGAGACTCCATCTCTTGGAAGAAAGGAGAAGAAAATACTCACAAGTCTTCTTCCCAAATCTATGCAAGGCACACATCAAGATCTCAAAAATTTTAGGAGAGAGATTGATGGAGAATCTCAAAGAGGGTTCGAAACTGAAGAAAGTCCTAGATTTGCACATGGTGAGGGTAAGCATGTAGCCGCACACCATGATGAACAGCGCAGTCAAAAGCCGAGCATTCCTATGAGGGAGATGTAAGAAGGAGGAAAGGTGACTAAGGAGGAAACCCTTAGTGATTCTTGAAGGAGTATGAGTCTCACACTCATGGATTCAGAAATCAACCCACTTTTTTTGAGTTTTGCAAGAGCAAGGTTAAGGGGAAGGAGCAGTAAGATAGATTTCATCTATCTACTTTTGGAAGTTCACCTTCATATTCAGCCAAATATTGGGTGAAGGAGCCAAACACCTTCCAACAGCAGCACCACATTTCAGAAGAAGAAATCATCAAGGTTGCAGTGCTGCATTTCAGAGGTAAGGCTCATGCATGGTGGAAACTTGAGTCCATTTCTATAAAGAATGTTAAAGCTTCATCTTATATAAATTTCACTAAGTTATTGGTGAAAATATTTGATCAGAACATTCTTGAAACTCATGAGATGGAGTTAAACCAAGGGACTCAAACAAAATCCTTGCATAGAAATGCAAAACCACCTCAAGAAACAATTATAGGGGCTAAAAACTTGCATCAAGCCTTGTTGGAGGCCAAAATTTCATCCCACACCTTTGAGCAAAAAAACAAAGAGCTCTCTTTTTCAAAGGTGGATCAGATTATTGCGATGTTGCACAACTTTATTGCAGAAACAGAGGGCAACAACGCTGCCAAATCTACAGATCATATAGTAGCTCATGTAGAGGAAGAAGGAGATTTTGCTCCAAATAGAGGGATTCTTGTGTCTTTGCAAGAAGGTCCACAGGATCTCATGCATGGAGATCAAGGCACACTTCATGATTCACATGTGCCATGGAAGATGAGGTGCAAAACCATGAAGATTCAGGAATAAGATAGAGGAGATACCCAACACCATGTGATGAGGAGGGCCCATCTCTATCCATTTTTTAAGGTCATTACACCTAGGAAGGTGATTTAGCTGCACAGTGGAAGCATGGACAAGGTTTTTCATCCATGTATACAGTCATCTTCAAATAAAAATGTCTCATTCAGTGGAGACATTGCACCAAGGAGGCCACTGGTTCAGGAGAGGAGGATAGATGCTTCAGACAGTGAGGCATCAATCACTGATTTCAATAGTGTGGAGGCTTTAGGGCAGCTTGTTGCAGCGCTGGGGGTTTTGGGTAAAACCAAATCAGAGGGTAGCATCCCCTCACTATCATTCTTACCCACTCTCCTTTCAGTACCTGCGCTATGGAAGAGGAAGCAAGGGAGGGACAGTAGCCTTCCCACTTGTACAGTTGGCATGGGAGAAGTATATGCACGCAATTCTTTGGAGGAATGGGCACAGTCACTTCTTTTCCTTGGGAGGAAGAGGAGAGATTCATCTATGAGTTGCTCCATTTGCATGAGTAGAGCACATGGTGAGGATATGTTCATTTATATGATTTACATGTTGATTCCTTAACCATGTGAATGCAGGATGATGCTCCAAGGAGGAGCATTATTTTTCAAAGGCTCCTTGGCCTACTTGGGCCCAAGGGCATAGTTGATGACCATCCCCTTGATGGACTTGGGGGAGATTTGTATTTTGGGGGACATGCTCCTCATGGCTCATACACCATTAATTTCCTCCAAATAAATGAGGAGAATGTAGCAGCAAACTGGTGGTTGAATAGCCACATCCTTTGTCATTCTCTCTTGCAGTTTGTGTCCAAACTGCAATGGTTGTACAAGAGGGATCAATGTCCCTCTCACTTGCTATATATCGTAACCAGCATTACTTTTGCTTTGGCTCTCTATTCTGCTATATATCACACTATTTTTGGGAGCATGATTGGAAGAAGGGCATATAGGATGGATGTGTCCTTTGGGGGAGAAGATCCCCATACTATTTGCAAGGCATGCTCTAAGGGGAGTATGAGAGATGATGTGGACACCATATTTCATCATTTATTCCTTCTTGAGGTGAGCCATGGGAGTGATGGGGAGTCATATGATGGTGTTGATCTCCTTCCCATCACAAAGGAGAGACATTGGGCCAGCTTGATTCACAATGGAGGAGGGAAGATCCTTGGAGTTCCAAACTTCATCTTGCCACTTGAGGGCAACATTTCTGTAGCCCAAGAGTAGCCTTCACTCTACACTTTTCATGAGTGGAAAGGTGAACAACGTGGGGTAGGCTATGATTCCTACCACTTTCAGATTTTTAGCCCACCTTCTTTGTTGGAGCTCAAGGTGGAAGAAGATGTTCAGCAGTTGCCTTATTTGGAGGTTACTAGATTCTTGTGGATGATTGCTTGGGGATGGAGCATTCACAGGAGGGGAATGATCTTCCCAATTAATTTTGACACCATGCCTCAAGGAGACCTCTATATAGCACCTTATTTCCTTCTTGAGTACATTCCATGTTCATGATGATAGCCACATTGGCTAGTTTACATTACTTGAGAGGAGCAGTATGGAGACCCTATGTTGATACAACATCTCATTCTTCACGGGGGGGGGTTCATCATAAGTATATGCTAAATTTGGAGGAGGAGGACATCCTACAGTTCTATCCTTACAAGTTGCTTGAGGACAAGCAACATTTGGGAGGGGAGGACTGTAATGTTCCAAAATTTTGTGGAACATTAAAAACTTTTGTTTTTGCTTTAGGAGAATAATAAATGGGTAGGAAAACCCATTGATAATAAAAATCTGAATAAGGAACCCTTGTAATGTGAAAAGGGTTCAATAAAGAACTATATTTCACACCCCATGTGTGAAAAGAGACAAATTGTAGGTGGATAATTCTAGAAGAGGCCAAGTTGACTACGCAGATAGAGAAGATAAGATTCACTTGGTGGGCCAGCGTAGTTTTCATGAGGAGGAGATCATTATAGAGAGGAAACCCTAAGTTATGGGGCCCATGGCAAAGCACCTTTCACTTGTTTAAATGGAGAACGAAGCAGCCATTCTCATTCATGCTTTTGATTATCATTATTCTTGTCTTCTCAGACAAGAGCATTCTCTGGCTGTTTAGCTAAGATGCAGTGCTACTAGCACTAGGTGTTTCCCAGCAGGAATCCCATCTCTTCCATAGAGTAGCTCCTGGAAGAGCTTTTTCTTCATATTCCCCATATTTTGGCTTGATGCCAAAGCATTTCATTCAGCTACAGCACAGTCTCCATTGGTGGTTGAGTTGTGTTGCTGGGTGTTGTAGGGGAGGGTTTCTTAACATCACTTCCGACATTATATTTAAGAGAAGAGGAGTCTCCATTCCTCTGGGAGATCAGTGAGGAAATTTCAGATCTTCATTCCATCATCCTTGGCATCAGGCCAATCATTTTCCATCAGCAGAAGAGCATCCCTCTTCCTTGACTGCGCAGTTCATAGAGAGCATTTGCAGTGAGGGTTGCAGCATTTCAGTGGGTAGTGAGATCTTCAATGAAATGATCAGCCTTTCATTTGGAAGATTTAGAAGGGGAGTTACATTATATATTGCATCATATTCAGCAAGGCTCCTCCTATTTCCATTTTTTATTGATTTGCAGCAGCTGCCCAGCAACTCCGACATTTTGGTAAAAAAAATGCTATTTTGTCTAGTTTTCATCCAATCCTTTTAGAGGATTGTTGTATTGTATTTTCATGGGTTGAGACCTTTCTCCCCCTTTATTATTTGAGCTTATATTTTTGTACCATTCATGTACATGTATTTACCACTGTAGTACCTCCATAGACTGTGCAGTCTTAGTTGGGAATAAACTATGCAAGCAGTGTTTTTCTCCATTTCTATGCACATGTCTCATTGAGACTCTTTACTTGATGTGAGTACTAGATTTCTCAAGAGTTTGTCTACATTTTCTACTACATATGTATTTGAAGGTTGATTTCATCTTCATGAGGCATAGCTCATTAGAAATAACATTGACATTTCCTTTTTTGAGAAAAGTGTTGTTGCAGCCCTCTTCATAGGGCCCTTTTCTAAAGATAACATGAAGGAGCTTGTCTTAAGCTCCTAGAAATATTTGTTTTGAGTCCACTTCAGGATTTTAGCTTCAGACAGATATATTTAAAGGATTCTAGACCAAGGATCAAATCCTGCTACCTCCATTTCTGGAAAATGCATTTTCCAAGGTTGGGTTGCTAGCCATTCCTACTAGGAGATTTCACATATCTGTAGATAGAGTCTGCAAAGGGCTAGAAAGCCTCTGGATCTCACCCTTCTTTAGAAGGTGACATATCCGATAAATTCCCCCATATTCCATCTCTAGCACAGACTTGTGATATTTCTGAAAAAGGAATATTACAAGAACTCGTCCATAACAAAAAAATTTATGTGATGGCTCAATTATTTTATGTCATGGTTCAGTTGTTGCAAAGAAATTGGGAGATGGTTAACGAATGACATTTTAAATTTCATTAATAAATGTTTATTTGATTTAAATCATACAAAGAAATTTTAAATATGATGAACTTAAGACCACCTAAATGGGATTGATCCTAAAACTTATTAAACTCCAAAGGAGTATAGGAGGATTAGCAATGCAACTCCCTTAGTGGGCCATGTCTTACTATGTGTATTGAATTTAAGACCACCTACACGTTAAATATCATAGAAGAATTTAAATGGGATTGATCCTAAAACTTATTAGAATAATGGGATTGGTCATAAAAATTATTAGAATCCAAAGGAGTAGAGGAAGATTAGCAAATCAACATCCTTAGTGGGCCATGTCCTGGTGTGTATATTAATTTTCTTGTCAAATAATGGTAGGAATATGGTTATATTTTTGTCACTGTGTGCTCATTAGATGTCATAGGGAATTGAGTGTAAAATGTCACACGGCATGATTACATGGGAATGGAATTTCTCCCTACAAGCAATCTCATCTATGTGTGACCCATGAGGTGTAGACTAGTTGTTTTGGGTGGGGTTTAGTCCCCACTAGGTCTTAGGTTCAAACCTCATGGGGAGGGGATTAAGGATGGAAACCACTTTTGAGGAAATTTTAAACTATCCCAAGGGGCTTCCACTCTCAATTGTGCTTTGCACAATCTTGGTGATAACATCCCATTGTGGGTAGATCGTTCTAGCAACAACATTATCCTTGAGGCCATTGATGTCCAGGCCTCCTCCTTCATAACCCATTTTAGATAGCATCTTCATACCAATGCCTTTGGTATGTTGCTCAAATTATACAAAAGAGGTGTTATGAACATAAACAGAAGGAATTGTACCTGAAATTCTTATTACATCCTTGAACTTTTCATTCATCTTTTCAACTTCTGATGATGATGATGACATTGTAGATGACTCTATCCACCCACTTTTACCAACTAAAATATGATGAGAACCTTGGAGATACTTGCAAAATGCACATGAATCATTTTCCTCATATTGTCCATAACCATTTTTTGAACCATACCCACATATTTCCTTTACTTTGGATGTTTCTTTTGTTGTTACTGGAGTGGAACTTTCAGCAACTTGTTCCTCAAGTACATGCTGCAATTGAAGGTGCATATGCCTCTTCTCCTCTTAAACCATTTATAACATTCTTCTCAATTCAATGTTTTGCCTCTAATTTTCATCCATCATCACCCTATCATGATTGTATAAGTACCTTCAATTGAAACCCATTCATGACAAGGAAACAACAGTCCGAAAAAACCCAAATGTAACATGTTTCATGAAATCACTTGTTAGGGCTAGAACTGGTGACTAACTTAGGTATTGCATAGTTCCAGAGGTAGAGGTTTGGGATTGAGGCTTAAGACTGTGAAATTCGTAGTTCAGTATGCCTAGTGTCAAAGTATTGTGCAGTTGAGGGGATTAAGAGCTCAAGATCGAGGCTTGAGGCTTGAGGTTGCCAAATGTGAATTTCGCGAAGGACGGACTCAAGGAACTCTGCAGTTGAGGGATTCAGGAGGACAAGCTTGAGGCTTGAGGCTTAATTTTTCCCAATGCATAGTTCTGAGAGGCCTGGCTAGGTGATTGTGCAGTTGAGAAGCTCAAGAGCTCAAGGTTGAGTCTTGAGGCCTGAAATTTCCCAGTGTGCAATTCTGGAAGGAGAATAAGCTGGGAGATTGCACAGTTGAGGGGTTCAAGGGCTCAAGATTGAGGCTTGAAGTTTCTGAATGTGCAATTCTGGAGGGAGGAAAATCTAATGCATTACGCAATTGCACAACTCAAGGTGTCAGGCTGGAAGCTTGTGGCTTGGCACTGTGCAATGTGCATTTAAGGCTGACTAGCAGCTAGAAATTACATAGTTATGGAGCTCAAGGGTCAAATTTGGGCACTGTGACTACGCAATGCACAATATCAAGAGGTAAGGTTAGGGCTTGACAGCTGAGACTGCAGAATGCGCAGTTTAGGAAGTTTGAGTGAGGTCAAGTTGATTAGGAGTGAATTTTTTTGGATGTGACTAAATGTGGAATTAGTGAGACCAAAGTGAACAAGGAAAAAACTTGCGCATGATCACACACTTAGAACAATTGAAGACACAACATTGATCACTTTGAATACATGAAAAACGTTCTTCCCTCAACGTGACGATGTTGCAGTGAATTTTCCCAAGTGCGACACTAAAGATACACCTTGCGATGATAGTGATGACACTTTTGCGATAGTGCATAAAAAATTGGGAATGAGTGTAAAGTGTGTATGCATGACTAGGGGAACTCATCAATGCCAAATTTTCCCTTTGAAACAAGCGAAAACTCCACTTTACACAATAAGAGACACTTTCCATGCCAAACAAGACATTTTCTATATAAAGAGAAAAGTGTGAACAACACTTGCGATATGCGAACGACGATGAAAGAAACACATGCCAGAGTGAATATAACATGAAAATGAAACTAATTAAAGTGAAAGCAAGCAAAAGTGACAGTCAAAAACATGAACGTGGCACATGTGAAACTGAAAGTGTGCAAAAGAAACAGTTTGAAAAACATTGACATAGAAGTACAAACACAACCAGATGCGATAAATTTTCAATGACAATGTGCACTGACTGTGGATATGAATTGAAAATTACACATGCACCACTGAATGGAAATGACCAAGAGGGTAGCAGATGCTGACATATTGTAATCCACACGCCCCCATTCTATTGCTTCAACCTTCGTTTCAGCCTTTCCTTCAACTTCGCAATATCCTTCAGAAACCAAATATTCTTTATTACTGTCTAGCCCTCTTCAACTTGCATTGATCCTCACTCAGAACCAAACGATTCTTTCCCTCCCTCCATTGATATACTTCCTCTTATTCCCTATGATTTTCCTTCTCTTCCTTCAAATTGATCCAATCAATCCAATTTCGTCACTAATGTCAGCAGCCTTTGCAGCTCGATCGCTTGCTCTAATTGAAAAACAAGTTTTAATTTAAATTAAATATTGAAAATCATTCTAAAACCTATTTGAGTTTATATTTCAAAAAGAATTTTACTGGTATTTCGAATCTGAATTTTAAAGTTTATTCTAACTATTTTAATGGTATTTTTATCCTTTTTTTTAATCATTTTAATAATTCTTCTAATGATTTTTAAGTATGAGGGGTTTTCGCAGTGCATTATATTAGATATCATTTTTGGGATTCAACTGCGTTAAGTAAGTCATTCATCTATCAACATTTCCATGAGAGGTAGTCGTAACTGACTAATTTCTCATGATTTTCGAATAGTCCACTTAGCATTCATTGCATTGGGTGATGCTCACAGGGGTGAAGAAGTGGGATTCAAATTAGTGAAATGAATCACATGGTGTCAATCATCACTTTTGGGGCTTTCACCCGGTAACCAGGACATCCCGGTAGTTCACCCATCCCAGAAATACTCTAGCTAAAGTGCACTTAACTATGGAGTTTTCCCCATAATCAAGCCCACTTAGCTTTCTACCCCATTTGTAAAACATTAGCAAGTATTGTGCCTCATGAACCATTCAGGTAGAGCTCCCTTTACTCTTTGAATTTTTAAGTATGAGGGGTTTCCGCAGTGCACTATATTAGATATCATTTTAGGGATTCAACTATGTTAAGTAAGTCATTCATCTATGACCATTTCCATGAGAGGTAGTCATAACTGACTAATTTTTTCATGATTTTTGAATAGTTCACTTAACACTCATTGCATCATGTGATGCTCACAACGGTGTAGAAGTGGGATTGAAACTAGTGAAATGAATCACATAGCATCAATCATCACTTCTGGGGCTTGAACCTGGTAACTAGGACTTATAGGGAGGTCACCCATCCTAGAACTCCTCTGTCTCAAGCATGCTTAACTATGGATTTTCCCCCAAAATCAAATGGGGTAGCAAGCTAAGTGGGCTTGATTGTGGGAAAAACTCCACAGTTAAGCGTGCTTCAACCAGAGGAGTTATGATATGGGTGACCTCCTAAGAATTCCTAGTTACTGGGTACAAACCATGGAAATGATGATTGATGCTATGTGATTCATTTCACTAGTTTCAATTCCACTTCTTCATCCCTATGAGCATCACCCGATGCAATGAGTGCTAAGTGGACTATTCAAAAATCATGAAAAATTAGTCAGTTACAACTACCTCTCATGGAAATGGTCATAGATGAATGACTTACTTAACACAATTGAATCCCAAAAAGGATATCTAATATTATAATGATATTTTAATGACAACATTTTTAATTTTAATAATTATTCTAATGATACTTTAGCATAACATTTTTAATTTCAAATCTAATCTGAAGGTTAATATTAGTTTTAATACTAGTTCTAATTCTAATTTTAAAACTGATTTTAATCTTGTTCTCCTTAATTCCCCTTGAATTCAATCCTCTACCTCTTAATTACATACCTCATCCCTCTTCCAACCTCAATTATTCATTGATCTTTAATTATAGCATTAATACTTATGGTAATAATAATCCAAACATTAATTCTTGTGGTAATAATAATTCTTCCACATCCTCTCCTACCCCCATTTCAGAACTTTTTGGCTATTTTGATCCTCTGCCCTCTCTTAATGTTAAACTAGTAATCATTTCCAATGTTGAGCTTAATGGTCCTTCCTTAAACCTTTTAGAAAAAAAAATTCAATTTTGCTCCTGTTGTCTGAAAAATTCCCTATGGATATTATTTGTTCCATTTAATCCATCTCCGACCACCTTCCCTCACATGTTGGGAAATATATTTGGCAAGAATGTGGACACATTTAGTCAACAGGTGCTTAACTCGAGTGGTAGGGATGGTGGTTTGCCATCCCATCCACCAGAGTTCATGTCCCTGGAGACATGGCCCGTCATAGTAAGCCTGGAAGGATAGGCATCCCATTGGAGTCTAGAATGTCGACTCCAATTCCAGTGGTCTCCCAATGTCTTGGTCCTAGGCTAAACTATTAGTTCCTAATATATGTGGCTTTCGATTTTCTGCATATATCTAGGGATATTTCTATTTCCTTATCAAAATTTTCATTGAAAAAGTAATGGGGACGCATTCTTCGAATCTCCAAGCTCCCTAAACCAAACCTTACCAAAAACGAATTTATAGCCCTTTGTCAGCTCAATTCCAACCCCAACATTCTCATTATAAAATTTGATAAAGAAAACAAGTCAGTTGTTATGAATTCCTTTGACTATCGTTGTAAGATGCTTGATCTCAAATCTCGAAGCATCCTTTAATTTTGCATGCTTGTCTTGTAAGTTGCATATTTTCCTATTTTATCGTGTAGTGTGAACTTAAACATAAGCAACATTTCATCACATAACTCATAGATGCATTCATTAAGAGCACCAAAAAAGTATTTTGTGACATAATTCACCTCTCCTCGGCTACATCTTTGGGTCTGCCAACATCGCTAGATTTCTCCATATATTCAGTGAAAAGGAGTACATAAAAGTTTGCTGATAAAATAAGTGGTTATGGACCTGTATTTTCGACCTGTTACTCGCCCCACTAGGAATTTTTGGGAGATTTCCTTAGTATTCTAAATGGTGATGTTGACTCCTAACACCAGATAGTAATATGTTCTTCTTCTTAACGCTATGATTAATTTTCCTCTTTCTTGCTTTTTCAAACTCCTTTCTAAATCATAGCTCCTTTTTCACAAGAGTGTTTCTCCCTAAAAACCCCAACAACGTTCTCAACATCAGTTCAACCTTCTTTTATCATCAGAGCAAGGGTATCCTTCACTTGAAGCAAACAAGGTCCTCAAACCTTTAAACCATAAAGAATAGTGTCTTTGATGATCTTGTCCAAGAGGTGCATTTTGGGCATGATATCATGGAAGTGACTTTGAAAGCATAAGTTCTTGATTTATGATTAGCGCCTAAGTTAAGAGGAGTGTGATGTGTTGCAAATATTACCTTTGGGTAGGGATTCTACATATTTTCATACAATATTATCTATTTAATAATACTTTCCACATTCCTTAAGGAAAGTTCGCACATTTGGAGGCATGACTCATCATCTCATGTGCTTTGGCATGATTTATGAAAAACTGAGGGGGTTTATAGGAGGACGCCCTTCTTGAAATTATTCCACATGGCATATACTATAAATTACACGAGATGTTGCAAAGGAAATGTCATAAGTTATAGCATATGGAGATCTAAACGTAGATCAAATTGATTGAAAGAAAAAATATTGTTTTATTTTTTCTTTGTTGTGTGTATTCCTCTAATTGTTGGAAAACATGAATACACAGGAGATGGGGAATTTAAAGAGTTGTTTTAGTATCTATATGGAAAAATTAATGTCGAAGAAGGTGAAAATGACATTAATTATATTCTCCATAGTTGGTTTTTATACAAGCTAGATAATCTTTGTGTTCCTAATGGTGAAACGTTGCAACTTATCATATCTAGTCATTTGACAAGAGTGAATATTTGGTAAACCATTCAATTTTAAGAATATGATAAGGAAGGAAGATCAAGAGGGAAAATGTATGCGTCCATCAATGAAAGGAATTGAGCTTGAGCAATGGTTGGCTAAACCCACTAGCAATGTCTTCCAATAATGTTAGTGCTTAAGTTTCAGTCACAAGAGATGTAGCCTATGGTTGTAGAAGTTTGAGGATGTTGAACCACCAAGCAACTCGGGGGGAAACCACTTTTTTGACACATAAGCTAGTGTCATAAATTACGACACTATTGGATGATCAAACATTTAATGAATCAGACTATGTGGTAGGTGGTTAAGCTAGTGGCTAATAGGGTCGATGACATAATAAAAAAATTACTACACTAATCAACCTATCATTTGACACGGAAACTAATAGGACTGGTGACATGGCATATGATGCTAGTGTGATGTATCTTGACACGAGACTAAAAAATTCTCAAGAAATAGTCTCAAACTAGTTTTTCATGCAATAATAGCCTACTGCATATCCAAAACTTGCAAATTAAAGGATGAGAGGACCAAGAGACGAGTAAACTGTAACATTTATAGTTAAAAATACATAAAATTGTTTGAGTGGAAGTTCAAGGTATTGTGAAAAAAGGTTCTCAACATATAAAATTCAATTGAAAAGTCTAATAATTAATAGCCATATTTTGGATGTTTATCCTATTGGTTTCCTTTCTTTTTCAAAAGGGTAATGGAAAAATTAAACTGTGATGTTGTCAAAACTTTCCATCAAAACTATGACTGGAATTTTAAGGAGTGTCATTTCTTAATAAAATATAATTTTTATAAATAAATATTACTACTTTTTATTTTATCTTAAACTTAAATATAATTTAAATGATTGAAAATTTATTTCAAAGCATTAAAACATAATTAGTTTTTTTAATATGGAGTATTAAGAAAATAATTAATGAATTTTAAAAACCAGGTATTGAAATACATAAATAATGCATTTTTTTTAGATGGAAAATAAAAAAGAATGGTAAATAATGAAAATATAGTTTTTTTAATATGGAGTATTAAGAAAATAATTAATGAATTTTGGAAACCAGCTATTTAAAATGGAGTATTAAGAAAATGATTAATAAATTTTAAAAACCAATTATTAAAATATATAAATAATGAAACAATGCTTTTTTTTAGATAAAAATTAAAAAAGAACAGTAAATCATGAAAAAACAAGTGAACAATGATTAAAGAGAATGACGGAGGTAGAGAGATGATGATGATTAAAGAGAGTGATGGGGCAGAGAGATGCGATTTCCTCCAACACCTCATTTTAAACGTAAATTCATCTATCACTTTGCACTATATTGGTATGCAAATTTACCTTGCCTTACAAGCTCGGTAGACAAAAACTTTCCTTACAACAGCGTTTTAAAGGGTAAATTCATAAACTACCTCATATTGTATCTGTATGCAAATTTTTCTTTCCAGCATTCTTGTTTTACAAGCTACTCATCCCATCCCATCAAAGCTAAAGCCCCAATTTTATTAGTCTGAATTATAATCAGAGGCACTTTAATACAATGCATTGTAGACCAGCAAGGTCTCATAGGGTTCAAAATTGTAATTTGAAAAGTTTCAAAATAAATAATTTGTGTCTAGTGCTTTTGATCATTATCTCCCTTCTACCAATTTACTATGATACAAAATATGCTTTGAAATGTTTCGGAATAAATAATTTGCGTCTAGTGCTTTTGATCATTTTCTCCCATCTGCCAATCTACTATGATACAAAATATGCTTTCCAAGGACTTCAATACATCCATCAAGTTCCAAGCAACAACAAAATTTATCCTCATAAAATCAAGAAGATGGAAAGTGCACTTTTGAGCATGTATTTTCAATCACACACATCGATATTTTCGACTGTCAGTGAATACAGCTTCAAAGTTTTTGCCATCCTGCAATTGCTTAAAACAAGCCCACTTGCCTTGCAACCACCATCCTGATATTTTCTTTCATGAACTTCATGAATTACAAGCTAATCACTTGCAGTAAGTGCTAATTTCATGAATAATATTAGCAGTAAATGCAAGGTTTTCTACAGTAGTACATATGACATCGTTACTTTAGAATCTTAGATCTTTGCAACAACAGGTTCGTTAAAAAACTTCAATCCAATATGTCTTCAATCATTTATATCCTTGGCCTGGTATAATAGTGATAGGATAGTACTAGATTTTCAAATGGTTTGAACTTTTCAAGGGAACTTTTGTCTCTAAACGTAATGAGGAAATTGTCCTCTTTAGATAGTGATAAAATCTTTTTGCTTCAATTCCTTAACATGTTCATTTTTCTCAACAAGAGACCTGATGGATCTACTTCAAGGTCAACCTTCTACAATATTGATGTACCTTAAACATTCTTATAAAGAAGACAAACACCATTGATATATCCTTTAGAATTTTTCCTTAGGCTTGTAATCTTAAGACGATCTTTGAAAATGGATTGGCTTTAAGTCAACCTAACCATAATCGAATTTATGTTCAGGATTCCTTAGACATTGGGTCCTTTGATGAGTCTCCTTACATGTTAGCCTCAACCAATCTAAAATGGGCCTTAGGAATTCACTAGGTCTAAGCCTTAGGATGCTTCTACAAAAGGACTAAAGACAATGACCTCAGAAAGAACTTGACATAATTAACACTTTATTAGGAATTTTTCTTCTGTGATCCATAAAATGTGATAAAAATCTTTCGGTGAAATTCACATCAGAATAGATTTGGTCAACGCATTTCGAACTAGCCAGTGTGGTTCATCATCAGGACAAGATGGAAAATCTAGTCCTGATGATGAACCACATTGGCTGGTTCGAAACGCGTCGACCAAATCTATTCTGATGTGATTTTCACCAAAAGATTTTTATCACATAATTAAGACTTCCTCCATTAGTAGGCCCTTCAAGTTCTTATTATAGATCTCAACTTTTTTGGGAATTTTCCTTCAGTCCAGTGAATAATGAAGATCAAACTTAAACTTTCATGCTCAGAAGAATCCCATAATTTTCTTGAATTACTCTTCAGTGAGATTTCAATTTGTGAGAAATTGTCTGAAATTTGTGCTTTTGGAGAAATCCCAAATAATTCCATAGAAGTATGCCAAGAATGAGGGGCCAAATAATCCTAACAAAAAATTTTATACATCTACCTAATCGCCCTAACGCCTTAGGAATAGATTCAAATTTGTCTCAGAATTAGGCCTTCGATTGGCCTCATAAACCCGATAAATAACCTCAAGGTAACAACGAATGGATGCCACAATCAGCTATAGTGATTTTTGTTAAGAGGGGAAAATTTGGGCCTCAGGATGCCTTCATTAGAGCGTGGAAAAACTCTGCTAGGAATAGGATGAAATAGTGCACATAAACTCTGTTCAAATAACTCCTCAAACCCTAGAAGAAGGAGAAAATCAATTGAAGGTCTCAAGAAGTCTTGGAAGCCTCATATGAGGTCACGCATGTGAGATCATCCTTATTGTAGCCCTACATATTTCTCAACATAATTCATTTCTTGTGCACTATGTAAATTACATGAACAAATCCAGAATTACATTTTTTTCCTGACTATACTCGTAGGAATTACATACCTATACAACATTCACATATATGTTAATTTGTTGGTGCTCTATTTACACTATTAGCTCATCACTGCATGCTCTCTATACAAATCGTAGTGGGTTCCTAGTAGCTACATCCCCTTCTATGTTATGTTTATGATCAAACAACTCATCCATGATCACCATTTACACTGTGTTTTATCTCAGCACCCCACACTCTTTGTACACAGGGTAGTGGGTACCTATAGCCCCTTCTATGTTCTATTTGACTTTACTAACCAATACACACACTAATAAATCATCCATGAGCATTGAATTACACCAATAGCCATCCATTTAGTTGCTCGAACCAACATATCACAAAGTGTATGCACCAAGGTATTCTTGAGGCCTATGCATTTTTCCAATCTTGTACAACCATTCACATCTAGAATGGCACACACACACACACAAATATATATATATATATATATATACTCAATGGGAAGAGACATCTTACAGCTGGTAGAACTAATTGAGGGAGCTTGGTTTTAAATTCTAGAGATTCAGAGTATTTTTTATTGCTAGCAGTTAAAACGGAGTGCAATTGAAACCTTTGTTGGGGATTGTCCTTGGCACCTGAAGGAAATAAATAATTCCTTTGAATCCAAACATGAACAGAGCATTCATGTTGTTTAACGAACAATATTTGAAGGAGCTTGAACTCGATGGTGATTAATTTTAGAGAGTGAAAATCCATGCTACTGAAGAAGATTGGCCATAGGCCCACTGTTTATGGATAAGAAGTGGATACTGATGTTAAATTTCCATTTTTGAAGTGTTAAATTACAAAAAGGAGGATGGTATGTTGTAGAACCAGAGGCATAGGAAAATGATACAGACTGCCAGATATCTATGCATTGACTCCAACTACCTTCCAATTAAAGATTTGGTAATCAACACACTAGTAAAAAGGCCATTGAAATTCAGTGAAAAGATCTTCATACACTCAAATAACCTTTAATAGAGAAACCTACCCACAACTAATACACAAATCAAAAGATAAATGGATATTTATTAGTTACTCCTAGCTCATTTATATCCTTGCCAATAAATGCATTAGGATCTCTCCTTGAAGTGGCCCAAATATAAGGGAACATTCAAGCCATTCTTCTTCTTAGTGATGGTCAATTAATTAATCTTGATTTAATTGAGGATTCTCTTGTCACCTTGGATCTCAAATGGAACTCTTTTAAAGGAACACATTACGTATGGACTTCTCTGTTAAATTAGTTGGATCTGTGGTCAGTCAGGAAAAGGTATAAGCTCTTATCTTGGTTATGAAGATATCAACTTGGATTTTCATAAATTGAGAATATATTAATCCTAATCATATGATAGGATACTTTGTATCTCTTTCGATACCAATGTATCCCCTAAGATGTATCAATTGGTTTTGAACAAGTTTGAAAGCAAGTTTCTAAATTGTGAAGCCTACAACTTATCATTATCAGGTAGAATGACTACATGATTTCTATTCCTATTATTTGTTCCTCTCTTCTAATTGTGGGAAGATGAAAATGATTACAGAAAATTCTTGTGTGGGAACAATGTAGGGAATTTGATCTTCCTTTTGTTTTATAGGCATCTGTACTTTTACTGAGGGAAGGAAAATTCCCTGGTTTTATTGACGTGTGAGCTTAGGGAGTAGTGTTGACGATTCAATGGTCAGGGCAATGAGTGGTCACATATGGTGAATTCTTGTTCAACATTTCATTTAAAATGATACTCTTATACGGGTTATTAAATATCCTTTTGAATCTATGATATAACCGTCGGTGGTTTTGCTCAAGGTCTTTGGATCAACTATCCTTTAAAAAAATTTCCAGGCTTGGTATTTAATGTCCAATCACCTACATTGGCACGTTGCAAGCCATAGAAATGACTAGCATATAGCATTGAGATCTATTTATACCCTCCCATTGGACATGGAGCTATATCGCTTAATATATTTTTCTTGTAGGTAAGAAACTAATCGCAAAAGATATTGTACGTGGAGGAATTTGTTTGACAAGGAAACGATCACTTTGTTACCATGGAGAGTATTAATTGATATCAATTGGTACAACCTTTTTTTTTTTTTTTTTTAAAGAAAGGGTATTGGTTTATATTAAATCCATGGCGTGAATGCCATAAATTAGATTACAAAGAGTAAGGGAAAATCCCAACTTTCCTCTCCTTCCAAGAACTCAATGGCCCAGATAGTTAAAAGCTGATGGTTCTTACATATAGCTATCGAATCAATCTCCGTAATTTTCCCTAACTTGTGGATACAAACAAACTAATTCAGTAAAATGAAATAAAACATGAAAGTAAAATTATTACAGGATGGGATCCCATTCTTCATCCTTGTCTCTCAATAGAGTGCTAGCAAAAAGAAAAACTGCTTTATTGGCTTCCAAATTTGCATCCTTGTTATTCTCCTTCAACACATGGAAGAAGTTCAAACTCTGAAAATATTTAAACAGTGTTTTTATTCTTGTCACCACTCTAGCAAATCTGAAATCAGAAGGGGAGGAATTGTGCATTATAGCTTTTATTATGGACTAAGAATCACCAATTACATTTTCCTCTTTCATCCCAAGATCCTTGGCTTGCTTGAGGCCTTGGAGCAGAGCCAACGCTTATGCTTGTATGCTAGTATTGTGACCCAAGCCCCAGGCAAAAATATGTTTGATTCTACCTTTGGCTGCCTCGTTAAAGAATAAGGTGTGTTTATATTTCCTGAATGACCAATCTGAAAATTCTTTCTCATTCCCTCTAATTTTCCATTACTTATTTGGTTTGCTTTGGCTTACAACTTCAGAAAACTGGAGATCCATCATAGTGCCCCATTCCAAATCCTATTGACTTAGATTTGTTTCCTCAAACTGATCACCAAGACTCTCTTTCAGTTGGCATTTGATGTTGACCATGATAAGCTTCACATCTTGCACTTTGTCCCTAAAGACTCTCCTATTCCTCTCAAGCCAGATTTACCAACAAATGATATGTGCCAAAGAGAGCTAGGCGGCCTTAAAACATTCATTTTTTACGAATTCTCCTAGATAATTGTGCAACCAATTTTCAAACAAATCAGAGATGGAGGTGGGAAAAATAAGATTTTGTTTCCAAGGGCTCAGAAGTTCCTGCCAGATCTCCGTTGCAAATTTGCATTACAGCATTAGGTCACAAGCGTTCTCTTCATTTTCGCAATACATTCGGCATCTTGATGGCCCATGAAAGCCTCTTTTCTTCAACCTGTCCTCTGTCAGGATTCTGTTATGGCACAAGAGGCAACAGCAAAAAAATATTTTTGGTATGGTCTTCTGGCTCCAAAGCCCCTTCCATGTCGTGGTATTTGGAGGGATGTGTGGCTACTCCAGCAATTTTATATATCCCTGCGACACTGAATAGTAGCCTGATTGAATTCCCCAGTCGCGTTTGTACTCTCTCCATGCTAGGATCGGAGCCATACCATTCAGGGGAGCAAAAAATACATTGCATTCACTCTTCAGCTCCAAAGGCACATGGGTCAAGTTCCAACTTTGCCAATTGTTGTCCACCTAGCACGAGATGTCCCACAGCATTTGAAACTGGCGTTGGAAATCCAATTCTGCAGCGCATGGAGAGAGTCAATTTTAGCAAGCGAGGGATTATTCATGAAGCGATCCTCCCAAATATTAATTTGTTTTCCATTTCCCGGGATCCAGAACGCATGAATATTGATCAATGGGATGGCTTTGGAACAGAGTTTGAGGAAGTACAATCCACTTTTTGTGAGGGGGTTTTATAGAAAATGTTTACTTTGACCAGAGAAGTATTTCTTCCACAATGCTCTTTGGGCCCATCCGGGATTAGCAACAATGAGTCTCCAAATAATTTTAGCTCCCATGGCCACATTTTAAGTGCAGAGGTCTTTGAAATTCAAGCATCCTTCCATCATGGTCTTGGAGACTTTGTCCCAGCTAACTAGTGGGATTCTCCTCTCATTTTGTTCACCGCTTTTCCAAATGAACTTGCAGATTAAAGCCTCCATTTTTCTGAGAATGCAAGAAGGAGGCAGAATAACAGAGAATTGGAAAATAGGAAGACTACTGAGAACAACCTTTATGAGGATTGACTTACCTGCAAGGTTGAACCAATATAACCCCCAAGCCTGGATCTTGATCTTGAGTTTATCTAGAAAAGGGAGCCAATCTTTGTTGAAGCCATTTCTTTGGAATATTGGGAGGTCCAGATACTTAAACAAAGACTAGTTGGATGAGCCAGCAAATCCCATACATCTGGAAATGGTACTGAGGACGCTGGTAGAGATATTCCATCAATAAATATGGCATTTCCTTTTATTTAGATTGCTTCCAGTTGCGTCGCAGTAATCATCGAACACATACTTGAACCTTGAGGTTGTAAGAATTGAGGCTGCACCTAATAACAGAGAGTCATTGGCAAACAAAGCATGGTTTATGTTTTTGACCCCTCTTGCAATTTTAAGGCCCATAGTCTCTTGGTCTAATTTCTTCTTGTCCAAATAAAAGCTTAGAACAGAAACTTGGATGAAAAAAAGGAGCAGGGAAAGAGGACACCCCTGTCGAAGCCCTCTCGTAGCTTTGAAGAAGTCTACTCCTTTCCCGTTTACCAGAGGGCCGATCCAAGGCTCAGAAATACAAGCCTAAATCTAGTTAATAAAATCAATCCCAAACCCAAACTTGTGCATAGCCTCTAAGAGAAAGTTGTGTCTGACACAATCAAAGGAATTTGCCAGATCTAGTTTAACAAACATAACCTTTTCTTTTCGTTGCAAGCTTGAGTGTATCGCCTCTTGTACTAAGATGAAGTTATCCACAATCTGCCTCCCTTGTACAAAGTTGGCTTGATTCTCTGGGATAACAGTTGGAAGGATTATTTTTAATATATTGGTAATCACTTTTGTTATCAATTTTTACCCTATGTTACAAAGAGAAATGGGGTGAAATCCATTGAAAGCATTGGCTCCCTTTTCCGTAGGAATGAGGGAAAGAAAGGCAGAATTAGTGCTGCCCCCAATTTTCTGATAGGCTTGGGATTTCAAAATCATTTTGTGCAGATTCTTTTCCACAATCTCCCAATAGGATTGAAGGAATCTAGTGGTAAAACCATTCAGACTGGTGGTTTAGTCGAGCTCCATGACAAAGAGAGCATCCTTAATTTTTTTTTGGTGACCTTTGCTTCCAGTTTTTTATTCATCCTAAAGGTGATATTTGAGCGAACAACATCAAGGAATTTAGAGTTTGGGTCCATAACCACTTCTTCACTATAAATATTTTTAAAGTGAGAGAAATTTTCCCTTTTGATGTTCATAAAATCTTTGTGGATAATGGCCTCTTTCTTGATTTCTGAAATGGAGTTGAAGCATCTTCTCGCTTGGGCTTGTTTCTGGAAGAAGGAGGAATTTTTGTCTCCTGCTTTATGCCAAAGGCTACGATATTTTTATCTCCAGTGTTCTTCCTCCGAGAGGCATGCCTTATGAAACTTGTATTGTAATTTTTCCTCCCTTTCTAAGACTTCTTTTATAATTTCTGCTTCTTATGTTTGAGAATGATGGTGCACAAGAAAATTTTGGGCCAATTTTCTATCTGTTGTTGGATTAGGGAGGGATTTGGCTGAAGTTTTGAGAACAACT
Organism: Pinus albicaulis; assembly: GCA_034641835.2. Taxonomy (NCBI): domain Eukaryota; kingdom Viridiplantae; phylum Streptophyta; class Pinopsida; order Pinales; family Pinaceae; genus Pinus; species Pinus albicaulis. Next base: position 169,166,129 of record CM076575.1, read on the forward strand.
TTAACTCTTCTGAGCTTTTCCTCCCAAACCAAGAAAGAAGCATTAGGGGCATTTTGAGGTCTAAGATGGACCTCCTAAGGAAAATGTACTATCAAAATTCACTTTGTGAGAACCAATCACTTTTTAGGGGATGACATCATCCCCAATGGTTGAGGTGGCATTGCTTGAGTTAAAGGTACTTAATTTTCACATTCTCAATGGTGGATAAAATCTCATGGTTAACCATGATAGTGTTGTAAGTACTTTTAAATTCATAAAGTAAAGCACTAATAACAAACGTCATTTCACACTTTTTCAATAAAATATTATTATTGTCATTTCATATTTTTTGAAAGAAACAATGCATATCCTTACATAATCTTCATTTCTTTACACATTTTTAAATAAATATTATATTTGTATATTTTCATATATTTAATTTTAAATTATATATTCACCTCATTTTTAATTAAGAATTTATATTTATAATTTATTTTATGTTTTTTAATTACAAAGGACAAATGCATTAGTTGTTAAATGATAATGACATTTTCTTGAAAATTTAATTCTTATTTATAGTCACATCAATACAAATTATTTATTAATTTTATTTTGGTACACCTTTTCAATTGAATTTAACCATGGTTACATGGATTTTGGTGCAAAAAGTAAAATGAAAATTCATAAATATTATTTTATTGATTTAGCTATTATTTTATTAATTCCTTAGGAGGCCCATTTTAGACCTCAAAATTACCCTAATGAGCCCTTGACTGACATCCTCCAATAATCTTTAATGTTATTCAGAAAGTCTGGATCCTTGACCCATAATGGGTTGAATCTAAATGAAATAGGCCCAAGATCATTTTTTCCTAGGAGTTAAAGTTTAATAGGTTTATGATCTGAAACACTACAAGGGAGAATGTGCATTCTAGCCTCTAACCCTAAACGGAGGAAAGAGCTTTGAACCAGAAATCTATCTAGCCTTGTAGCAATGTGCCCAGGACCAACACTTTTATTTGACCACATATACTTACCATTAGAGGCCATGATGTCGAGAAAGTCTCAGTCCTACATGAGATCCTCCACCCACTCCCTTACCGGATCCCTTATGATGCTGCCTCCTCACTTTTCTAACAAATGCAAGGTGAGATTTAGATCGCCAACAATGATGTTGTTTTCTAGGTTCTCTGATTCTACTAGATTTCTGATGGAACCCCAGTAGACCTTTCTCTCCCCTGTGTTTACTGGGACATACACATTGAAGAGACTAATAACCTCCTTAGTGTCCATATGCTAGAGTTTCAAGAAAAACCAATTATTTTTTAGGATCTCAGTGACCATCACGAACTTACTACTGTTCCAAAGAGAGCCCAACCCACCCAAGGCTTCCCGAACAGAGACGGCCTGTCCAGTGCCTTTATTCCAAAATTTCTTAATTATTGGGAGAAAATATTTTTCATCCATTTTTGTCACCTGAATTAGAAGAATGTCTTGGGTTTCTATCCTTAGAATACTTCTCATGGCTTCTTCTTTCACTTTTCTCCCCATACCTCTATAATTCCAGGAGACAACCTTCATCACTTTCTTTTTTGAGATTTTTGGGATCCCTTGGGGCCCAATGTCTGGTTTCTTGTTGTCTTTGGGTTTTTACCAAAGAGTTTCTCAAAGGTAGGTTGAGTACCATAGAGATTATCTTTTTAGGTTTCCTGTTCTCTCTTTTCACGGGTAGACTTTCAGCCTCTTGTTGACCTTCTAGCCGAAGTTTGTGATTCCCCTATTTCTACTTCCTCCTCTGATTCCTTTGAATCTTGCCCTTCCTCTTCAGCTTCTGCATGTTTTTCCTTAGGTATTTCTGAGGCACTTTCTCCTAGCCTCGAGCCAGATGAGGTCCCTTTGTCAGGGGTCCCTTTCTTTTTCATTTTGAACTCCTCTGGTTCCTCTACAGCTGAGCTTAAGGGCTCAAAATTTTCTTCTTGACCTTTCGGGGGAGGGACTTACTGAACATAGGCCGGTTGGGGACCTTTACCATTTGGAGCCCCAGATTTGGAGGTTTTATGGGAGTCCTTTGACCGCTTGACCTGATTCCAACCCTTCTCCTACCCTTTCTCTTTTTCTCCATTGCTCGGGAAACCCCTAGCAAAGTGATCGTAAACATGGCATTTCTGACACTTGAAAGGAAGTTGCTCATAGTCTAACCTTTTCACATGAGTCTAACTGTCGACATTGATTTTTACTGCCTCCGAAAGTCCCACCTCTAGATCAAAATCGACGCATATCTAGGCACAATCATATTAGTCCTTGTTATTTTCCTAGTCAATAAATTTACCCAGGGCGTTACCTATGTGCTTCAGAGAGTCCTAGTTCCAGTAATGCACTGGGAGATTCGGCAGCCGAACCCACACTGGGACAGCTGTCGGAACATCCACTACTGGATCAAAATCTGGCATCCACTTATTGAGATATAGGACCTGAGGTCCCATAAAGTAGGGACCATTTTGAAAGATTAGATCTTTATCCTCTTTTGAGATGAACTCGAATAGGAAATGGCCTCTCCTCAGGAAAGACGAGGTTACAATGTTCTTGATCAAAGGCGTCCAGTTTTTTACTACCCAGTTCTCCATTGTTTTTGGAGAGGGCCAAAGACCCACAAACTGACCCACAAGGGCATTATCCTCCAGGGACAAAGCAACCTGGATCGGTTCCTCAGGAGGGAGGAATATTTCTAGAATATCATCCAAATTTTTTACGAACTTGGCAGCTTCAGATTTCTTCTTTTTCGGTAGAGAAGCTAACAAGGAGTTAAACACATCCTTAGCAGAAGGGGGAGGAGGCAGCGGAGGAACCTGGGGTGAGCCTAGAACATCCAGGGCAGCATTGAGGAGCCTTGTCTGAGCTCGAGATCATGCAGCGGAAGCAGTAGCACGACCTAGCTGAGCGCGGATGAATTTCATTTGGTACAACCTGCTAACAACATTCATTTTCAAAAACTCTGCAAGATCATTTGGAATCTAGTTTGTTCAAGATGAATTTCAGCACTTTTATTTTTTACACTTGGCAATGGTCTTATGGGAAGCCCTTTACATATTAGAAAAATAAAGAACTTTTTCTATGCTCTATAACACTACTCACTATTTGTGGCAAGTACTCAACATGTCAACTTTTCTTGCCAACATGGTGAGCCAACTTGACATTTTCGTCGAATCTCATTTAATTCTAGATGAACTTGGTTGGACTATTTGTAGCTGAATTGGCTTGTTTAGGAACAAAATGGTTCAAAGGGCTCGATGTCTTCTTGAACATTTAGGGTTAATCCCTTTCAAAAGGTGAACATATTTTCCATTTGTTACAGGCCTACTTGCATCTTAGTATAGAATCTAGGAAACTGTTTTGGGGAATGATGTGGATATGCCAAATTGGTTGAATGCAACACGTAAGAGTATGACATGTTGCTCTCTAATAGATTTTTGGAACATCTAGCTTCCCTACCTCTGGTTTTACTAGTTGAATACAGTTTAGAATACCCACTGGAAACTAAGCAAGCAAAAACATGGTTGTGAACTTGGAAAGTATTATATTTAACTTCATAAAATACTTCAAAATACCTACAATATTCAACTGCCTAGTATTTTTTTATTGTCTTAACTTTTGAGGTCTAACCTTTATAGTATTTTTTAGTTTATATACCTGTGATATTTCCTCGAGATAGTTACAGCTATTATTATTTTTCATATTTTCCATTATATAGTTATGACGACTACCCCATCTGTTGATACCATTCCCAGGTATGAAATTCCATTCTAGGATTATAATATTAAGCATCCTATATCTTTTTGCTAAATCCTCCAAGTATATCGGTAAAGAGTGTTGTTTAAGGAGCTATATATTATTGAGGATATTTTTTATCGAGGTCAATAGGATGCTTTATCAATCTAAATATTAATATTTCACTATCATCAAACATGATATTCTCATGATTAAGCGGTATTTTCCATAGTTTTTGACCTAGCTTTCTTCGATCATAAACAAATTATGCCTAGATATTCATATTTTACGTTTACACATGACTCTCTTAGTTTCATCAATATAACTAAACTGAGGAAGTACTAGAATTCAAGATACAATTTTTTTAATGAGTGAAGTACCAGACTTTAACAGAAATTTTATAGCATCCACCCAAGTAAAACGTTTTTAGTCTAATCACTTTCTTGGTTTTGTTGATCTTGGCGGTAGATGACTACAAGAAATTGTCCAAAGGCCCATCCAAAATCAAATTCCAGATTTGTGAGACCCCATTCTCCTAGTTTTGTAGGCAGGAGATTGTCTTCCACTATTGTCTTGAGGAAGCTCTACGCACAACATAGTTCAACTACTCACCCCTCCATCCTCTCGAATGTTAAACATTTGAAATGGATTTGAAATATTATCTGGTTCAAAATTTCTATGCTATGTAACTAATAATACATATAACATCATTATGATTATGTTGCAACATTGTTGGTTATAACATTGTATCTTAACATTGTAGTTGCAGCAAGTGAAATTCCTTTATTCCTTTGGGAGTTTCACCACAGCCCCATTGCGCCAACCAATTAAATGCCTCTTCATATAATTGTGAAGCTACAACAAAAAAAATCATTTTTTGACTTCCATTATTTGATTGGGTCACTAGCTAGAGTCTTTTTTGAAGGTTGTGCCATTGAATAGGTTGCCTCATACCTTAAATTAAATTTATGGGAAGCATGGTAGCTTGAATGCCCGTGCCTTTGTGATTTGGATAATTACCCACAACATTTTCTTAACTAATTGATGTATTGGAATGACCCCTAACACACACTGATTCTTTTGGTTAATGTGATGTTGGCTTAAAGCATAATCACTTATTCTTGATTTTTAGCTACTGTCAATGAAATTAATTTGAAGGCCATCTTTAATGAGAAGACTTATAACTAATTTGAGTTTTGAATTCTGTACATTCAAAGAAAATTTTAAATTCATGACACACTTTTCTTGGATTGCTTGGTTAATGTCATTTCTTGTGCATTTTTTGTGCAATTTCTAAGCAGCAACAATACCACTTGGAAATTCAAATAGGAGTCCATTTTACTATTTGTAGGTAGTCTTGTCACGTACAACAATGTGAGGAAGTAGCTACGTACAGGCATGATTCTTATTAATTTTTGGGGCTCAGATCTTAATAGATTCCTTGAGATATGTTTTTAACTTTGTATATGATGAACACTTTCTTCATATGAATGGGTAGAGATAGAAATCCTCCAACCCATCTATGCTACAATATAAATCACTACCCTGATGGATGAGTATCTAGCCAATTCTCTCCTTCTATGAAAACCCCTTAGCCACAAATTGAGCTTTGAACTTATCCACACTACCATCAACAATGTGCTTAATCTTGTAAACCTATATAGAGTAACCACATATTTTCTCTTTGGAAAAAGTACAACCTCCTAGAAGTTGTTCTTCATGTTGCAAGAGTACTCTTCCACCATAGCATCAATCCACACCTGCTGCTCGGATGCTTCCTAAAATATGGATGGCTTAGCCTCAGTTAGCTCACTCATAAACACCATATAGCCATAATATTTATGTGGTTCCCTACTCTATTTGACTCAATATCTAGGAGTACCCACGTACTCCTGAGCATCTGTCAGTGTTTCCTCTAGCCACTTGGCCCTCTTCCTGCCTATGCTAGGAGTCTGAGCATAAGTAAGAGAGGCATGGATTTAAGGGTGTGCCATAATCGCCCTTGAGTCTTGAAGGGAACATTGTGACTAAATGGATACGTAACAAGATAACTAAAGTTTTCAACACTTGGGTTTTCACTATCATGTGACATGTCTGCTTCCACTTCTTCATATCTCTTGTTGTATCTATTCTTATATATATATATATATATATATATATATATATATATATATATATATATATAATCTAGAAACTAGATATATATTCAAATTCAGAATTATCAAAAGTATTGTTACTAATATGGGAATGCACAAATCACTGCAACCGTAAAGCCCTTTTCTGAAGTTGGTAGTGAATAAATATTCAATTGTACTATGAGACACACTAATATTTTTCTCTTTTCTGGGGCTTAATTTAATAGATTAACGCTGGATATATTAAATATCTAGAAGAATTAAAAAATTTTGTGTAAAATATTTAAGGCTAAAATTAATTTATGCAAAAAAATTTACATCTATTTTTTTCTTTTCAATGTGCAGAATCCCAAAGATAGGAGGGAAGGATCTGGATCTTAATTTTTTATACATCGAAGTAACTAGTCATGGTGGAGTAGAAAGGGTAAGGTAGACTCTGCATATTTATTATAACAAGATTATACTTCTGGAAAAATGGCTTCTAAAAAGTATCCTCATCTTTTTTCTTATTTATAGAACCATGCATCTAGAGAAATGGTTCCAGAAATTTGGCTTCTCATAAATGGCCCCTTTCTCTTGATTTTTTATGATAAATATGATCTAGCATAATTTTTTTGTGTAGCAGAAATGTGGGTATGTAACAGGTGCGTACATAGGAGCTATCCACATTCTTATTGTTTATAGTCAGTGTTAACCTTGGAGCCTCACTGTTATTACTCATTGATCTTACATCATTGCCCCATAAATTATTTAACATTAAAGTAATGATTAGATCCTTAAGGATGAGAATTTGAAAGCATTGTTTCAAATTGGGCAATAGTTTCATCTCCCAATTTTCATTAATCAAATAGCACTATACAGCAATATATGAACAAAATGAAGCTAATATCAATAGCCAACCTGTTTAAAATCATAGGGCCAAGTATAGATAATATAATTTGCATAATTGTACAAATTTTTGGGAGAGGAAGAGACAAAAAGAAGAAGTTGATCTGTAGTGACTATTGATCTTTTGTGCAACACAATTTGTTGAGATCTCCACCCACTCCATTGAGCATACACTGATTTGGAATGGGTGCATGCAGCAAAGTTTAATGCATTAGTGTATTAACATTACTGAACTTTGAGATAGTGTGATCACTTTGTTGTAATGCTAGAACCACTTGAATAAGAATATTACTGTGTTTATGTCACAATTCTAGTTTTCCACTTCATTCCACAACAAATTTTCCCATTGCAATTCACATTTGGTGTTGATGATTCTTTGTTATTTTTCACCTTTGATACAATGATTGAATTTTCATTCCCATACTTGACGAATTTTGTGTTGAACTTGTCTCACAAGTGTGGTCGATTTGTGACTCGCTCTAGGATCAAACAATCCCACTGATGATTTTTTTATCTCAACTAATCTCCTACAAGTTGGGGAATGTTAGAAATGACAATAAAACATTTGTGTGGAATTTTTTAGCTTGTGAGGATTGATGAAACTGTTTAGGGGGAGTTTTTTTTGTATTACAAATGCAGTCGAGGTACACAATTGAGGGGACATTGCCACATTATCATCTTGGGAGTTTGGCAAATGTTGCTACCTTGGAATTCCTTGTTGGAGATGTTATGACTTGTATGCACAAGGTTGTTGTTCTAGTCAAAGATGATAAGCTGAGTCTTTATGTGCTAGCAACTTTATCCTTGATAGTGTAATATTTGTAATTTATTAACCATTGAGGCAATTAGTGTTTGACAAAGAGAAACTCGATCATTGTACTTATTATATATACACATATATTTGAGAAAGTAAGGAAGCCTAAGAAAAGGTGTAAGTGTGAAAAATAAAAAATTGAGAAAGAAGTGAGCCAAGTGCTAATATGTCTGTAGTTTCTATGAGAGAAACTTTTTTTGTACCTGAAAAGAATCACAAGTACATCTCTACTTTGTTGATAGGTTGCATGACCTTAAAATACATTGGTATCAATGATAATAAAAATAATTAACGTTGGGTGTGTTTATTGTAGTGCAAAACACATGATAAGCCCTTTTTGGAAAGTAGAAGTGTTGTGAAATAGTTTCAATGCACATATCAGTTTTTCCTCCTCTCAAACATGCTATCAGAGCCTAGTTTATTATGATCTCGGAGATTTGCAGGTTTGTATTAAAGTTTATGTACTTTTATTTTAGAGGATATTGATTTTTTCTTGTTATTATTGACATTGCTAAGCAAGGAGGGGGGGGGGAATTCCATTTAATTCAAGAATTCCCTTTCTGAACATCAAGTTGGTGTTAACTTTTGGGGTTACTGCAATGGTGTTTTTCCTCTTGTTAGGACTATATTTCTGATCATCCTTGATGATGCTTTGTTGGCATGTGGATGGCTCAAATGGGGTGGATGCTTGACATTAGAGTCTTTCCTTGGTCTTCTTACCTATGGGGTTGATGCCTTAGTCAATTTGTTGACTAACCCATTGGGTGTGGACAATGGGGAAGTTAGTTGCTAGATTATAAGAGGTACCTACCTAGGAGGAGCATTGGGCACTTAGCCCTTGGAGATTAGGACATAAATTCACTTCTCAACAACAACAATGAACCATAATTCACTTATCAACAACCCCAATATGCTAGTTAATCCAAGAGAAAATATTCCAAGCATATGCCACCAAATTTCATCCCTTCAGGCATACTTTTCCAAGCATAAACTATATTTGAATTTATTTTTCTTACTGCAGATTTACAATAGTAAATCTACCATATTATCTTCCAAATTTTTCTGAAATAACTTCACAATTTTGGTCCTTAATATGTCAAATTAGTATGAAAAGTGTCAAAAATGGTGCAACCAAGAAAACAATGAAAGACTATAAAATAAAATTTGAAACTACACGAGTATTGGACAACTGGAAACTTCATATGTGTGTATAAGGATGAAGTACATGTATATACCACAACTATATTATCACAAACATATCACAATATTTCAAGGCGCAAGGAAGGGTTAGATGTTCAAAAATAGATTCAAGAGAAGTATAAACTGTAGGCATATAATGCCAAATCAAAGGTAGAAAGGCATACAAAACTATAGAATTTTTTTTTACCAAGATAGATATCAATTTGACTATCTTGATTCCACTTTCCTTTCGATCTTCTGGTTGCTAAAGGTTTTTCGTGACATATCTTGATTTCCCCAGTTCAAAATTCCAAATTTTGGATGGGGTAGGGCTGGCCTTTTGTTGCATATTCCTCCTCTACTTTTCCAGCTGATGGGTAAAGCCATATTTTGGAATAGGTTTTTTCCTTTGAACCCGTCTTTTCCATTGAAGTTTATTCAACTCTTGTGCCTTTATCTTCAGCTCTTAGACTTTTATTTTTGAGTCCTTTGGAGTGTGAGTATCAGTTGATCTAATACTTGTTTGCCTAATCTTTGATCCTTTGAAGAATTTTGAAAGTGTCTCCTTGTTGCAAAGGGATTCTCTAGTTTCATTAGCTGCATGCAGGGGAGGGGATCTCCTTTTTTCCGTTGACTAAAGACTTAATGTAAACTATTGTCTCTCTCTTTTTTGAGATCCTTTATAGGGGAAGGACCTGTCTTCAGGCAACTTTTGGTTTAGACATGATTTGATTTAGACAACTTCCAAGAACATGAAATTTTTACATGTATTAACTACTACTACAGAATATTTTAGCACATTTTTTCTTGATGATCTTTGTTTTTCACTAAGGATTACTGAGGATCACCACAATTGTGCATATTTTTTGTTATGGCCCTTTGTTCCCAAAATTTGTTAGATCTCACCAAAATCCTCCTACACCTTATTCATATTTCCACTTTATTTTTTGTGGCAAACAATGCCCTATCTAATGCATAAGGCTTATGGTGGGCCACACCATCTTTAATGACGTGAATTTGTGTCATACTTAATGAAAATCTTGTTTCTTGTGTCACTTTAGCACACGTGACATATGTGTCATAGGTTGATCCCAACCAGGAAAATCCATTTTGGGATGTTGTGTTTTGATGTGAGGTATTATAGGAAAGGTCATGTTATTAAAATTTGAGGTCATTAAAGTAATGGTGAAATTTTGAAATTAGTGTACATGAAACAATTGTGTGTGGTGTAATTTGAGGGTCTATAAAATGGCAAGTCGATAATAGGACAAACTTGGATACATATATGGTGAGAGAGAGATTATAGGAAGTCAAATGTCATTGGAAAAAAAAGAGTCATAGGAATTGGAAATTTTAGTGGTAACAACTTTGTTATATGTTCACGTGCTTCCAAATCCATTTTCTTTTTCTCTGTCTTTGTAATAAAATTGTCAGTGTCTCATTTAATAGTATTTTTGTCTTATTGAATGATATAGAATGGCATTCAACAACAAATGATTAATGGAAGAAATGAATCCCTTGTCGGACAAGAGCAACAATTTTTCACCCAGCCTAGTGAGCGACATCAACAAGAAGAAATACTTTGCTAGTAGAGATCCCAAGCACAATGGCTCAAGAAGGAGAACACAACTCGAAATTCTTCCACAACTCGATGATTCAACATTGGAATTGTAATATAATTACTCATCTCAAGAACAATCAAGGCAATAAGCTAACTTCTCGTCAACATATTGAGCACAAACCAACAAATTGTTCTGATATCTCCTCTCAAAACTCAAATAGGAAGGGTCCACTACCATTCACATGATCACTAAACACATCCCTTAATTATTATTGAAAGAACACACTACCAGTCTCATGAGGCCCATCACTTTAATAGATGTCAAATTTACTTTCATGGATATGCCCACCAACAAATATCCAAATCCTAATGTTTTCACCACAAATTTATTCCACCACATTTGGTTCACCATTAGAAATGAGGTATAGGCATTGAAAGAAAAGTTACACTAAATCTGAGGTGCCTTTCCAACCATAAATGCTACCTTCATCACTCTGATTCCAAAAGAGGAGAAAGCACTCAATCCCTTAAAATTCCAAGCTATAGGACATTGCTATGCTATTTACAAAATGAGATGAGAGGGGTGCACTAGCTATAATACAATGATTGCATCTTGTAGATCTAGTCACCTCTTAAGGTTTCCATCTCACACATCTACTAGATCTAACACTGGTGGATTTTTATAATCAAGGGATTTATACCTTGGCTGATTGAGGGTTTTTAATTTTCAACTTCCACTAGATCTACTCCCTTCAACCACCAAAAAATTGTGACATGCATATTTTTTCACTAGTGTGGCTGATTACAATCAATCTGCAAGATGCAGAATTTTGGCTCCATTTCCACATTGGGTTCATAATAGTGATTTTGTGCAGTATTGTAGGTGTTATTCCCTCAAGAGGTTTTCCTTCCATACATATCAAATCCATATCTTGCAAGGAAATTTTTTCCTTGCTTAGGTACTATAATGAAGTCTGCCATCAAAGACCAAATTTTTATGCCATTTCTGAATTGGTATCATAACAGTGATTTTGAAAAGTATTGAGGAAGTTATAACTATTTTATGTTATGATTTTTTTCAAACTCACTTGGAGTCACAATCCTCATGGAAAAGGGAGATCCATTGGATGTAAAACTCACTTTTTTTTTTTTACAAACTCTAGATCCACTTGTGCTGCTTCATGGCATAGTGACAGTCACAGAATTAGATTTTTTGTGCAAGATCTAGCATAACAGCAAGATGCATTTTCACAACCACCACATTTGGGAAACCATGATGGTCATGTTCAAGACCATGTAGCATGTTCTCCAACCATCGTTGGTCTCCAATCAAGAGATCTTAATCCTATGACTTTTTTTGTAATGTCAATGATATTTAATTTTCTCCAACATCTTCTATCTCACCTAATATTCTTCTTGCTGACCCCTGCATTCTCAGTAGCATCATAACACTTTGAGTGTTATTATTTATTAAGTTTTGTACCTCTTGAATTGGAATTGCGTTAGGTAGCTACATAAAAACTTTGAGTTTTCTTCCAAGTTTGGGTAATTGTCTATGATTTCTGGCATATATACAAGCCTTGAAAGAATGAGAATGTGCAAGAATAAACTCTTGGGATAAATACCCATTTCATTATAAGGGCTTCTCTTACGTTGATGTCATAATTCCATCAAGGACATTTGTAGAGAGTTTCACATAAAGACAGTGTCAGCAAGGAAATTTGTATATAGCTTGACACAAAGATAGTTTCAGCAGGAAAATTTGTTAGCGTGCATCATGGTGTGCATTTGTGGCTTCTTTAGCACAAGCATACACCACAGTGATGATTTTTTTATGTGCTTGTGCTGAGGTGATACATGGCATTTTATGAACAATGTTGGTCAATGTTCCTGGAAAAAATTTTAGATTGTTATCGTCCTTGTTGGCATGGGAAGGTTTGTTAGACATTGTATATTCTCATGCTGTATATGCGTTGATTAAGTTAGTGTAGCTGGCACCTCCCTATTGACATATTTTCATCACTAAATTGCCAAATGCTATAAAATGGTTCAAAAAGGTTGCAGTGAGTGAACTCCAGTGTTTTTCCTGAGGAAAACACCATGCTTCTTTCAAGTAAAATGTCTAGTGCTGCAATTATCAAGGTACTTAAGGACTTGAGCTCTCTTGCTTCCTCACTTAACAGGAAAAGGATTATTATGTACTACCTTATAGAGATCATGATGAAAATGTCATTATAATCAAGAGTCTAAATTTAGTTGTTTAACTTCTATGGCAACAACTAGGTCTCTGCATTAGTAAGATAGAAAAATTGGTCATCTTCATTGTCTATTGTACCAGTGTCTTCTGGTGCTAATGGAGTTTTACTCCCTCTGCCACCATATATTGTCATATTTTTCTGTAATATGTGAAAATTTGCAACCTTATCAACTGACACTTACCCAACTACAATACACCAGTAATGAGATAAAATCAGCTGCAAGTTCATCTCATTCCTGAGTGCTCAAGATCCCGGCCCATTGATTACACATAATCCAATGGAATATCCTTCAATTGAAAATTCAAACAGCCGTAAACCCAAGGCAACAATCTCAAGGTGAGTCCACACATGCTACATTATTAGATTGACTTGGTAAACTGATATCCTATTTCTTGTTCATATTTTTGGGTGGTTTTTTTTATTCTAAAAACTTTAAACACATGCCCAACCCATTTCCTTGTAAGCACTACTCAGCATAGGATGATAACATGGCCATTTTCCTGGACTGGATTCTAGCTAGCTACTGCCTCTACTTTTAGGCATATGGAAAGTTAAGTGCATTCTAGGGGAATTAGATTTCTTCTTTATTTGTGTCAAGCTATCTACAAATTTCCTTGCTGACATTGTGACATCAACGTAAGAAAAGTCCTTATAATGAAGTGAGTATTTATCCCAGGAGTTTATTCTTGCACATTTTCATGCTTTCAAGGCTTGCATATGTACCAAAAATCATAGACAAGTACCAATACTTGGAAGAAAACTCAAAGTTGCTATGTAGCTACATAACCAAATTCCAATTCAAGAGGTACAAAACATAATGAATAATAACACTGAAAGTGTTATGCTGCTACTGAGCTCCATTCTATAGAAATGGAGATCTCAAGGAGTTAAAACTCGATTCATGGACCATTGAAGGGATAGATTCAACATTCATTATTACAATGAGAATATATGAATTACGCCAATCTTATCTATGCATTCATAAGTAACATCTGACAAACAACTTTGGCGTCTAGATTTTAGTTTTTAATGGAGATGCATGAACCATTATTTAAACAAAGTGTAATATTTTGGGAAGTGCATTTAAAAGTGGAACATTACTATGGAAGCCAAGTTCAACATTGATATAGCATGCATTAAATTTTTTTTCATTGAATTGTTGTTGTTTGAAATATGCTTGTGTTTTTGCTAGAAGTAAATCCACCACACACTAGATTTCCTTTACCCTACAATGTTATTTCATGCTTGTGTCCTTCTAGTGGTTGCAAGAATTGTCATTGAGGTTAAAGGGTGTATGGGCCATATGTCTTGAGAGGCTTGATCAACATATCAGTGGGATTCTCAACATATCAGTGTTATTGGTATTTTTATTGGATGTGGATGGTATATTTGACATCACACCAGACCTGTTCAAAACGTTGATAATTGATATGATCCAATTTCCAACATGATTTCAGTTAATGCAATTGATGATGAACAAGTTGAAATTAAACTTGCCATAAACAAAGAGTATGAGGAAGACTTGACTAAAGTTGTACTTGCTTCCGAAAGGACTCTGACCAGTAATACATTTTATCGATCACTTAGTTGTTAGCATGGAAAAATCAGAAATTAAAGCTAATTCTCATGGATTATTTCATAACATTGAAGGAAACATGTTTAGTCCAACTGAAGAAGCAATGCTTGTTCTTAATACATCAAATGCAACTACACCTTCTTCATTTGCAAATGTGATTAGCAAGGAAATATAAGCTATGAATAGGTGTGGAAAGATTGATTACCTATTTAATAGCCGACTCATTAGAGACACACTACAATGCAATGTTGAAAATGAAGATGAGGGTTGGGAGGCTATAGAGATTTTGTACACAACATGATATACTGTGTTGAAATTGCACACAAAGAGCAAAGAAATTATAGAATGATCTGGTGACTAAAAAATTTGCAATGTTTCATAGCTAGGAAGATAAGTAACTTTTGCTATTTATGACAAGTTAGTGCATCAAGAACTTCAAAAGGTCTCAGAGGGACTTGTTACTACTCAATATAGTAAGTGTCCAAGGAGGGGTACATATGGGACTACTAATAGACCAAATGAAAACAATGGGACGAAGGCCCACTGTCCCCACAACCTATGCCCCTTTTATTCTTGATTTTCACCGATGGGAGGAGTCCCAGTAACCCTCACTTGAGATAGATGTTTCTCTAAGGAAGTTATGAAGTGAGGCAAGTTTTCTTATTAAATGGAAATTTCAATGAAAGTACAAGCTTTAGGAGAAGCTAGGAAGAATTTTCAAGAAAGGGGCAGCAGGAGCAGCGAAGACGTAAGAAGGACGTCTCAAATATCAAGTGCTTCCGGTGTGGTGGGATGGGACATTAGGCCACACAATGTCCTCTCAACAAGAAGGACAAAGATGAGAAGCATGATCCACAGGTTGTAGCTACGAAGATAGAGGAGGAGGAATTCACCATGATTGCTCATATATCGCTAGGGGAGTGTTGGGGCGATCTAGAACTATAGCTCAGCAGAAATGTAGATTGGGCTGAATCATTGAGGAGTCCAGCTCTCGGATCATCACCTTGCTACGGGAGACCAAATCAGAAGTAGAAAGATGGATAAGCTTCAGTAGGTGCAGAAGTGACAATGCAGTGGTTATAGAGCGCCAGAGTCTAAGCAGCGTAGAGCAGAGTTGGAAACAATGCAGGAAGGCATAGTGTAGATTCAGTAACAATTCAACAACTTCAGAGGGAAAATGCACATATTAGCAGGAATCAGATCTTCAGTACGAGATGCATCCTACTGAACACTTAGTTCAGATTTTGCATTTTTGTTCTATTGCAGTGTAGTAATAGTTGGCAGTATCATGCAAGGTCAGCAACAACATGGATGCAGTAGCGTAGTGTTGGTGGGGAGTAGTGTCAGACATCAGTAGCACAAAGGGGATGTTGCAGAATTAGAGCAGTACTTCAACTAGATGTATTTCTAGAGTACATTCCTCGCTAAGAGGGAGTGTTGATTTCTAGTAGCATCAGAGGTGCTCTAAGTCTCCAAATTTGCAAGGAGGCTTAGGCACATGTATTCCAAAGAACCTAGAAATAATTTTGGAAAATTCCACTCAGATTATGTTTTATAGAAATAATTAATTATTTTTAATGGGATCCTAAGTGTAAACTTAGGAAATTAAAATAATTAATAAATATTAATTAAAATAGAGTGTGAATCTTCTAGAAACGCTAAAGATCAAGTCAAGTTAATATTAGCCATTGATTAATGATTTAATCTCGGTCGTTGAAGTCTCAACAAGAAGATTATAAGGAGTTGATGGATCATTTGGAAAATATATCGAGAATATTTTTGCAGAGAGGGGCAGAGATAATTTTTGGTTGGAAGAGTTTCCTAATCCAGAGAGTGCAAAGCAGAGGATGCAGTAAAATCCACATAGAGCAGCGAAGAGCCAGCCGGGTAGAGTCTATGTAGGGACTACGTAGAGCTTCAGAGGGAGTTCGATATTTTTTTGAAGAAAAATTCAGGGATTAGTGCCAGTAACTAGAGGGAGTTTCTAGAGGCCAGAAGGGCCTCATTTCCAATCATCAGAGAGTGTAATATTCCAAAATTTGCACATAAGAAAATTAGAATATTAGATTTCGCTACTTTCACCTAGGAGAGGAATAAATGGGTAAGGAAGCCCATGAACACTAAAATATGAATAAATTACACCTTAGTAAGGGAAGAGATCACCTTATGAGCTGATTTTACACTTCCAAGTGTGAACAAGGACATTTTAGATGGAGACATAGTCAAGTTTGACTAAGTCAACAGCCATTCTTGAGGAGGAATAAATACTCAAGTAAACTAGCTCAATGTGAACAAGGATCAACCTAAGACACATATGTAAACTAGACTGAAGATCTCTAGTATGAAAAGGGGCATTGGAGGTGGATTAGTTGACCAAGTCAACAACGCAGCCACAAGAGGAGTGAAGCAAGCTAGGGCAACACAATTTTGAAAGAGGAAGCTTCATAAAGAAGTCACCTCAACATTGTGTGGGGTCCAGGTTGAGGAGGCACACCAAAGACAAAAGGAATGCATAGCATCAAAGGAATATCATTCATGTATTCAGATATTTTGGTCTAGAGACCATTTTCATACTTCATCTCTTTAGCTAGAGTTGTTGCACTGCTTAGTGCAAGGAATTCCTGTGCAGGAATTCCATCCTCTCTTTGGATCAACTTGCTTAAGGGATCAAGAGAGAAGGATTTGAGCTTCACTTCATTATTTGGCTTGGGGCCATTCATCCACATTTAGCTACAGCGTAGCCTCCTTTAGAAAGCTACGTCCTTTATGCAACAGCAGCAGCAGCACAGCTGCATCCTTTGATTTCATGCTATTTCTTGAGGAGAAGGTGCCTATTTCCCTCCGGGAGTTGTATTAGAGAGGAATTTGGCCATATTTCTTTATTATTCAGTCACTAGATGATTTATTCACCCATGATTAATATAGTGTTGCAGCAACTGTGTTATTTTCTGCAGTGTTGCTTTTTATTCGTGCATTTTGCCGGAAATATTGTAAGGAGCCTTGTTGCTACTGTATAAGTGATTAAACCTCCATTTATTTGCTATGTGATTAATATAAGTTTTATATCAAACCTATTTCTTCATTTTATGTAGAAACCCTCATGGGAATTATGCTCTCACTATATTCAAAAATTTATGTTTAGTAAAGTCATTGGAAATTAGTGTTTTCTAGCCTAGTCGGGAAAGGAGGAGTTGTTTAATATAGCTAGGAGCATTATTTTGAGCTGAAATTCGGAGCATTGGTCCCTCATGACCTAAGCTATCATATCGAGCTATTTCCCCTGCTTATTTTTACTCTAATTTCTGAAGAAAAAAAAAAAGCTTTTTAGGGCCTAAAACACCCTTTTTCCCCACTTTCCAGATCATGAAATGCAATACCAGTTGCTGCAGTAGCTAAGAATGATGTCTATGTGTTTCTTACGTATATTTTGAGCTTATTCATTACGGAGTTTCAGATTTGGAACATTACAGTGGTATCAGAGCATGATATTTGGCACAGCCTGTGAAATCAAGCTATCAGAGGAGCAAAGAGGAAAAGTAGAGATCAAAATGATGGAGAGGATGAGCTTCCTCTCATACATTTTTAGATCCAAGAATAAAGAATAAGAGAAACGCATTGAAACTCCAAGAGGGTTTCAAGGACGAGAAAATTGCAGTGAGACCTCTAGAGGGTTTCAAGAAGCATAAGAAGATGCATGCACTTCCTATTCTCATAGAGGAAGTGAAGAACAAGGAGACCAATTAGAGCATGAAACCTTGAGTGGGTATTTGGAAGAATACAAGTGCCAACCTAGTGCTTCCAAAGAGACCCTATATTTTCCTCAGTTTTTTCAACTGAGAGAAGAAAGAAGATCTTGCAACAAAGTAGAAATCAAGGGCAATATATTCCTATTATCTAAATTTGATGGGTCAATTACAGAAAGAGCTTGGGCAAGAAAGCTTGAGGCATTCTTCCTACTTCATCCAGTGGAAGAGAGGGAGGCAGCAGAAATTGTAGCACTACACCTGGAGGGTGAAGCCAATACTTGGTGGTGAAATCACTTAAGCCACACAAGAGTGACTTCCTTTTCTGAGTTCAGTCAAGAGCTGATCAGATATTTTGATGAAGAGAGATCCGAGGAGAGAGGGTCCACACCACCATGGAAAGAAACAAGTACCAGCATTGTCATAGCCTTGGAAGAGCAACTTTCTACATAAGCAGTTGCGGCAACCATTACAATAGAGGGAGGAGCCTTTGCAGCCCTACAAGAGGTTCCCACATCTCACCGAGATATGGGAAGATTTCCACTTTTACTTATTGCAGCAAATCTTTCTAAAAGTTGTGGAAATATGTTTTCATATGGACCAAGATCAAACATTGTTGCTAGGGTAGAGCAGCAATATTGAACTGCGCTGTGCAGACTTGAATGGTTCAAGAAAAAAATGAACCATCATCCTCTTGGACCCTTGTTGAGTTGCACTCAACCCTTGAGGTTGAAGTGTGATCTTTTTGGGGGAGTCATGATAATTCTTGAGTGAGGATATGAGACAGCTTCTACACCGTGGAGGAGTTATACAACGCTGTCAAGAGATAGCAGTAAGAGGGTTTTTACTTCTTCACATTTGGATCCTTATGGATTCAAGATGACTATAGAGATGAGATATTCTCTAAGAGATCTCCAAGGAGATGCCTTTCAGCACTTCATGAGAGGCAAAGAAAAGAAATTGTTTGTGGAGGATGGTAGATCTCATTGGAGAAATACCAAGATGCAGAATGATGAGAAGCATCCACAAGGAGTTGAGTGGATCTAGATGGGAGGAAAGAGGCTTGTAAACCACTTGCAAGTATATGACACTGGGAAACAAGAGGAAATGCTGCATTGGCTACTCTTGAGAGAGTTTGGTCAACCTATGGCATGTCCTTTTCCATGGGGTGAGAAGAGGAAGGAAGATTGGCAGCATACTTTCATCACGGGGTAGCAAGGAGTGTGGATGCATTATGATGATATGGTCATTTTTTTTTCACTGCATCGATTTTATGACGGAGTTATGATGAGGCGCAAAATTCATTTGTTGCTTTGGAGGATTGGGAGAGAGCAAGGGCAGATTTGATCTCACACTTGGCATGATGCTGCAGGAATAAGGGAAGGCACTAGCATAGTGCAAGGAGCAACGCCTTCATCTTGGGAGGATCTCTACATACACAACATCATTTTTGGAAGAGTCTTTGACACAATATATGTCAAATAATTGAGCTTTGAGTTGACAGTGGCCCTACTCCAAAGGCTAGCAGTGTTGTCACTTGGGATCTTGGATTGCTTGTTGGAGTGTTCTCAAGACCACTTCACAAGTAATACAACTTGGAGGCATGTGCAAGATGAGCATGAGGAAGTAATGGATGGAAGCATCCCTTAACATGTTTTGACCTTCTTGGATTGGGTTCACAAGCACAAGGAGAAAGATCTACATGCAACATTTGTGAACTTTCCTTCCATGCAATTTTATACATACCATCCCTTAATGGGGGAGTTCACTTGGGAGGGCATTCAATTGAATGTATACCAGCATATGGAGAGATGTACAGCCTAAAATATGAAAAAAAATTTGGCACAACCACTTCCCTACTCACTTGTAGCAAGGAAAAATTTTCACTTGAGCCATTTCAGCTCAATGACCGAAGTACATGATGGAGGAGGTAAAATTTTGTTTTGTATTTTACACTTGCTTACTGATATGAGTAGCATATCATACCAAGAAGGGTCTTTCCTTCCTTCATATTATATTTTTATGTACTTGAGGCCACTTGCAACATTTATCATGGCCATTCTATTTTTGGATTGTGGGGGAATGCCACATGGTTTTCGGTGTGCATCATTAGCACCAAATTATGCTTTCATGTTTCCATTTTGTAAAATGAAAGTGGCAGCAAACAAGTGGATGAAAAGACACATGTTGCACTATGTATTGAGGCAGGCAAAGGATGCCCTGCATTGGTTCCATTTTTGGGACTATGTTCTACCTCCTTATTTTCATGTGTTTATGCTTCCATATTATGCTGCTAAAACATTGATTGTAGGAAGCACCAGTGGAGGAGTGGCCTAAGAGTTTAAGATGCCCAATGAGAATATGATTCTTCACATTACGCATGCTGCATATTTCAGAAAGAATAGTGGGCAGACCTTGGTTTCCATACTATACATCTTGCCTTCAAATGAGAGGAATCATTTGGGAGGTTTGAGTTCTTTGAGGAGACACCTCATGGGTGTTGGATTTGATGGGGTGGCTTTGGTCTTCCTTGAATACTATTATATTTCAGCCATATATTAGTAGCAGCCCCATATATATCATAAGTGGAGAGAAAAACAACAGGAGATGTACAGTTTGACTCCACACAATTAGCCATGCAACCCACCTTCTTTACATGAGCTCAAGGTGGAAGAGATTCTTCATGAGTTGCCATCCTAGAGGGTGACTCAGTTTGTTTGGTTGATAGCTTGGGGAGGAGCGATTCAAATGGGGATGATGAATCCCAATCTATATCAACACTCATGCTTCAAGAGGACCTACAAGCAACCCATTGTTGCTTCCATGGATGTTTCATTGTCACAGTTTTAGCTATTTGGGATGCTCCCAAATAGATGGCTTTCACACTTGGGAGAGGAAACTTGGAGATATATTGATGATATAGCACCTTGATCCTTGGAGGTTTTCATATTATGAGGTTGCTGTAGGGGAGAAGAGGGTGCTCTTCAGTTCTATATTTGCAGTTGCTTGAGGACAAGCAACATTTGGGAGGGGAGGACTGTAATATTCCAAAATTTGCACATAAGAAAATTGGAATATTAGATTTTTCTAATTTCACCTAGTAGAGGAATAAATGGGTAACGAGGCCCATGAAAAATAAAATATGAATAAATTCCACCTTAGTAAGGGAAGAGATCACATTAGGAGTTGGTTTTACTCTTCCAAGTGTGAACAAGGATCAGCCTAAGACACATATGTAAACTAGATTGAAGATCTCTAGTGTGAAAAGAGGCATTAGAGGTGCATTAGTTGACCAAGTCAACAACACAGCCACAAGAGGATGGAAGCAAGCTAGGGCAACGTAGTTTTGAAAGAGGAAGCTTTATGAAGAAGTCACCTCAACATTGTCTGGGGTCCGGGGTGAGGAGGCTCACCAAAGATAAAAGGAAGGCATAGCATCAAAGGAAGATCATTCATGTATTCAGATATTTGATCTAGAGACCGTTTTCATACTTCAACTGTTTAGCCGGAGTTGCTGCACTGCTTAGTGCAAGGAATTCCTGTGCAGGAATTCCATCCTCTCTTTGGATCGACTTGCTTACGGGATCAAGAGAGAAGGATTTGAGCTTCATTTCAGTATTTGTCTTGGGGCCATTCATCCACATTCAACCATAATGCAGTCTCCTTCAGAAAACGATGTCCTTTATGTAGCAGCAGCAACAACACAACTGCATCCTTTGATTTCATGCTATTTCTTCAGGAGGAGGTGCCTATCTCCCTCTGGGAGTTGTATTAGAGAGGCTTTTGGCCATATTTATTTATTATTCATTATTTAGATGATTTATTCAGCCATTATTAATACATATTTGTAGCAACTGCGTTATTTTCTGCAGTGTTGCTTTTTATTCTTGCATTTTCCCAGAAATCTTTCCTGGAGCGTTGTTTCTACTGTATAAGTGATTAAACCTCCATTTCTTTGGTGTATAATTAATATAAGTTGTATATCAGACCTATTTATTCATTTTATGTAGAAATCCTCATGGGAATTACGCTCTCACTTTATTTAGAAATTTTTGTTTAGTAAAGTCATGGGAAATCAATCTTTCCTAGCCTAGTTAGGAAAGGAGGAGTTTTTAAATATAGCTAGGATCATTAGTTTGAGATTAAAATTGGAGCATAGGTCCCTTATGACCTAATATATAATATCCAGCCATTTCCCGTGGTTATTTGTACGCTCATTTCTGAAAACAACCTTTTTAGGGCCTAAAACACCCTTTTTCCGCACTTTTCGGATCATGAAATGAAATACCAGCTGCTGCAGTAGCTAAAAATGATTTCTATGTGTTTATTATGTATATTTTAAGCTTATTAATCATAACAGGACTGTTATACAACTTATTCATTGTAGAGTTTCAGATTTGGAATATTACAGAGAGACCGAGTGCAGAGAGAAAGGGAAACTTCAGTTGTGACGCAGAGGCTACGTAGAATGACATAGTAACTACACAGAGCATCTCGTCTTGAGCTAAGGTCAATGTTTTATTCGCTTGGCATAGTGAGGTATTCTCACGAAATTTTATTTGTCAGTTTTCCTCTATATGGTTTGTCAGTTTTGACCATCATAGATTTGTTCTCATAAAATTACTGCATAATAAACAAACCCTCAGTTGCTACACAATTTTTCCCGCATTGGGTTTTTATGGGGACATTGGTCCAAAATAAACGATGTCATGTGTCTATTATTTACTCTTTCTCAGATCTTGTTTCCGCACATTTTTTTTCCGCAGTTTAATTTTGTGAAGGATATAGTGTATGGGTTTCAGTGTATACTGTAGAACACAGTAAATAATTTTTTCAAGTAATTAAAAAATATAATAATTCTCATGAGTTGCAGCATTAGGATTCGGGTAACCAAATTTTCACATGGTATCAGAACTTCTTTAGCTGAGTCGTGGTTTGCTAAGAAATTCGAGCTAGATATATGAGCAGTGAGGGGCAGAGATAGCATCTGGAGAGGAACAAAATTTCTCAACTAGTGGAGCATTAGTCAGAGAGAGGCAGAAGAGATCTAGTGAAAGAAAGCACTGAAGGAAGAGGGCTGACGCAATGACTGTGTAGGCTCACGTAGAGGAAGAGGAATGGTTTTCATAATTTTGCTGGTGGATCAGTTTCGGAGTCCGAGATCCGGAAAGTGGCACCGGGAGGCTATTCCTCGGGTTCCAAGGACGAAAAACCACTTGGATGGGGCTGAACACTGAGCCTGGAAGGGGGTGACACAGAGGTTGCAATTTGCAGTGCTAGGACTGCGCAGAGCCTCCTAGGGCAAGTTTTTCTTCATCCGGATTAGCCAGAAACTCAGTGATTGAGTGAGGTGAATCCTCACAATTTTTTCTGGCAGTATTTCTTTCTGTAGCTGAATCACCCTAGGGGTATTCAAAGATGTATTCATGCATTTCTACTACTTAATAATAAAACCCTTAGATCTATTGCACCAGTTTTCCCATGGGGACTTAGTGAAAAATAAAGGTGTCTTATGTGTGAATGATTTCCTTGTTGAGTTTCCTTATTTCAGAATCATAATTATTGTAGTGTAGACTATTTTGGTTATTACTTCAGTATTTCATGAATGTATTAAAAAATAATTGTGTGAATTAAATTACATAATAGATGAATTAATTCTGATGGTTGCAGTAGGATTCATTAGATCTATTTAGATGTAGGAATTTTCACATGGTATAATAGAAATTACAGATCAAGGAGGACTGAATGCATCAACGAAAGAATCGAAGGAAATCTATTACAAGAAAGTAGTTGTCCCGAGATAGCACAGTTCTGAACCAGCGAACCAAAGGAATGGTGATGAAGTCACTAGGGAAGGCTCACACAGAGCCTGCGCCAGCCTACTAGTGTGACGTTGTAGCTGTAGAAGGCAACGCAGTGGTTGGTGGGCCAACACAGAGGCTATTGAGACCAATTTTCTGGTTGGCATGGCTGGAGGTGCAGTGCGGATTTTTAAATGAAGTTGATGGTCGGATGTTGATTTTGTTGGTGTAGAACAGAGTAGAGGGAATTAGTTCCTCAGAGGATTTATTTCTGAGAGGTCTAGATCTAGTGCTGAGAAGCATCAAAGAGAGAAAAGAGAGGAGTAGTTTGACATTTGTTGGAAGAAGGATTTCTGTGAAGGAAATTGAGATTCAGAGGGAGCTTGTTCCTTATAGGATTTTTAGCCCGAAAGAAATCTAGATCAAAGTTTTGATTGGGCTCCAGCGAAAGAGGAAGAAAGGAGCTTGTTCAACATTTATTTGAGCAGAGATGGCCGCAAGTGGACTGAGGGATCAGAACAGGTTGGATGGATCATCCAAATTTGTCAATTGGAAGGCCATGATCTTGGCATTTTTGGATGAAAATCGCATCAAGGATAATGTGTTGAACACGATTTTTGTTCTGGTAGATGTTGATCCTCTCAAGAAGTATGAGGAGGCTCAAGAAAAAGTGAAGCGCATGTTCATGGATGGAGTTAAGGATCATGTGATCCTACACATTGCTTAGAAGAGCACAACAAGGGAAATGTGGGTGGCCTTGACCACTTTGTACGAGGGATATTTTGTCTAGTGGAAGATGTTACTTGAGAACCAACTGAGATTGTTTCAGATGCACAAGGGAGAAGAGACCAATCCCTTCCTTATCAGATTGCAAGGGATCCAAGATCAACTAGATTTTGTAGGGGCTACACCACATGTTGGATTTATGGTTAGGAATCCCCTGAATGCATTCATTCATGACTGGGAAACCTTTGCCCAAAAACTTTTGGTCAAGGCTACTCTTCCTAGCTGGGAGGAGATGTAGGCAACTCTTAGACAAGAAGAGATCATATGATGGACCATGGCAGGAAGCAATGGTAAAGGGATCAAAGTGAAGAAGGAGGAAGAAGAAGATGTGGATCTCACATCAAAGGGACAACAAGGGCAACAAAGAAGGAAGAAAAAGGACATCTTAAAGGTCAGATGCTTCAAATGTGGAGAAATGGGACATTTTTCCACACAGTGCCCTCTGAAGAAGAAGGGCAAAGAGGAGAAGTATGACTCAAAGGCTGCTTGAGCTCAAGCTGATGAGGAGGATGATGATGGATGCGTCATGAGTGCTCATGCACCTAATACATGGGGCGATATGGAACTATAGTTGGAGCTACAAAAACCTAAGGGGTAGGATCCTTGAGGTGCCCAAACTCATGGATCACATATGGCTATGGGAGCCCTTAATGATAGTATATGAATGACAAGATTCATTTGGTGCGAGGGATGATGAAAAGACAGTGGCAAAGCTACATTGCCAAAGTTTGAAGCAACTCAAAGCAGAAGCAACATCAACAACGCAATGCACAGTGGTGCAACACAGTGTAGAGCAGCAACAATGCAGTAACATCAGAGGGTTAGCATAGATTAGCAGTAGAAGAAGCTTCAACATCAAGGTGCATCTAAACTCACCAATATTTCAGTATTGGGGATGTCTTTTATTTTCTTAAATCCCAACAACGGAGTTGCAGTGCAACAGTTAATAGTTGTAGTGTTATAGGCAGCATGATGCAGCATATTGAGAGGGAGTTGCAGTATATATGCATCAATGACAGTGGCAGAGTCTTGGGAAACAATACAGATTGCAACAACACAGTGGATAAGGGGCAACAGTCCGAGCATTAGTAGCACATAGGATCGATGTCGTGGATCAGGGTGATGCTTCTAGTGAGAAGTATTGCTAGAGCACATTCCTTACTAAGAGGGAGTGTTGATTTTTGGGTAGCACCAGATGTGCTCTAGCTCCAAAATTTTGTGGAGGGGCTAGAACACATCAGATCTCTAAGACCTAGAAATCGTTTGGAGAAATTCCACCCAGAATGAATTTTATTCAAATAATTAATTATTTTTAATGGATCCTAAGTTAAAACTTAGGAAATTAAAATAATTAAAGTGAATTAATATAAGTGTGGGTGAGAAGCTTATAAGTGACTAGGATCAAGTATATTTTAATCTTAGAGATTGATTAAGGATTAGATCACAACCGTTGATTTATCAACAGGGAAAGTATAAAGGAAGGCTTGAGGGTCAGTTGGAGAACACACACAATGAGTGAATTTGGAGATAGAATTCTTCTCATGGAGTAGTTCTCAGACGAAGATAAGATCTAAGTGATTCAGTTGAAATGAGGGGCATAAGTAGTTATTGGTCGGAGCACCAAGGATATATAGCATTGAGGAAACAAAGACAACAAAGGATGTTGAACCCTTAGTTAAACTGAGACGGGGGGGGTGAATCAGTTTAACACATACATGAACTTTTAAAACTTTTCTCTTAAAACTTATTTACACCTTCACTTCATGATCAACTTAATATGTGAGCAATATTTATTAGTGAGCAGCGAGTATCAAATAGATTTGTTAATGTAACAATAGTCTTAATATGTGAGCAACAAGTATTAAGCAGATTAGATAAATCACATCAACACATGCACAAAGACACCAGATATAAGTGGAAACCCATAAAGGGAGAAAACCACATCTTATTATTGTTGTGATGCAAAGGCAAGCTCCAACTCCCTCTCACCACTGTTTTTCTGCAGGCACCAACCTACAGGAGGCTCCTACCTCAATTCTGCAAGCTACAACTTGCAAGGAAGCACCAACTCCCTTAAATTTTCTGTAGGCACCAATCTACAAGAGGCTCCAACCTCAGTCAGCTATAACTGACAGATATATAGGGAAGCTCCAACTTCCTCAATTTATCAAAACTGAATGTTTGCTTATTTACCTCAGATATCAGCTCTGTTTTGTAGCTTCTCGTTCTGCTCTTCTTTTAGTCTTCTCTACCTTACACTTCTATACTCTTCCTTCTCTAGATTTACTCTCTCTCACTCCCTTGCATATCTAGATGATATTATTTATAATAATTTTCTTTTGACTGTTAGCATTCCTCAAGGAATTTGGAATGGATAGCCATACCTCTTTGCTTTCTTCCTTTTCATTTCTTTTCCAGCTCACTTAGAAAAAATGTAACTGTAGATGCTTATTTTAATATTACAGTGGGATATTTGTTTTTCATCAAGAGACTTGCCAATGCATCACAAACAATAAAAACAATTAAAACATTTACATTCGAATTACAATGTGAACACCATCTCAACTCATTTAGTCTTTTGAATCGCTACACATTTGTCTTTTCTTTGGCTATCTTTGTCTTTTCTGTGACTGTGTTTTATCTCCTTTCGGCTCTGTTTGTTTTTCTGTCCTCTATGGGGGTGTAACTGCTGCATACGCGTAACTGTGCCTTTTAAATAAATAAAATGCAATTGCTGACTTTTAAATCAGGGCAATTCCAACCCTTTTCATGCCACGAGTGTCTTGTTGATGTGGCGAGTTCCGCAAGCCGGAACATACATATATCACAATTGTATTCTGTTACAAATCACCCTCCACCTTAAGCCGAGGCCCGTGGGTTCACAGACCACACGACATCTTTTAATACAATAGCAGCAACGCTTTATATATATATATATATGTGTGTGTGTGACAGCGCCTTTTAATATATATAACCCGGCTTCAGCTCTTGGCAGAATTTTAATAAGTTTAAAGTACAAACCGCCCCTTTTGATATGACTTAAATCAATTCTTGGCATATATAATAAAACCTGTTTAAACATATAAAAACTCCTTTTGAGCCCACTTCCCATGCTTTCTGATGTGCTATGCTACTCCTCCAGTGAATTCCGATTGCGATTGATATCATCTATAAAGTTCCGATTGCGATTGATCGCAATCGCAAACTGCCTTGCTTTGGTGCGATTGACCACTCCTGCTCCGATTGCGATTGATCGCAATCACAACTCCAATGCTCCGATGCGATGAATCACTGTTCACCGGAGCTCAAGGTATATATTAATTGTAGTTTATTTTCCCATCGAGTCCGACCTTCCAATCGCAATCGCAACTCTTTGTTGCCTGTTCCGATATTTTGTTTAACTCCGATGCGATTGTCCTGATGCGATGCGATTAATCGCAATCGCAAATTCTAAGTTTATATATGTTTCCGACACATATCAAATATGGTTCATAAACCTGTCAGGTCCATACTTCCAATCGCAATCGCAAACTTTTTGTTGTATGTTCCGATGCCCTGCTTAAATCCGATGCGATTGGTCACTGTTCAATAAGATTTGCCAATGCGATTAGTACTGGAACTCAAGCTATATATGAAATGTGGTTTATATATCCATCGGGTCCAAACTTCCAATCGCAATCGCAACTCTTATATTCTCTGATGCGATTGACCAGTGTCGATGCGATTAGACCTGGAACTCAAGCTATATATGAGTTGTAGTTTATATACCAATCGGGTCCTAGATTTGTTCCACCTAAATCTCCTTGTTGCATGTTCTAATGCTTCCCATAATCTATGATGCGATTAAGGGCCGGACTTCAAATATGAATTAACCACCGTTATACACCTACAAGGTCTAGGGCTTCAATCACAATCACAACTCTTAGGTTGGATGTTCCGATTGGCTCATATTGCAATGCTCCGATTGTGATTGGGGAGGGGTCCCACTGTATATTACTTCCTTACCATTGATCATAACGCACTCCACTTAAATATATATATTAATGTATATGCCTTGAGTATTGTTTATATGATGCGCTTCACACATATATATAACAGATAAATATGTATACATTGCCAATGGGTCATGCGATTCTTTAATAATATTTTTGTTTTTATATTATATGCATAACGCGTTTTTGGGCGGTGTATCTTCGGAACGAAACGGTCACCGCTCGGCTCGTCGGCTCACGCTCGCTCGTCTTGGCCTCCCAAACGCCATCGTGCTTTCATGATCACAGGACGACATTCTTCTTGCTACCCAGTGCTTGTTGTGCCTCCATTGCCTTCGTTCGTGCTTCTTCTTCTCAGCTTCGCCGCTGCTCTCTTTCTCGTTTCTCGTCATCGCTCTTTCCATCAATGACAATATTTCCAACAATCTCCCCCTCTAGCATTGATGGCAATCCACTTTCTCTGTTTGCTTTCTCTTTTTCCTGTTGCTTGCTCTTCCTATTTGCCTGTTCTTCCTCCTGCTTGTTCTTCCTCCCCCTTTGACATCAATGCCAAAGGTTTGCGTTTTGTATTTCCTTTTTATGAGTTAATATTAGACCCTCTTCTGCTGACTTTTTACCATGTTGTTCCAGAGTGATGTATAAGACTTTTTGAGAGAACACTTTGAGGGTTATCGAACTTGAATATACATTTTGTCTTTGTCTGATATAGTGAGCCTGTATATGTTTTATAGTTGTGTTTCATCTGAAGTGCCTATAATCTGTGCTAGATTGCAGACAAGGATGATTCATTTGACACTCGAAAGGTCCTTGTTGCTTTTTTTCATGCTGAATGCTGATAATACTGAGAATATTTTCTTATAGCTCTTTGATCCTGTGGACTTGTTTTATGCTTTCCTTGCTGGCTGTTCTCCTCCTGGAATGATATTTTCATTTTGTTCTCCCCCTGAAATTGTGCTTTCTCTTTATATTAGAGAGTAGCATCTGCAGATACTACCCCTAGTTTATCTCTCAAGTATTGAAATGGTTCTCTAGCAAGAGGTTTGGTAAATATATCAGCTTTCTGTTCTTTCGTTGGTACATATTCCAGTTTTACTATCTTCTGAGCCACGTTTTCTCAGAGGAAATGATACTTGATTGGAATATGTTTAGTTTTTGAGTGAAGTACAGGATTTTTAGATATAATTATATCACTTGTATTATCACATTTGATTGAAATAGGTTCATCAGTGCTTACCTTCATGTCTTGAAGAGTTTGCTTCATCCACATGACTTGTGTACAACATGCTGCTGCTGCTATATATTCTGCTTCAGCTGTAGACAGAGAGATGGATGTTTGTTTCTTGCTTAGCCATGCCACCGGACTTTCTCCTAGATAGAATGCACCTCCACTTGTACTCTTCCTGTCATCCACACAGCTGGCCCAATCTGCATCTGTGTATGCTGATAAAGTGATTTTTTTGCTTTTAGGATACCAAAGTCCATATTGTGTTGTTCCTTGTAGATATCTGAATATTCTTTTGACTGCCAGAAGATGGTTTTGTTTAGGTGCTGCTTGATATCTAGCCGCTAGTCCTACTGCTAGCATGATGTCTGGTCTTGATGCAGGCAGATACAATAGACTTCCAATCATGGATCTGTAGAGTTTTTGATCTATATTAGCAGACCCATCATCATCACACAGCTTGCAACCTGTGGTCATGGGAGTTGACACAGGTTTACAATCCTCCATTTTGAATTTTTTCAGCATTTCTTTTAGGTATTTTTCTTGAGAGATGAAGTTGCCTGTGTTCTTTTGTTGAATTTGCAGTCCCAAGTAGAAAATAAGCTCTCCAATCATAGACATTTCAAACTCTGTTTTCATCTCATCAGCAAACCCTTTTGCTAGTTCATCTTTGTTGCTTCCGAACATAATGTCATCGACATACACTGCAACAATCAGGAGTTTATTCACATGGGCTTTTATGTATAGATTGTTGTCTACTCCACCTCTCTTAAAACCCTGTTTTTGCAAATGTTTATCCAATCTTGAGTACCAAGCACGAGGAGCCTGTTTCAGTCCATATAGAGCCTTCTTCAGTCTGCATACATAGTCTTCTTTGTCTGTCAATGAGAAGCCTTTTAGTTGTTCCATGTATACTTCTTCTTCTAGATCTCCATTAAGAAAAGAAGAATTTACATCCATTTGACATACCTTGAAGTCTTGGTAGCAAGCAAATGCCAGGAATATTCTGATAGCTTCCATTTTGGCTACTGGGGAAAATGTTTCTTCATAATCAAGTCCTTCAATTTGTGAGTATCCTTTGCAGACCAGCCTGGATTTATTCCCGATTACTTGTCCTTGCTCATTCATTTTGTTTTTGAATACCCATTTTGAACCAATGATATTCTTTTCAATTGGTCTAGGAACTAGTTCCCAGGTATTGTTCTTCTCAATTTGGTCCAATTCTTCATTCATTGCTTTTACCTAATACTTGTCCTTGTTGGCTTCTTCAAACTTATTTGGCTCTATTTGTGACAACATGGCTATGTATACCTGTTCAGTTTGTTCTATTAGCTGCCTTCTTGTTTGGACCCCTACTCTCTTGTCTCCAATGATCTGATCTTCAGGATGGTTCTTCTGAGTATATCTTGAGGGAGCTTTAGAACTCAACTCTGTATCTTCTGTTGTCTTGCTTGTTTCCTCATCATTTTGGATTTCTTCTTCATGGTTGTCTGATGGGCTGCAGCAGTCTGTATTTCGTGTATTGTTTGGAAGTTCTTCATCAAATCTCACATCAATACTTTCTACTATTTTCCGAAGAGTCTTGTTGTAGCACATGTACCCTTTAATTTTGGAAGAATATCCTAGAAAGATCCCTTCATCTTCTCTTGCATCAAATTTTCGAAGATTTTCATCATTATTCTTTATGTAACATTTGCTTCCAAAGATTCTGAAATGTTTGATTGAAGCTGGCTTTCCATGCCATAGTTCATAGGGAGTCTTGTCACTGCTTGGCCTTAAGTGAGCTTTATTAAGGATATGTACCTACCGTGTGTAGAAGCCGCCGGTATGTTTGAGCAATATTATTCTCTTGCATCATGGCTCGGCAATTTGTTGAAATGTATATGTTTTGTCTTCTCGCTACCTCCATTCTCATCGAGGTGTCCCTAATAGTAAATTGTTGTTTTATGCCATGTTCATTGCATAGGTCCTGCAGCAAGTCATAATCATGAATTCACCTCCTCCTGATCCGGGCGATTTCCAACCTCTGCATCCGGGCTCCTCTCAATGCTCAAATATTTGAATTCTTCTCAAGAGTTTCGATTTGCTCTTGAGAAAAGCAACCCACAAGCGTCCGGAGAAACTATCTATTATCAACATGAAGTAGATTCTCCACTTGGTGTTCTAGTTTCGCGGTGTCCACACAGATCCATGTGCACAAGCTGGAGTGGTCTTCTTGTTGATAGCTCATCTTTAGATTTAAAGGATGTGCGAGTCTGTTTCCCCAATTGACAAGATTTGCATATGGTATTTGAAGGCCTTTTTATTTTAGGCATATCTATGACAGCTTTCTTCTTACTCAGTCTGATGATATGGTCGAAGCTGAGATGTCCCAATCTCCTATGCAATAACCATGACTCCTCAATTTTGCTAAGATAGCAGGCTTCATCCTCCTCTTTCACTATGTACACATTACTCTCTGTTCAGACACCTTTGAGCAGAGTCTTTCCGGTTGTACTTGATCTGACTTCACAGTCTTGTGCTCTGAAGAGAACTTCACTGCCTTTATCACACATCTGAGTGACACTCAGCAAATTTTCTTTCAGCCCATCTACATATAGTACATATTGGGCCTTTCCTCTACCATTGTCTATGTTGACTGAGCCTTTTCCCTTTATCTTACCTGATTTATCATTGCCAAAAGTAACATTGCCAGATTTATTTTCATCAAGAGTTATAAACTTGCTTCTATCTCCAGTCATGTGTTTTGAGCAGCCACTATCCAGGTACCACTAGCTCTTCAGGTCTTGATCAGTTAGAGCCAAGTCACACTTATTCTCCTTCTTTATCCACTGGAGGCATCCTTTTGTTTGGTGTCTTTTGTGAGTTGATGAATTACATCCTTTCAGAGGACATTTGGAGGGCATATGTCCAACTTGATTGCATATACAGCATTTGATTATAGTTTTTGTAGAATTATGAGTATGAGCATAATTTCTTTGATTCATAAACCTCCTTGAGGTGTTAAACATCAATTTTTGTTCATACTTTCTACATTCAATGATTTTATGACCAAATTCCCTACAATAAAAGCAGTAACCATAGAAGCTATTTGCATACCTGATGTAAGGTTGTCTCTTCAATTTTTGCATCTTTTGTTGGTTTGAATTTCTCCTTCTTGCATGACAATATGCAGCAATGTGTCCCAACTTGTGGCAGACATAACAGGTGGCATTCTTCATTGGAGGGAAGAATATTCTTTGATGGTTTCCAACTTTTACATATTCAGGGGTCTTAGTATTTATTACATTCTTTGCTACTAGTGGTTTCTTCTGATCTCTGTCTTCCTTATTGTTGATTTCTTCTTTTATAGGAATTGTTTGAGCTACTTCATCATTCTTCTTTGCTTTTACAAAAATAGTATTTTTGTTTTCCTTTTCTTTGCCTTTACTCGATTCTCCTTCATAGCCTATTCCTGTTTTTATCATTAGGGATCTTTGGGCAACCAAAATTTCATTCAACTTACTAGAGCTTGTTTGAGAAGAGTTTATAAGCACTGTCCTTTGAGCATTTTCTAGTTTCTTCCTGAGACATACTACTTCTTCTTCCAGTTTCTCTTGTTCTCGGGTTTTATCCTTGATTTTCTGAAGTAACATGTCTTCTATCTTCTTGGCTTCTTCAAGATCTACCTTTAGTTGTATGAGGACTTCTGAGTTTTTTTCTTCTCTTACATACTTAAGAAGAATTTCCTTTTGTTTTCTGCACTTTAGTTTGAGTCTGTCAATCTCTTCCAGAGCACTTCTTAGCTCCCCCTCAAAGTCGACTTCCCCTTCTTCTTCTTCATCTTCTAGCAAGAGTCCTTCAAGATCTTCTATGGCCATCAATAAGAATTCAGAGGTTCCTTCTTCACTTGAGGATTCATCTGAATCTTCAGATGTACTGCTGTCTTGTTGAGCATAGAAGGATTTTCTGCTGAACTTCTTTCCTTTCTGCCAGTTCTTTGATTTATTTTTCTCTGACTCTTGAGCCCGATTCCTTATTTTCTTGTGAGGACACTTAGCAGCATAGTGTCCCACTCTTCCACAGTTAAAGCATTTGAAGGGGAGTTTACCTTTGTATTTACCTGAGCCTCTATCCAATTTCTTGACAAACTTTGCCTCTTCTTCATCCGAGCAAGAGCATATGTCTCCCTCTTCTCCTTTCTTCTTTTCTGTTTTAAAGGCTGCTTCCCTCGTACTTGGATTTTTCTGTGGGAGCCTCATTTCATAGGCTGTTAGATTTCCAAGTAGCTGGTTCATGGTCAAGGTCTCCCAGTCAGCTGTTTCTTCTATTGCAGACACTTTTGGACTAAACCTGGATGGAAGAGATCTTAGAATCTTTTACACAATTATACTTTCTGGCATTTTTTCTCCAAGAGCTTTCATATTGTTAGTAATTTCGGCAGCTTTTAGGAAGAAAATGGCAATGTCTTCATCATCATTCATTTTTAAGTTCTCAAACTGGGCTCTTTATACTTGAAGTTTGGCAGTTTTTACTTTCTGGTCTCCCTCATGTATGTTCTCAAGAGTATCCCATATTTTTTTGGCAGTGTCTTTGTACATTACTTTAATAAACTCTGCTTCACATAATCCATTCAAGATGGCATTCATGGCTTTTTCATTAGCCACAAAATCTTTTTTTGAGTCTTTTTCTGTGTCAGTTGCCTTCAGGGCATATCCTAATTCCACAGCAGCCCAGACTTCTATTCCTAGAGACATTATGTATGTCCTCATTCTGATTTTCCAGAAAGCATAATTTTCACCAGTGAAGAAAGGGGCTTTATTGGTTGAGCATCCTTCTTTACTATCCATCTTGGGAACCTAGGATCTCCTTTCAGTTGTTAGACTTGTACAAAGGAACCCGCTCTGATACCAATTGTTGAACCCTTAGTTAAACTGAGAGGGGGGGGTGAATCAGTTTAACACATACATGGACTTTTAAAACTTTTCTCTTAAAACTTATTTACACCTTTACTTCATGATCAACTTAATATGTGAGCAATCTTTATTAGTGAGCAGCAAGTATCAAACAGATTTGTTAATGTAACAATAGTCTTAATATGTGAGCAACAAGTATTAAGCAGATTAGATAAATCACATCAACACATGCACAAAGACACTAGATATAAGTGGAAACCCATAAAGGGAGAAAACCACATCTTATTATTGTTGTGATGCAAAGGCAAGCTCCAACTCCCTCTCACCACTGTTTTTCTGCAGGCACCAACCTACAGGAGGCTCCAATCCTCAATTCTGCAAGCTACAACTTGCAAGGAAGCACCAAATCCCTTCAATTTTCTGCAGGCACCAACCTACAGGAGGCTCCAACCTCAGTCAGCTACAACTGACAGCTATCAAGCTGCAACTTGATAGGGAAGCTCCAACTTCCTCAATTTTCCAAACTGAATGTTTGCTGATTTACCTTAGATATCAGCTCTGTTCTGCAGCTTCTCTTTTTGCTCTTCTTTTAGTCTTCTCTGCCTTACTTCTATACTCTGCCTTCTCTAGATTTACTCTCTCTTTTTTCTACTTGCATATCTAGATGATATTATTTATAAGAATTTTCTTGTGACTGTTAGCATTCCTCAAAGAATTTGGAATGGACAGCCATACCTCTTCGCTTTCTTCCTTTTCATTTCTTTTCCAGCTCACTCAAAAAAATGTAACTGTAGGTGCTTGTTTTAATATTACAGTGGGATCTTTGTTTTTCCTCCGGAGACTTGCCAATGCATCACAACAATATAAATCAATTAAAAATATTTACATTTAATTACAATGAGAGCTCTAGCTCACTCATACAGCCTTTTGTATCACTACACATTTGTCATTTCTTTGGCTGTCTTTGTATTTTCTGTGACTGTGTTTTATCTCCTTTCGGCTCTGTTTTCTTTTCTGTCCTCTGTGGGGGTGTAACTGCTGCATACGTGTAACTGTGCCTTTTAAATAAATAAAATGCAATTGCTGACTTTTAAATCAGGGCAATTCCAACCCTTTTCATGCCACGAGTGTCTTGTTGATGTGGCGAGTTCCGCAAGCCGGAACATACATATATCACAATTGTATTATGTTACAAATCACCCTCCACCTTAAGCCGAGGCCCGTGGGTTCACAGACCACACGGCATCTTTTAATACAATAGCAGCAACGCGTTATATATATATATATATATATATATATATATATATATATATATATATATGACAACGCCTTTTAATATATATAATCCGGCCTCAGCTCTTGCCAGAATTTTAATAAGTTTAAAGTACAAACTGCCCCTTTTGATACGACTTAAATCAATTCTTTGCGTATATAATAAAACATGTTTAAACATATAAAAACTCCTTTTGTGCCCACTTGCCACACTTTCCGATGCGCTATGCTACTCCTCCAGCAAATTCTGATTGCGATTGATATCATCTATAAAGTTCTGATTGTGATTTATCGCAATCGCAGACTGCCTTGCTCCGGTGCGATTGACCACTCCTGCTCCGATTGCAATTGATCGCAATCGCAACTCCAATGCTCCGATGCGATGAATCACTGTTCACCGGAACTCAAGGTATATATTAATTGTAGTTTATTTTCCCATCGGGTCCGGCCTTCCAATCGCAATTGCAACTCCTTGTTGCCTGTTCTGATATTTTGTTTAACTCCGATGCGATTGTCCTGATGCGATGCGATTAATCGCAATCGCAAATTCTAAGTTTATATATGTTTCTGACACATATCAAATACGGTTCATAAACCTGTCGGGTCCGGACTTCCAATCGCAATCGTAAACTTTCTGTTGTATGTTCCGATGCCCTGCTTAAATCCGATGCGATTGGTCACTGTTCAATAAGATTTGCCGATGTGATTAGTACTGGAACTCAAGCTATATATGAAATGTGGTTTATATATCCATCGGGTCCAGACTTCCAATCACAATCGCAACTCTTATATTCTCCGATGCGATTGACCAATGTCGATGCGATTAGACCTCGAACTCAAGCTATATATGAGTTGTAGTTTATATACCAATCGGGTCCGGACTTCCAATCGTAATCGCAACTCTTTGTTGCATGTTCCGATGCTCTCATAATCTCCAATGCGATTATGCTGGACTTCAAATATGTATTAACCACCGTTTATACACCCATCGGGTCTAGGCTTCAATCACAATCGCAAGTTTTTGGTTGGATGTTCCGATTGGCTCATATTGCGATGCTCCGATTGCGCTTGGGGAGGGGTCCCACCGTATATTACTTCCTTACCATTGATCATAACACGCTCCACTTAAATATATATATTAATGTATATGCCTTGACTATTGTTTATATGATGCACTTCACACATATATATAATAGATAAATATGTATACATTGCCAATGGGTCATGCGATTCTCGGAATAATATTTGTTTTATATTATATGTATAACGCCATTTGAAGTGTGCGATTCCCGGAATTTTATAACGGCTCTCTGCCTCTGTCTCTGCCTCTGCTTCTTCTGTCGCTCTGCCTCTGTCTCTACCTTCCGATAACGGTTCTTCATTGTGCTTCTATGACTGTTACATTTTTACATTCTTCTTTCTGCCTCTAGTGCTTTTGCTATGCCTCCATTGCCTTCACTGTGCTTCCTTTGCCTTCCTCTGCTTCAGCGCTGCCTTCTTTGCCTGTTTCTGCTTCAGTGCTGCCTCCTTTGCCTGTTTCTGCTTCAGCACTGCCTCCTTTGCCATCAATGACAATATTTCCAACAGAGGAAGAAACACAGCCACCAGGAGAGGTGACACAATCCCCAGAAGGGGTGATGCATGCCCACGCAGGGCTCACATAGGGATTGCACAAAATTTCCAAGGGACAGTCTAAGTTTTGCTGGAGATTAGGGTTTATTTTCCGAGAGGGGTGAAAATCAATTTTTCAAGAGGCAGATCGATTCAGAGAAGAGGTGGAAAATTCCTCAGCCATCCCCACACAACCCTATACATCTACTATGTAGAGGCAATACAAAGGGAGCTGGGGTTTTGCCAGTTCGGATATCGATCAGCTGGGACTTGTAGTGTGAGGTAAAACTCACTATTTTATCTGTCTTTTGTGAATTCTCTATACTGGATAGCCAACAAGGCATCCATAGATTATACTAAAAAAACTACTGCTTAATAATAAAACCCTCAAATCTGCTGCATCGATTTTCCCACAATGGGTTTTTCTGGGGAGGTTTAGTCCAAAAATAAGTGTGTCCGTTTTGTGATTGTCTCATCTTATTTTTTAGTACTTTATCTGTATATTGGTGTAGGCTACATATTATTTGCATTAATATTTAATGAATAATTTTGTAAATAACTTGTTAATTGAAGAACACAAGTAGGAAATCCCAATTAGTTAACTGCAGTAGGATTTCTATTTATTTAGATTCAGAAAATTTCACATTGCAATCATGTATAAGATCCAATGTGTCCTCCCCACCTTCCATTATAATAATCCATTAGTATAATTAAGTAAATCCTCTTACTAACTCGGGAAAAATTGGACACTTCATAGTGGAATTCCCTACCAAATCGGCTTCAAAATGTACAACTATTACCAAGCTCAACACAAGAGGTTAATAAAGGACCGTATTAGGTGGTTTCAACCTCTAAGGGGGTGATATGTCCATGGTACATCCATCAAATGGCTGGTGTCATGTGAAATGATGATGGAACAGAGTGGGGGCAAAGGGAATGCTCCAATCCACATGCCATGGCACTAGGTTAGCTATGATGAAGGATGCCTTCCGCTACTCTTCATACCACTAGAACAAATACCCCCCTCCTTTTTGTCCATTCTCTGTTGAAAGAAAAATCCAACACATGCACCTAACCGATGAAGGCCCACTCTGTTTGTTCCCACACCCCTAGCAAACCGTCAAGAAGGCTTCATCCTCCTATATCCTTTTTCCATCCCTGCATCGTGCTTCCTTGGCCATTTTCCCATCAAGCAAAAGGTCTCTCCATCCTATGGGAGTATGCCAACTACCCTATGCCTCCCAAATTTTACTATTATATATTTTTTTGATGTGGCCAGGAAACCTGCATATGCTGAGGTATGAGCTAGTTCTCTTCTATGTGGCCCAATGTAGTAACAAAGAAGCATGTCCTACTGATATATATATATATATATATGTATGTATATATGTGATTTTTTACTTTCTTTCAACTTGTCCTTTGTGCACACTTGTTGGTCGCCATAGTTGCCACCAAACAAGTCAACATCCTAAGCACTTTTCACCTTCCTCCATTCTGGAATCTGTGTCCCCAAACTCAGTCTATTTTATTTAGTTAATTTTACAATATTTATGATAAACAACTAATGTGACTGGGACTATTATAAATACAAGATTTATACCTCCTGCAATTTGGGAGATAAGTTCGGTGAGAGGAAGTAACCTAGTGACTCGGTGAATAAGCAAGGAACTAAGGCAGATTTGAGGTAAGATATTCTAAGGCCCAAAAAGAAATGAGAGTGATATATGAAGAATTCAGAAAAAGGACCTTATTAAGGAAAAAAATATATACAGACTTGTGGAGTGTGAGGCATATTCCAGGAGGATTAATGAGGTTTGAGATATTTAAAAAAATATGAGTATAAGAGAGAAAGTGAAGACAAGCTAAGGAACTTGGCCGTGGTAGTGTAGATAAAATTCAAAAGGGACTACCACAAAAGTATATATTTGAGAAGATATTTGAAATATATATTTGAGAAAAGTTATTAAGTGTATATGTGTTAGAGCAAAGGCCTGAAGGAGCGAAGATTTGATACATATTTTTGTGATATATTTATTCTTTGTGGAAAGGGGGAGAGATTCTTAGTAATAGGGTTTGTGTTTTCTTGGGGAGAAAGGCTGTGATCAATCTTGTCAAGTCTGAGTTGACTATAATCTAATTGGAGTTGTTGTGAAGTAAATATTGTCATCAAATCAAATCTGACAATACTACTTAAACTAGTTTTTGAAGAGTTTTTTTGTAATAGATTATTTGGAGCACCTTCGAAGAAATCCTTTGAAGCATTCCTAACTTAAATTCAAATCTTAAATAGAAGTAAAGAAATCCTTGCAGATCAAAGGACATTCTTTAAAGCACACATGAAGAGCCTAGGAGACACCTTCATCAAATGATAAAATGATAGCATACTTTGAGCATGTTTTGAGTTGACAATAGAGTGCATTCATGATGACATTAATTGAGCATTCTTCAAGCCTTTGTTGAAACAAAAATCACTCTTGAATAATAGTTGAAGACCAACACTTGAAGACTTGTTTTGTTGAAGTAGTCATCCTTGGAGTATAGTTGAAGTCTAGCACTTGAAGACTTGTTTTGTTGGAGCATTTATCCTTCGAACATAGTTGAAGATCAACACTTGAAGACATCTTTTGTTGGCACAACCATAAAAGTTTTGTTGAGGTAGACCTGAAGGTTTTGTAGAGGTAGATTTGAGAGCACTTTGTAGACCTATCTTTGATACATGTTTTAGAAGTATTTGAATTTTTTGACGTAGGCTTGAACCTGTATTGAATTCACCTTAAGGGATTGAATCAAACTGAGAGGGTTGGATCCCCAAAGGATTGGAGTTTTCATACAAGGTTGGATCTTTGTGAGAAACTAGGTTGGAGCCTGGATTAATATGTGAGAATTGGAGTCCTCATACAAGGTTGGACCCTTGTGAGGGACCTGGTTGGATCTTGGATTTGCGATTGAATATTAGAGTCCTCATTCAGGGTTGGAGCCTTGAAGAAGTTAAATAATTTTTTGTACAAGTCGGAGCTTTGGTTTTTAGAGTATTCATCATTTTCATTAATTAAATTATTTTCTTGTTGCATGTATTGTGTTTTTTTTTAACTGGTGATTTTAACTGTCATAGTATAACAATTGTAAATAAATATTGATTCAACCCCCATCTCAATATTTCGAACACTAGTACACCTTACATTTTTTTCACCTTGCAATATTTTTATGGACTTGCTAGAAGGAAATTTCACAATGCAATGTTATTGTTGGTAATCTGGTTGTTTGTGATAGAATGAAATCTAACATGTGTTAGAGTTCCTTTACCTCGGAATGTTCTCATTAGCAATGTGCTTGTGTTTGTGTAAAAAATAAATATAGCATGAACTAGATTTCTTTTGGCATGCAATGTTGTTGTTGGTAGTATGCTTGTATTTGTGCTACATGTAAAGGTAACACGCATTAAATTTCTTTCACCTTGCAATGTTGTTATTGGAAATGTGCTTGTGTTTGGGCTAGAAACTATGCTAGATTTATTTTGCTCTGCAATATTGTTGTCAATTTGGTTGTTTATGATAGAAGAAAATCTAACACATGTTAGATTTCCTTCACCTTGGCAATGTTATTGGAAATGTGCTTGGGTTTGGGCTAGAAGTTGTGTTAGATATATTTTTCTCTGCAATATTGTTGTTTTCAATTTGGTTGTTTATTATAAAAGGAAATCTAGCACGTGTTAGATCTCCTTCACCTTGGCAATGTGCTTATGTTTGTGTTAGAAGGAAATATAGCATGCACTAGATTTCTTTTCGCATGGAATGTTGGTGTTGATTGTATGCTTGTATTTGTGTTACATGTAAAGCTAACATGTGTTAAATTTCTTTTACCTTGCAATTTTGTTATTGGAAATGTGCTTTTGTTTTTTATAGATGTTGTTCTAGAGTTACTTTTCCATGCAATTTTTTTGTTAGCAATATGCTTTTGTTTATGCTAGAAGAAGATATAACATGTTAGATTTCTTTCACCCTACAATGTTGTTGTGTTCTTGTGTTTTTGCTATGTGTAAATCTAGCATGTGTTAGATTTTCTTCACCTTGCAATGTTGTTATTAGCAACATGCTTCTATTTTGGCTATCATGTGTTAGATATTTTTTTCCCTAGAATGTTGTTTGTAATATGTTTGTGTTCATGCTATAACAAAATCTAGCATGCGCTAGATTCTTTAACCCTACAATGTTATGTGTTTGTGTGTGTGTTAGAAGGAAATCTATCACACACCAAATTTCTTTTGTCCTACAATGGTGTTTTTGACAATATTCTTGTTTGTGCTAGAATTAAATCTAATATGTAGTATGTTTCTTTCAGCCTACAATATTGTTATCTGCTTGTGTTTATGAGAGAAGGAAATATAGCATCTGTTAGATTCCATTCACCTTGCAATGTTGTAATAGGTGAAATGTTTGTGCTTGAGATATAAGTACAAATAACATGTTAAGATCTAATTCACCTTGAAATATTGTTATTGGAAATATGCTTATTTCTATGAAAGAAGAAAATCTAGCACGAGATATATTTTTTTAACCCTACAATATTGATTTTAGCAATATGTTTGTTTATGGTGGAAGGAACTCTAGCATGCACTAAATTTATTTTGCAATGCAATATTAGCGTTAGGAATGTGCTTGTGTTTGTACTAGAATAAAATCCAGCATGCAATAGATTTCTTTCATAATGCAATATTGTTGTTGGCAACATGATTGTACTTGTGCTAGAATGAAATATAACCTGCATTGGATTTCTTTTGCAATGAAATATTGTTGGAAATGTACTTGTGTTTGTGCTAGAAGGAAAAATATCATGAGATAGATTTCGTTTTCCCTATAATGTTATTATTGGAAATGTGCTTGTGTTTGTGCTAGAAGTGAATCAAGTGTAGGCTAGATATCTTCCACCCTGCAATGTTGTTTTTGGCTATGTGATTCTGCTTGTGCTAGAAGAAACTCTAGAATGTGTAAGTTTTCTTTTACTTTGCAATTTTTTTGTGAGTAATATGCTTCTATTTACATTAGAAGGAAATTTAGCATGTGGTGGATTTCGTCCACCTTAGAATATTTTTCTTGGAAATGTGCTTGTGTTTGTGCTAGAAGGAAATCTAGCAAGTGCTAGATTTATTTGACCATGTAATGTTTCTTATAGCAATATGCTTATGATTTTATTAGAAGTAATGATATTGATTGTTAGCTTTCATTCAGGTGCAAAGTTGTTACTTGAAATGTGCTTCTACTTCTGATAGACGGAAAGCTAACACACATTATCCTTCCTTCAAAATGAAATGTTGTTAATAGAAATTTGTTTGTCATTATGCTAGAAGGAAGGTTAGAATGTGTTAAATTTCCTTCATCTTGCAATGTTGTTATTGAAAATGTGTTTTTGTTTGTGATAGAAGTAAATCTTGCATGCAATATAATTTTTTTTTTCACAATGCAAAATTATTGCTGCAAATGTGCTTGTATTTTTATTAGAAAGAATTATAGAATGCACTAGATTTATTTGTTCTTGTGCCAAAACGAAAACAATGAAGATTTCACCCTTACCAAGGTTAGTGCTCTGATATTGTTCTTGGCAGTGCATTTTTTATTAAGCAAGAAGGATACCTACTGATTACTAGATTTCTTCTAGACACCATTACACTTATGCAACCAAAGCTCTAGGGGTGACATTGTCTCAATAATCACAATGGTTAGAGTTCTAGCTTTTAGTGTGCCCTTTTATTGAATTTGGAACAATTTATGAAGATCAACGATAGTGCAAAAGAAGTGTATATAAATATATGTTGTTGGAACTACATTTGTGCTTGAGCTGGAAGGAAAGATAATGGTATAGCCTTCCTTTTGGTACAAACAAAATAATCCAATCATAATTATTTAATCCATGGAGAATAATGTGATCTTTATTTCATTTTGAAGTTTATGAATACATGTATTATTGAGGTATACTATATTTTGCTTCCAATGCACATGTATGCAGCTTTAAAGTATCAAGAAAAATTTTTTACCATGTATTTTTTTTCTCTGCATTTTGTTGTATAGTTGTGAACCTCCTTATAAAATTTCACTAATGTCTTAATGCATAAGATAAGATTATTCCTCATTAACATAGCAATCTAGGAAAACTCAAATCTACACTTTTTGAGGACCTAAAGTTAGCATCCCTTTGTATCCATCCTAAATATTATGTCCTTAAATGTGTATAGGTGGGGAGTTCTAACACTAGAACTAAATATTTGTAAAATGAAATTTCTTTGCTTTTAGAATAAAAATGTGAATTATCTAGTATTTATAGTACCAAAACTTTTATTTAAGAAAACCTCTAGTTTGGATTTTGATTATCAATTTCAAACATCAAACACCCTCACTAAGTGAAATATAAATATAATTTCTCCTTCTCATGGGCCTTTTAGACATCTTATGTAGCATCAACCTTGGAATTTCTTAGATTTTTTGAAGGACCATGTTTTCGTTCTTCAACTTCTCCAAATTTCTTATCATAATTATTCATACACATGCAGAAAGACTACAACTGTTATTTTTGAAGTTAAATAGGAACTTGGTGGTTTGATATGAGTTCACATTTGTCATTATATAATACTATCTACATCTCTAATTTCTTGATCTTCATATATATTTTTTGTGTAATGTATATGTAAACTACTTTTTGGTAGTAGGCACTAGATGGTGGGAAACAATGTTTCATTACATATAATATGCCTACCAT
The DNA here is from genome assembly GCA_034641835.2 of Pinus albicaulis. NCBI lineage: Eukaryota > Viridiplantae > Streptophyta > Pinopsida > Pinales > Pinaceae > Pinus > Pinus albicaulis. Next base: position 169,210,353 of record CM076575.1, read on the forward strand.
ACTATTTAAATTATTGCATCTATACTAATTTTATGAAAGTTGTGTGTTTTTGTGAAAATATAAAATCACACTTTACATGGTTCAACCTTTTAATTACAAATTACCATTTAATGGTTGTTACATAATCGGTACAAGCTACAATGTAAGGTATAATTTTGGCAAAAGGGGACTATGTTGATATCCTTATTAATAATCAAGTCGTTGGGCTAGGAAGGGTCAAATCTACAGAGTCTGGAACTTATTATGTCAGAGAAAGGGTTAATGTAGATTATGTTACAATTTTGATAATTGATGTCACTCCACCACATTTGATTGAGGAGGGATGCTAATGAAGGGGATACATCCATGGAAGAGCATGGATTTGAGGCATGACATAGGTAAATCAAAATATTGAAGCATGTGTTAAATATTGTTGATAGTATAATAATTTTTTTTTCTGTGTAAATACTAATCTTATTTAAATTTGTTTATAGGTGCAAACGTTTCTTCTACATTTTCTATTGGAGACAAGGTAGATCTTCTGCAACATGGAGTGAAGGTGGGTGAGGCATCCATATTCAATACAATGGTTAGGAATAAAGTGCATGGAAATATGGTAAAGAAAGGATGCATAGTTATTAAAATTGAGAAGGTGTTAAAACATGATGCTTCTCTACCACATCCAATAGGATTTGAGCATATATAAGGGGCTGCATTGGAATCTTATGAGATTTGGCCAGAATTAGATTTGGAACCTCATTTTCATGATCATGCCATAAATATTCCCCAAGATAGGGTTAGATTCATATGTACAAAGGTTTATCTTACACATGAATTCACATGAACAAGCATGTGAATTGTCAAAGGAATGATAGTTAATGTACGCGATGATGACATTGTTGAGGGTGAAACAATAGGTGAAGTGGAATTTGGTGTTTTTTGGAATACATAGATGGAAATTGTGAAATATGTAGAACCAAGGATAATTCTATGCACTATTTGGTTAGATGGGAAATAAATAAGTTAGTGGACAACAAAGGTGTGATATTGAGGGTCAAGGAAAATTTCAAGGAGCCACCCACGAAAATGGTGATATGGGATGTTATAGAGGACAAAAATCCCTTAAAAAAATGGGATGGGTATATTTGTAATGAAAAAGATAGAAACTAAATTTATATGCATATAACAAGGCCATATAAAAGGATTAAATCAGTTATGGATCCAAAAAAATTTGCAAAATGTCAAACAAAAATAGATGAAGAGAAAGAAATTCGACTTTTGGCAGCATATGTATGTTGTAGAAAATATTGTCTTCAACATGTGGATAGGAAGGCCATTCCAGGTGCTAGAAGGGGTATGATACAAATAAATAACAATGGTATTAGGAAATTTGTCTTCAGTTCACTCATGTCAAACACATTCATGTCAAAGAGCCATCGCCATGGCCTAACACCTATTGCTAGAAATGTAAAGGACATGAGATTTAATGGGAATATTATTTGTAATAAAGCATGATATAAGATACATAAGATAACTCAAAGAAAATTCTATAACTACCAACATTATTTCCAACGTGGAAAGGTCAAATCTATTCATGGTAACGCCAACACATGCAAAGCACGAGCACACATCGTGGCAGACATAGAATTATTGCCAATAATTGTAATGGATAATTCTAATTTTTCACTAAACCAAACATGTCCAATTGAAGAAGATGGAACATCTGCTCCTTTAAGATTTCTTCCTTCGACTTACACACAAAATTATTTTCTAAAATAGATCAATGAGGCTTTTCAAAAGCTCAATTACCCATCAATATCACTGTCAACAATGAGCAAGATCTAGAATACTAAGTTTCAAGATGTGGCATTTTCAAAGAACACCAACTTCAGTAAATGCAATGAATGTAATGTGTTGAAAGCACAGATGAAGTCAACAACTACAAAAGAGTTGGAAGAAAAGCAACGCGGTAGGTCGAACACACATATCAAGATTGTTATGTGTGGAAGATATTGATACTATGCCCATAGAATTATGTCAGAGTGATTTCCAAAATAGTATTTCAACATTATCCATGATCAAATGTATAAAAAAAATAATTCAATCCCAAGGCTACATGTCAAATCAAAATTTATTGTAGGAACAAATTTAGGTTTGTCATTGACATGTATGCTAACACATGGGCATAAGACAAGGTTTGGTCATTTATCCCTACTGTTTGTACATAAGGGATCACAATTTAATATTACATTCCTTGCAAAGTTCTTAAGGGACCTTGAAGACCTACAAATTGATATGCATGGTGATCTACTTTATGAGAGTGGAAGTTCAAGAAACCCACTTACAAATGCATTACTTGACACCTTTATTTACTCAGAATTTCAAGCGTACAAGGATGATTTTATATCTCATGAAAGATCAAAAATTCAAAATGTTGTTATTAAACCTCTTCCTCCACATTTTTTGTTATAGTTGGACAATGAAACAAGTGATAATAAGAATCACTATCTTTTCATTTATCTATCACTTTTAACTGCACTAAGTGTCTTCATCACTATTGAGCTTGGGTTCTTACCTCTGGGGTACACCCATGAATACATAGATGGAACCTACAGAACAATGTCTTTAAACATAAAAAGTGAAGGTATATATTCTTTACCTGAAATGATGGATAAATATCACAGAATTGAAGAAAATCGAGTGTTTCCACCTACATTTATTGAGAAGGTCTATGACTTCAAAATTTTCCTTGATGGATACATCAAGGAGGGAAATTATGCACTAGTTGTACATACTAATGTCCAATACTTCCAATTTATTGTACTCAATGATGTTCCAGTACTAAGATACGAAGAATCCATTAGAAATATTGAGTGGTCAGAACCAATTGAGTTATGGAATATAGATGATGAATGTTGACATATAATTCCCATAAGGAAGCCATCTTTCTTAGCTTTCAAAAAGAATGACTCATATTTAAAAGAACTAAAGGAACGGATAACATCATACATAAAAATGTGGAAAGACACTATCGGGAATGAAGATTGACCAATTGTTACAGAGGAATGGAAAAATAAAGTAGTGTATTGGGAAAGAGTTCTTGATACACTAGATGGAATCTATAATTATCGTAAAATAATAGATGGAAGTGATTCATCTTCTGAGGATTTTTGGCCCAAGACAAGACACCTTGTTGAATTTGATTGTAATGCACTTCATGTAATATCAAGAATAATGGATTGATATTTTGATAATGCAATAGATGAATAAATATATGTTGGACCCAAATGCAACAAGTCAAATCCAACATTAAATCCAGCGATTCATGTTGAGAAAGGAAAGATGTTTCTAGTTAGATAAGGAAATGAGGACGTAGGAGAGACGATTTGGATATCCATCTCAGATATCTTTAGGGATAATGAAAGTGAGAATCTTCATGTAAAGGTTGATTGGTGGAAGCCTATGTCAGGGAAATACAATGGAAATTTTTTAGAGCAATATTGGGTACCAAATCTTGATGACACATATATTGGCTCTATTCCAATTAATACTATTATGTGAGCATGGATGCCAAAGAAATAAAATTGCAATAAGACCAAGATAAATAAATATGGTGTAGAAGTTGTTCTTGATCTACTTGAGTGAATATCTTAAGATTAGGTTTATATGATTCATGAATGTAATTTTCTTTTTTGAAGGATCTATTAATATATGTTTAGACACACTTTTCAATATTTGTTGTATATCAATTATTCTCTTCATATAATTTTTGGAGAAGTTTATATTATTTAGTATTTCAATGTAATCATGTGGTGATACAAATTACATGGCAGTGCCATAAAATATTTAAGTTTTCAAAGCTTTGTTTGACCAACATGGCTTCTCACCATATCAAATATGCATAATCAAATTCAATAATGCACTTAAAAACAACATCTTTTAAGCTTGGTCTATTAAAACAATAGTGGAGTAGATAATTAGTATTCTACTTAATATAAACCATTTAAACACTTAATGAATAAATGCTAAGCACTTGTAATAATGTTTGAAGTGAGTTTTACTTAATATTCCTTACTATAATTGATATAAATCAAATTTTCTATTTTGTTGCACACTAATTTATAAAAAAATGATTTTTATCATTGAACAACACAACCAGACCTATAAAATATTTCCTCTTATAGATTTTGAAGTGGTGCCAACATTGTACTAGCATAATAAATTTGTACTCAACATAGGAAAAGTAGTTAGTGTCAATTTAAAATGGTCAATAATAGTAAGAAACACAATATTAATATATTGTTAAATAAATTTCTAGGTAAGATTTTTTTTACAAAATCTATTATTCATGAGTCAAATTTAATACATAAATATAAATATTAATGATAATAGAAATAATGTAAGGAATCAAGTTTTAGATGAATTTCAAAATGTTCTTTTCAATATAATATCCTTAAACACTATAGGAATAAAAACTAAACATTTGTAATAAATAGTTTAGTCAATTTTCTCTCTTTCCTCTTGTATTTGAAAATAATAAAATTGTACTACTTCGTTACTATTCTAATTCATGGTTTATTTTGATCATTAAAATGATTAGTAATTGAGTGGAGAGGCTCCTTCTACAACTGAGTATGAGGGGATGTGCAATTTTGTCCGTTCGTGCCCCTTTAAAATAATAATAATAATAAATAAAAAGGATGTTCTAAATAGAAAAATAATATCGCCTATAATTAAGAAAACAAATATGTTGTAACTTAATTAGAAGTAAAAAAAATGTTTGAATTAGATGTTTAAATATTATACTTTTCAAAAATATTTCAGCTAGAGATTCAAATAAACTATTTCAAGATCTATGTTAACTAATTTATGCCGATATAAACTTCATATGTGTCTATATTAAATTTTTATTGTTAAAATTTTTATTTGGTTTTATATATACTCTATTTAGCATTCAAAAATACAATTTCAACAATGAAAAATAACACATTATATTTTGTACTCTAAAAATGTTTGCACATGAAGGAATTTGATACGTCTTGACTCATGTTAGATCCATACTTAAGATGGATCTATGCAGGTATATATTGGACACATTACAATGATCATTTGTCATTAAATAACTTTATACATAATATATATCTTACATATTAATCTATTATTCATTAAGTAAGCCTCAATCATCTTATTTTTGACACAAAAGTACAGATTATAAATAATAAATAAATTATGCTACTACTCATTCAACACTTAATTTGATTGTAAAAAAATATTCTCCTGTCAACTCTAAAATGGTCCAAACTTCCTACAATAATATGTAACGATGATGGTGCTAATGATGATTATCATACACTAAGACCAAATATGGTATATAAGAAGCCATAGATATATTACTCAAAATTCCATAGAATTTTATTGTTATGCTAAAAAAACATTAAAAGAAGTGTTTCAAGATCATTATAATATAATGTATAGTTAAAAGATCAAAAACGTTGGTAGTGTCACAAATATTTTGAAATTTAAATCCAATATGCGTATAAATCGGATGATCTAAGAGAATTTTATTATCTTAAGCCATAATACTAGTGTTGCAAAGGTGATAGACTTAGATTGTGCCAACCTTGTGTTAGTAATTATCATAACTTAAAACATACATGATATTTACTATATCAAATTATAATTAAATGTGTTAAAAATATGGTAACATACATAACATTATTTTTATAAAATAACCTTAACAAACTTAGCTTTTAATACAAACCATAAAAATATTAAAAGAGATAATGTAAGGAATTCCAGATTAAGATGTGAAAGATTTGCTTTTGCAAGTTTATATCAATTTTTTTTATATAGTTCGAGTATTTTCACAAAAAATGGTGAATAACTACATTAAAATTAGTGAACTAAGTGATTTTGTAATTTATCATTTTAAAATATCTTTATCTAGTTAAATTTCTAAATTCTAGATCCATTGAATACTTCCAAATTTAATGAAATATGTGTTGGGTTAATGTCTTAAGATTTAATGAGTCAAGGGGTTTATGGGTTATGAGTTATGAGTGTAGGGGTTAAGGGATAGGGAATTTAGTGGTTATGGGTTAAGGGCTTATCTTTTGTGATAATTGGACTCCTAATACCCTTATCACCACTATTGGGGGTTCCCCTATCAATTTCTCTTGTTGTCTTCCGTCTAGGTCCCGTAGGCCCTATGAAATTAGGTCCTAAGCCCCATTCTCATTATCTAATGCTAGGATTATAGATCTTAGTAAACCTTGCTTTCACCTATAACTTCTAACCATACATGATACCCTTGTGTCCCCTTGCCTCATTCAATACACCATAACATACTCCCCCACAACACTTTTCGTTATGCCATTCCAATTTTCCTAATGTTATGAATCCCCAAATTTGTTCTCAATTCCCCTACAATTACACCCTTGGGCCCCCTTGGTTAAGTGAGTAAATTCATTAGGGGTTATGAGTTGTGATAAGGGAGCCCCTAATCCCCTTATTACAACTAGAAGTAGTCTTATGAACATGATCAATATCTATTGTAGGTGTTTCCATGAAAGCAATAATGAATACAAAAGTTGTTTTCAATAGGACACGGATCATAAAGACATTGAACCATACAATGTAAATATGGTTTTCAATGCTAGCTCTCTAGTCACATAAAAAGAGCACCCCATAAATTTGTGCTTTCGGACACCCCTAGGATTAAATAATTAATCTAAAATGAGAGGATTTGTTGCTAAGGTGACAATGGAAAAAACCTTGAGTTGATGCAAAATGACACTTTGTGAACCTTTCACAACTAGGGTGTTCGTTTCATCATCAACAAGAGGCACAATTGACAAGTGTTGGGTGTGGAACCTGCTTATCTTGTTTATTTTGCATCACAGTGTTGGACCCCTGTAACTTAATGGGGCGGAAACATTGCCCATAATTAAAGGCTACTGAGGGGTCCATGGGGGGTGGGGGGGCGGTTGCAACTTTATGGAGCCCCCCACCCCCCCCAACCTGGCGGGGGGTTTCGAGGGCAGTGCCCCCGAAGCTAAAAATAGATGTAAAATTGCCTTGTAAAAGTATAGTAATTTCTAGTCAATCTGGGCTCTTCATTAGGCGGATGATCTGACGGTAGAAGTTATGTTTAGTTTAGGGTTTTTTTCCCTAGAAGGAAACCCCTCGCTTTGTATGAGGATATTGCATTGCGGGTGTGTATTGTATGTGTATTATCAGAGCGAGAAATAGATAAAGAGACTGTGAGAGAGAACAGAGGATATTACAGCGGATCTATTGTATATTGTGTCTCTTTATTTTGCTAGATAATATAAAGGAATGAATGGTTGTTCGAGGTTGACGTAGCCCAAACTGGGTGAACCACGTATATCTGTGTCTCTCTGGTTTTATGTTTTTTGTGTGCTTGTGTTTTCCACATATTTTATGTGTTGCATTGCTCTGTAATATATAATTTTCTAACAAATGGTATCATAGCCGAAGGTCTATTTGGCTGATAAAATCGCAGGAAAGAAGTGTTCCTGGTTCGAGTGGGAGCAATGGCGGAAGATGGTAAGTTTAGGGTCGAAAAATTTAACGGCCAAAACTTCCTGTTGTGGAAGATGGAGATGGAAGATTATTTGTATCAGAAAGATCTATACCTACCATTGAGTGGAAAAACAAAGAAGCTGATAGCTATGATAGATGCAGAATGGGAGATTTTCAATAGAAAGGCACTCGGAATAGTACGGTTGTGCCTCGCGGCCTCGGTAGCCTTTAATATTTCGAAGGAAACAAAAATATAGGGTTTGATTAAGGCATTGGCGAAACTATATGAAAGACCCTCAGCCTTAAACAAGGTATTTCTTATGAAACATTTATTTAATATAAAGATGTCAGAACTTGGATCTGTTGCAGACCATTTCAATGATTTTAATAGAGTTAGCAGTAAGTTAAGTTATGTAGGGGTAAAATTTGATGATGAAGTTAGGGCTCTTTTATTTCTATGCTCATTGCCAGAAAGCTGGAATAGTTTAGTTATGGCCATTAGTAACTCTATCTCTGGATCTAGTACTTTAAATTTTGATGATGTTGTCGGTGCTATCCTTAGCCAGGAAATGTGATGGAAAAGCTTCAGTGAGACATCAGGTAATGCTTTGAGTGTAGAGTCTAGTGAAAGAAAAATGGAAAGAGGAAATAGCCCAGGATATCGCAGTAAACGAAGGGAAGGCAGATCCAAGTCCATATTGGGGATAGTGTGCTAGAGATGTGAAAAGAAAGGGCACCTGAAGAAAGACTGTAGATATTGGAAGGGAAAAGAAGGAGACGCACAACAAGAAAAAAATAATGAAGAAAATGTGACAGGTGATGTGTTACAAGATGCTTTGATTCTTTGTTTCGAAAATGCTACTGATTCTTGGGTGGTAGATTCAAGGACCTCATTCCATGCCACACCTGATAATAAATATTTACATGACTATGTTCAAGGAGATTTTGGACAAGTTCGTTTGGGTGATGATAAACCCTGTAAATTTTTTGGAATGGGTAGAGTTCTTGTAAAACAATAGAATGGAAACCAATGGCTATTAAAGGAGGTAAAGCATGTTCCAGATCTGAAGAAAAATCTGATTTCAATAGGGTAGTTAGGTAGTGAAGGTTGTGTGAGAACTTTCATAGATAAAACTTGGAAGGTCACCAAAATATCCCTAGTAATAGAAAAAGGCAAAAAGGTTGTTACATTGTATTTATACGATGTTATTTCTAATTATGTTAATGATTTAACTTCCAAAGGATCATATGCAGCATTATGGCATCATAGGCTTAGACACATGAGTGAGAAGGGGATGATTATTCTTCACTCAAGAAATCTGTTGCCCTGTTTGAATAATGTTGATTTGGATTTCTATGAGAATTGTATTTATGGAAAACATAAGAGAGTCAGATTTCTCAGAGTTAGGAAAGGAAAGAAGAGCGAAAAAGTATATCTTTTGCATACATATGTATGGGGACCTGCTCAGGTATCATCTATTGGTTGCTCTTGTTATTATTTTACTTTTATTGATGATGCAACTAGAAAAACGTGGATTTATTGTATTCAGAATAAATCTAATGTATTTGATATTTTCAAGAAATGGAAATCTTTGGTTGAGATTGAGACAGGAAATAAGTTGAAGTGTCTAAGATTAGACAATGGAGGTGAATATTGCAGTAAAGAGTCTGATAAGTACTGTTCAGAACATGGAATTCGTAGAGAGAAGACAATTCCAAGAACACCACAAGATAATGTTGTGTCAGAAAGGATGAACAAAACAATCATGGAGCGTGCAAGGTGCATGAGATTGCATGCAGGATTTCCTTTACCATTTTGGGTAGATGCTATATATACTATTGTTTATCTAATAAAAAGAGGGCCTTCAAGTTCCTTGGATGGTGGTATTCCATAGGAAGCATGGACAGGTAAAAATATAAACTACTTGTTAGAAAATTATATATTATGGAGCAATGCAACACATAAAATATGCGGAAAATACAAGCACACAAAAAACACATAAAACCAAAGAGACACAAATATACATGGTTCACCGAGTTTGGGCTACATCCACCCTGAACAACCAGTCCTTCCTTTCTATTATCCAGCAAAATGAAAAAACAAAAGCTACAACAGATCTGTTGTAATATCCTCTATTCTTTCTCACAGTCTCCCTCTCTGTTTCTCGCTCCGATAATACACATACCATGCACAGCAACAATACAATACCCTCATAAAAGTGAGGGGTTACCTTCTAGGGAAAAAAAACCTAATCTAAACATAACTTCTACCGTCAGATCATTTTCCTAATGAACGGCCTAGATTGACTAGAAATTATTATACTTTTACAAGGAAATTTTACATCTGTTTTTAGCTTCGGGGGCGTTGCCCCCGAAAACCCCCGCCAGGGGGGGGCTCCGAAAAGTGTTGCTGCCCCCTCCTGGACCCCCCACGGCAGCGATTAATTACAGGCAGCGTTGCCGCCCCTTTTTAAGGTACAAGGGTCCAATGCTGTGATACAAAGTAAACAAGATAATCAGGCTCCACACCCAACACTACTCCTTTTTAAATCCTTTCGGTTGTGATGCCTTTGTCCACATTAATAAAGAAAACAAAACAAAGCTTAAGGAAAAATCAAATAAATGTACCTTTAATGGATATGGTGTTAATGATTTTTGTTATCGATTATATGATTATGAAAATCACAAAATCATTAGGAGAAGAGATCTAATATTCAATGAAAACATATTGTATAAGAATTAGTTGTAAGAAAAGAAACTAGAAAAAGAAAACAAAGAATACACAGTTCTTGATGAGATCACAGAAAAATAAAAGGTGCCTCAAAATAATAATAATCAATAGCCACAACAACAACAACCACCACAACAGCAACAGGCACCTCAAACAGATGAAAGTGGTGTCAGAAGATCTACCAGGATAAGTAGACCCCTTGAATGATACTCTCCTTCATTGTATTATTTATTGTTGATTGATTCTGGTGAACCTAAATGTTCTGAAGAATCAATGTAGCTTGAAAGAAGGAAGAAGTGGGAGCTAGCCATGGAAGAAGAGATGGACTGCTTAATACATAACATGACTTGGGACTTAGTCAGGTTGCCTGCAGGTAAAACTACATTGAAAAATGAATGGGTTTATAGGCTGAAGGAAGAAGATGGAGGAAAATAGAGGTACAAAGCTAGACTTGTGATGAAGGGGTTTGCACAAAAGAAAGGTATTGGTTTTGATGCAATATTTTCTCCTGTTGTTAATATGACTTCAATTAGAACTATTTTAAGTCTTGTAGTAGCGGAAGATTTACATATCGAACAGTTAGATGTAAAGACAAAATTTCTCCATGGAGATTTTGAGGAAGAGATCTATATGGAGAAGCCAAAAGGATATGAGGTCAAAGGGAAAGAAAAATTAGTGTGCAGGTTAAAGAAGACCTTGTATGGCTTAAAAAAGGCTCCAAGGCAGTGGTATCTAAAATTTCACAGGTTTATGTTTGAACAAGGTTATACCAGATGCCACTCTAATCATTGTGTTTATCTGAAAAAAGAAAAATGATGGCAGCTATATTATATTTTTATTGTATATATATGACATGCTTGTTGCAGGGTCTAGCATGCAGGAAATAAATGTGCTTAAAATAAAATTGGAAAATTCATTTGCAATGAAGGATTTGGGAGCTGCAAAACAAATCCTTGGTATGAGAATACCTAGAGATAGGAAAAAAAGCAAATTAACACTGTCTCAGAATGAGTACATACAAAAGGTGTTGAAAAGATTTAATATGTAGAATGAAAAAATAGTTAGTACACCTTTTTCTAGCCATTTCAAACTTAGTAAGGATATGTACCCTAATACCCAAGAAGAAATAGACTATATGTCTAAAGTCCCATATGCATCAGCAGTTGGAAGCTTAATGTATGCAATGGTCCACACAAGGCCTGATATTGCACATGCAGTGGGAGTTGTAAGCAGGTACATAAACAGTCCACGAAAAGAACATTGGATGTCAGTGAAATGGATTCTGATATATTTGAGAGGTACCACAAATCAAGCATTATTCTTTGGTGGTTCAAACATTTCTCTACAAGGATATGTTGATGCAAATATCGTAGGTGATAGAGATAACAGGAGGAGCACTATACGATATGTATTTACTGTAGGTGGAACAACTATCAGTTGGGTTTCAAAAATCTAAAGTGTAGTTACACTTTCAACAATAGAAGGAGAGTATGTTGCTGGTACAGAGGCTAGTAAAGAAATTATTCGGTTACAAAGGATTATGTGTGAATTGGGTAAGAAGCATGATATGGGAATGTTATACAGTGATAGCCAAAGTGCCATTCACCTTGAAAAGAACTCAACATTTCATTCTAGGACTAAACACATACAACTCAAGTACCATTTCATACGATCAGTGTTGGAAGATGGACAGTTAAAGATGGAGAAGATACACACTAGCGAGAATCCTGCAAATATGCTAACAAAAGTTGTAACCAGGGAGAAACTGAGAAGATGATCAATTTCAATTGGTCTTCAAAGACGACGATGAATATGAGAAACAACCAAGTCTAAGGAGGATTCGTTGTTGAGCAAATCAAGCAGCGGTGGAGTTGCTACAGTCAGTCTCCAAGTGGGAGATTGTTGGGTGTGGAGCCTGATTATCTTGTTTATTTTGTATCATAGTGTTGGACCATTTTATTTTAATTGGGCAGCAACATCGCTCGTAATTAAACGCTTCCTGGGGAGTCTAGGGGGGGGAGGTTGCAAATTTATAGAGCTTCCCCTTTGGTGGGGGGTTTCGGGGGCAGTGCTTCCGAAGCTAAAAACAGATGTAAAATTGCCTTGTAAAAGTATAGTAATTTTTAGTCAATCTAGGCCGTTCATTAAGCGGATGATCTGACGGTAGAAGTTATGATTATTTTAGGGTTTTTTTCCCTAGAAGGCAACCCCTCGCTTTGTATGAGGGTATTGTATTTCAGCTATGTATTGTATGTGTATTCTCAGAAAGAGAAATAGATAGAGAGACTGTGAGAGAGAACAGAGGATATTGCAGCGGATCTATTGTAGGTTGCGTCATATTCTAGTAGCTTCATGCATGAAGAGGAACTCCCATCCTTTAAGGAGGTTTTGGAGGATTTCATGGCCTAGTCAAGGGTCGCATGTATAAACGAAGAACGCCATAGACACAAATAAGAAAAGTGGCATTTTTATCACACTACGTAAAGGATAAGGACATAGGTGAAGAGTACTCCATTTAGAAAAATATAAAACTTTTTTATTTCCTCTTTACAAAGAAGAAGAGATATATTTTGACAAAAATCCAAAATTTCCAACAAAGGAAGACTTGGGTAAGGGTCTATTTTTTCTTTCACATGTTGATCGTGACCCTTTACAATCACACTGATACAAGGAATACAACAAAGGCTTGGTGTTAGTCCTTTAAAAACCAATATATCTTTAACAAGACAACACTTGACCTACTTATTGATGGTGGCCATAGACAACCCTTTCAGTTCATAGGTTTAATGAGAGCACCATAGGTTTAATGTTTGGAGAATAAGGGGCCACCCCCTTTTCCATCACTTTTGATGGGTACCATGCATCATTATGGCACTCATAGACCCTCATATTCCTCCTAGAAGGCCCTCGAACAACAGTTTACCTCTTATGAGGCTTATTATTCCACATATGAGCTATTTTGGTGGCATTGTCACCAAAAGTTAGGGTTGCTTGCACATTATTTTATGTTTAGGGGCTAATGTAGGCCCATAAGCTAATTCGATCAACTCCTAAATAGTGTATAAATAGAATTTATTTGGATTCATTTGTATCGTCACTTTAATTTGGATCTCTGTATCTTTAGAGACTTCACATTTTTCCTTGGAGGATTATTTTAGATGATGGATGCATTTTGATGTATGGATGTGGGCTATTTTTATCTTGGAGATTTTTTTTTTTTTTTAAATGTGAAGCTAGTTGGATATACTCTCTAACATTGTGAATGTGAATTTATTGTTATTCCTGTTGTTGTTGCATACTACTGAATTTCGTTATAACTAGGGTTAATTGTTGCATCATGGAAATGTGGAATTATGTGTCTATTTATCTTATTTAATGTATGATCCATTGTTGGATAAATGAAATTTTCTAGAGATAATTTTATCTCAATAATCTTGCACCATTTGTATGAATTATAAATTCTTGAAGGTCACTTTTCTTTTTCCTCTAACTTTGGATGAAGTTGACTTTCTAGGCCTCCTTGATGAAGAAATTGTATTATTGTTCATTATCATTCCTAAATACATATCCAGAAGTGAATTAGGCTACTAGTATCTCAAAAAGGGTGATTATTTCTCCCCCTTTTTTCACAATTTTCCATTTTTCCCTAGGTATAGCCCCATTAGGTAACCTAGGGCATCAATTTCATAGAGACAGAGCCAGAGGATAACTTCAATATCCTAGAGGAAACTACGTTGGTGTATCCCCTCACTCTCCTCACAATTTGGGCCAATTCCGACGATGGAATCTCTAGATACCTCACGCCCTAGCTCAAGGATCAAGTTTTACCTAGGTGTTCCCAAGCCTAGAACGTAGTAGGATCAATTTGACCTATCAAAGTAAAACACCTTTCCTGATCCTTTCCCCTCACCTTGTCCAGGATAGGAACATCATTGGTTACTAAATTCCATCCTCGAACCTGTGCTGGGTCCACTTGGCCCCGTGTGGTCCCATTTCATGTCAAAGGCCTTTCATCAAGGGCCATTTGGGAATCCAATCTCCCAAAGGCTTTTATGGATTGAGACCTTGCTTAAAAATTCTTATTCTTCTCCCTCAACCCTTCAATTCCCCCTCCTCTCTCCGTCGAAGATCATGTCCCTTGCTTAAAAGGCAAGAAAGTCCTACTCTTTATTCTATCCTAGGGAAAGGGTTTATACAGTCACTTCCCACATATTCATTAACTTATCCTCTACAAGTGACCTCATAAACTATTAGGACTCCTTCCATCGGTGAAATTCTGTCAAGAGCAAGGAGCTTTAGCTATGGTGACATATGGATGCATAGATTATGGGAATTTCTTTCACTGAATCTTCGCATGAACTTTAGATCTCAATGTCGACCCTCAAACTAGTGTTACCTCAGTCAATATTACGTCTGTGTATTTTTTTTCCTCGCTCTAAATTACAATATAAACTCTCCTCCATTTATGTTGGTCTTTATCACAGACCTTGCAGCCTACTAACCACCACAAGACAAGATGGTATCAACCCTCTCTTCTATTTCATGTAGAAAATCTAACCAATGGGATTCAGTGTTATGTTTTAATGTACTAAAATAAGATATTGAATCCTTTATACAATTTGTGGAAACAAAACATGATCACACATTCACATATAAGTAAGAGAAAGAAATTATCAGTCACACAACACAAGATATATTTGGGGAGAGAAACTGCTCAAAAGCCCTCTATCTCTATTGTTTATTAAGTCAAGGAATCATGAAATAATAAAATGCTTAATCTCTCATGAGATTCTCCAACACTCTACCAATTGTCTCCTACTGATCTAGGAAAAATCAGTCTAGTACTTGGCCAATTCTCAACCTTCCTTTAGCTTGCCTTGCTTAAGCAATTCCTAGGGAATTATCTCCCTACTAATTATGAAAATAAACCTTCCTTGATTGCGCAATCCATCATGGCATCCCAATGACTTTATAATTTCACATGGGAAATTTTCTATAAATAAAATTGATATTTATGTTCCCTTCAACCTCTATTTCAACTAGGTATTCCTCAGAACTGACATGCATGCAGCTAATAATAGTGAATTATTAGTTATGTGATTGATCACTCATTGTGAATTAAATCTATTTTAATTCACTAGACCTCTCACTACCTCACCACTTACTTAGAAATAGTTAAATCGAGTTTAACTCATTTGATTGAGTTAACTAATTCACATATGCACCCCACTAATGCATCAACTGCAACTCGACCCCCAAAAAATTAGAATACCTCTACATGCCTCATATTAAACTCTCAACTCGAATTTATTAAACTAATTCATTCATAATGACTTAGTTAGCTAACACAAGTTGTTATGAGATGAAATTACAACTTATTTTCCAATTTATTTAAGGGAAAAATAAATTAGATGCTCCACATTCCTCACTCCTGGTGCATAAAAATTCCTCACAATTTTGGATTCAATTTATTTTTTGTCCTTTTTCGTTTCCAAATTCACTTTTCTTGTTGCAAATTTCAACATTTCAAAATTTGAAAAATACACCATTGAAATGACATGCCGATATTCTCATGAGAAACCTCTCTTAAGCACAATATTTCAGAAGAGAACCAACAATATGCCATCCTACTTCCTATCTCGAAACAACCATTAAGGTATCCAACATTCTTTTGAACCCTCACATGATGATCTTACTCTTGGAGAATGATCATGGCCTCCATTTAGCAACCCATACTTGACCCTATTACGTGACCTACTTGAGGAATACATCCCTCTTCGCCCCCTTGATCAAATGATCTCCTTCTCACTTGATCTTATTTCCTTCATCCTACGGCGTCCTTAAATAGTTTTTCCTACACCTCTTAGGAACCCTCTAGAACTTACAGCTGTTACCCACTTAGACCCTAGGACATATTAATTTTCCTTTTTAATTTTTTTTATATTTTAAACCCCAACTTGGGTCTAAAATCCCTTTTCTTGGATTCTTTTCCCACAAATACTTTTTTGACAAAAATCACACAAACCCATCTAACTAGGCTTGTGGAGTACCTCCCTAGCTACACAATTCAACAACATAGTCTAGTTGTAGTAACTGTAACTTGGTCAAGCTATTGTAGTCAAGCGAGGGCTTGGTTGGGTTCCCAAGTTTCAAATTAAGTAAGGGTAGTTGTGAGGGCATGATATCCGAGGAGGGTTAGGGCATCCAAATCAGGAATGAAAAGGCATGCTAACACATGTCAGACAATGTTAATGTATAGAAAATCATTCATATTAATCACATCATTAGGATTTGTTTGACGTTTCAAACCATATAATGTGGTTCATCCTCATGAGAAGGTGAAGAATGAAATCGATCTCAATGAATAAATAGTATGGATGCATCATTGCCCAGAGTTAGCTGTTAAAAATAGCCGTTAAAAACTAGCTGTTATTTAGTTAATTAGTTAAAAAAAAAAATATTATTTCATTAATTAGTTAGAAAATTAAAAGTTTTTTAATTTATTTAATTAATTAGTTAGAAAATTAAAAGTTTAATAATTTAGGACAACAGGTTAAATTAAAAAATGCATAAGGGAGAAGCGGTAGCTTATATTATAGGGAATAACATTAAATATATTAAAAAACTTTTAATTTTCTAACTAATTAATTAAATAATTAAATAACTTTTCTTTTCTAACTAATTAACTAAATAGCGGCTAGTTTTAACAGCTAACTCCAAGAAATGATACATCCTTACTATTTATTCATTGAGATCAATTTCATTCTCCACCTTTTCCTAAGGATTAACCACATTAGATGGTTCAAAACGTCGACCAAATCATAATGATGTGATTAATCCAAAATATTTTCTATCTACATTATGGATAACAAAAGTCTTAGATCTAAAACAATGTTAATGTATGTTGAATATTGTCAGTGAGTGTCAGGGCATATCTAGGGATATCTAGGTCAAATACATGGAAAGGAACAAATAAGATTGTGTGCCAGGGAGTGTCAGCGAATTCGAGTGTGCTAAGGATGAAGTGTGTTAGGAGAAGTTCAGAATAGGATTTACAGGAGTCAATCCTACGGTTTTTATATTGGGCTCGACATAGAATTTTTAGACAAAGGGAGATCACTTTGTGCTAGGCACAACATTATTTTTCCTTTAGCTATTTTTTTAATATGAGATGTGGAACACTTTGGCTACATGCTCATGTTTTAAACTATTCTAGATAATTGGATATTTTACATTGTCGTGTATAATTTTTGGGGCACTCGACTTGTGTCAACTTATATATTCTTGTGTGCCTTGTGCATCTTATGGTTCTTGCAAATGCTTATTTAATGTTCTACTGTTTATATGAACTGAGCATACATGTGAAATATTGCCTGTGTAAGTTATGTTTCTTAGTTGTTTGATGGCCATGTCTAGATCATGTGATCCTGGTCTTGGTAACTAGTTAAGTGGGGCAATTCGAGCTTGGGCATGAGTGGCATACGATGTGTTATATTTAGTTCTTAGGTGAAAAAGGAGCAATCTACTTGTAGTAGGTGCAATTTGTCAATTTGTTGCAGTTCAAGCAGACTAATATTGTCACATGAACTGCATTATTGAAATGACTTGATTGGGTTCCCGAGCCATGAAAAAATGTAAAGGCTAGTTGTGATGACATGAATTCCAAAGCATGCTAGTAAATGATAAGATGTGCCAAATAGTGCAAAGGCATGTCAAATATGTTAATATGTTCCATGTAATCAGGCATGCCAAGATGTGAAGGGTGTGTCAATGCATGCTAGGGATTGTCAAGGCAACAAAAGGGAGAAACATGTTAAACTACAAGGAAATGAACACATAAGAGGGTTAATAAGTCATCAATTTACCTTTTCCAAGAGGATCAAGCTAAGCACACCAACACTAGGAACTAATAGGCTCCAAGTGAAAAGTCTTACTGCATTCTAAGTGCCAAGTCTTCCTTTGTTGCTTCTCATATACTTTCCAATATTTGATCTCAAATAAATTTAATATTAAACCATGCAAAATATTAACACCAAGGCATCTCAATGTATTCCATACATGTTGAGACTTTCCAAGCACCAACGCGTGCCAAATTCCAATATGTGTCAGGGAGTGTTATGCATGCTACCAGGTGGAAGGGCATGCTGAAGACTGCTAAGGCCTTGTGCTAGAGAAAGATAATGCATGTTGAGTAGTGTTAAGGAGTACTAGGAAAAAACAATAAGGCATCACTAGGTAAAATTTCATCGAACATAATGAATATCAGGAATGTGTGCGAGGGACTAGTGTTAATGAGTGCTAGTTGTCATGTCAAGGAGGGACTGAGAAGGTCTGATAAGCATTAGTAAGGAATTATAGGGAATATAAAGGCATGTCAAGAAGTCACAAAGTGTTCTTGGTAGTTCCAGGGTGTGCTAATTATATATTCCAAAATAGTGCCAATATATGCCAATACATGTGAGGTGCTAAGGATGTGCAGGCTCCGAGGGTATGTCATTATGTGTCAAGAAGTGTCAAGGTAACAAAAGGAAGAAATACTAAGAGGGTTAATAAGTTGGGGCTTTATCTTTGTCAAAAGGGGAATTCTAGGCACACTAATAATAGGTCCCAATACATCCCAAGTGGCATTGTTTTCCAAGTGCTAATGTATGTCAATGCATTCAACCAAGTTTTTTTAGGGAATTCTAGGGACTAGATGCATAACAACACATGCTATGAGAGTTCTATGGTGTGCTAACGCATGCCACCATGTGCTTGGGCATCAGTGTCACGAAAATATTTTCTAGGTACAAAGATGTTCCAAGGTATTAGAGGTGCTAAGAAATGTTAGTGTGTGCCAAAGCATTAATTTAAGGTGTGCCTGTATTTTTTAGGAGTATTAGGTATTTCGCGTTAACAGAATTGAAAGAGCTTGATTATATATTAAATAATATATTTCCTACACACGTTAGTGGAACTTTATATAAATGGAATTTTCTAGATAATAAACTTAATAGATATGAATCATGTGTTGTTTCATAGGAAAACTCTATTCGACTAGTCATTACTTGACGAAAATGATACACACTAATTACTTCTTAACAAATTGATTGACTCTAACCACTATGGTCTTGGACATATTATAAAAAAGACTCCACAATAATGGTCTTAAATCGTTATCTTTTGAAAAAAAATATAGTAATGCGCAAATAACGTCACCAAAAACCTATTGGAATGATGAATTATGATGAACATTTTTAGACCATAACCAAAAGTAAACAAAAATACCATTGGTGAGCGTCATTAAAATTTCATCACTAGAAGTGTCACCAAAGATATAATTAGTGGTGGGCCTTTAACGAAACTCACCAAAAGTGTCACCGAAAATGGATATGGTGATGAACCTTAAAGGACCATCACTATATACACTTACAACGATGATCTTTTGAGGACCATCACCATATGTGACATAAGCATGATGCTCACCAATGTCCTTTTTTCTTGCAGTGGTTGACCACGACTGATTTTCATATTGACATAATCTTTTTCATAATGATACATTGGATTATGGTTGACCATGATTGATATTCATATTGAAACAACATGTGTCACAATGCAACGTTGTAAAATTAATGGCCATGGTTGAGCATGGTTTATTTTCATATTGAGAAAATCTTTGTCAAAATGAAATATCGGAATATGGTTGACCATGATTGATTTTCATACTGAGACAGCATTTGTCATAATGCGGCATTGTAAAATGGTCGACCATGTTTTATTTTCATATTGAGACAATATTTATCAAAATGAGACATTGGGCCATGGTTGACCTTTGATGACCACGGTTTTCACAATGTGACGTCAAACCAAGAAACAATCTTTGTCACAATGTGACCATGGTTATTGACCATGATTGACCATGGCTTATTTCCATATTGAGATAATATTTTCCATAATGTGACATTGGAACATCGTTTACCATGGCTGATTTTCATATTGAGACAATCATTGTCACGATGCAAAACATTGGTTGATTTTCATATTGAGAAATTGCTTTTCACAATGTGATGTTGGACCTTGGTTGAACATGACTATAAACCCAATGAATTTATATTAAACCCAAATATTAATATTTTAGGACCTATGAATAATATTATATCATAGGAATATGAATCATTATATTAATAAACTGAAGGTATTAATATTATAAACCCAAGGGAATAATAAATTGAATGGATTAATACTAAAAACCCAAGGGATTATAAACCCAAGGGAAAAAAATTAAATGCAAGGGATAAATATTATAAACCCAAGGTATAAAAACATAAGATAAAATTATAAACCCTAAAATAAACATGGTTGACCATGTTTTACCATCATTGATTTTCATACTTAGGCAATCTTTGTTACAATGTGACATTTGACTATGGTTGACTATGATTTTAAACCAAAGGCTTTTATATTAAACGCTTGGATTAATATTATAAACACCTATGAATAATATTATACCTTAGGAATATGAACCCTTAGATTAATAAACCCAAGGGATTGATATTATAAACCCAAGAGAATAATAAACCGAAGGGATTAAGTCTAAAACCCCAAGGTATTATAAGCCCAGTGGAATAATACTAAACCCATGGGATTAATATTATAAACCCGAGGTATATACACTGTAAAATAAACATGGTTGATCATGGTTAATTTTCATATTGACACAATCCTTGTAACAAAGCGACATTAGACCATGGTTGGTGATGGTTGAGCATGTTTGATTTTCATATCGAAACAATATTTTTCACAACACAATGTCAGACCATGGTTTATTTTCATATTGAGAAAATATTTATCAGAATGTTATGTTGGACAATGGTTGACCATGATTGTAAACCCAAGGGATTTATATTAAACCCAATGTTTTATATTCTAAACCATATGAATAATATTACACCCTATGAAAATGAACCCTTGTATTGATAAAACCAACAAATTAATATTATAAACTGAAACTATTAAAATTAAAAACCCAAGGGAGTAAGAAAAGCAAGGAATTTATACTAAAAACCGATGGAAATAATATTAAAACCTAGGTATATAAACCCTAAAATAAAAATGGTTGGCCATCATTGGCCATGGTTGATATTGATATTGACATAATATTTATCACAATGTGACTTTGGACCATCGTTGACCATGATTTATTTTCATAATTAGACAATATTGTTTACGATGTGATATTGGACCATGCATAACCATGGTTGACCATGAATGACCTTGATTGCTATAATGTGATGTTGGACCAAGAGACAATATGCATCACAATGTGACCATCAATATTGAACATGGTTAACCATGGTTGACCATGATTTACCATGGTTGAACATGGTTGATTTTCATATTGAGACAATATTTGTCACAATGTGATATTGGACAATGGTTAACCATGGTTTATTTTCATATTGAGACAATGTTTTTGACAATACAATGTTGGACCATGTTTGACCATGGTTGATAATGTGACGTTGGACCATGGTTTACCATACTTGATCATGGATGATGATTGTTGTCATAATGTGACATTGGACCAGGAAACAATATTTTTTACAATGTGATAGGTTTATTGACCATGGTTGACCATGGTTTATTTTCAGAATGAGACAATCTTTGGCACAATGTGACATTGGACCATGGATGGTCATGGTTGACCATGATTGTAAACCCAATGGATTTATATTAAACTTTAGGACTAATATTATAAACCCTATGAAACATTTTATACCCTAAGAATATCAACCATTACATTTATAAAGCTAAGAGATTTATATTATAAATCAAAGGGATCAATTCTAAAACTCCAAGGTATTATAAACCAAAGGGGATAATATTAAACACAATGAATTTATATTATAAACCCAAGGTATATAAACCATAATATAAATATTATAAAACCTAAAATAAACATGGTTAACCATAGTTTATCACGATTTATTTTCATATTGACACAATCTTTGTTAGTATGTGACATAGGACTATGGTTGACCATGATTGATTTTCATATTGAGACAACACTTGTCACAATGCGATGTAGGACTATGGTTGGCCATGGTTGACTATGGTTGATTTCCATATTGAGACAATATTTGTCACAATATGGCCATGGTTATTTAATATGGTTGACCATGATTGATAATGGTTGACCATAGTTGACTTCCAAATTGAGACAATCTTTGGCACAATGCGACACTAAAACCTGGTCAACAATGGTTGATTTTCATATTAAGACAATCATTGTCACAATGCAAGGTATTAATTATTATTATTATTATTATTATTATTACTATTAACAATTAATTATTATTATTAATCATTATTAATATCAACAATTAATTTTCATCGGGGTCTTTCATAAACTTTGATCGGGAGCTCTATTAACAAACTCCTTGATGTGAAGTCATTGGTCCAATTCCCCAGGTCGATTAGGTCATATATTGGACATGATGAAGATGTAGTGCCACAAAGCTTACAAAAAAATATCAACAATTAATTATTATTAAGAACGATTAATTATTATTTATAATAATTAATTGTTAATTTTTTATTAATTAATAACTAATAATTAATTATCAATTAAATATTTTTTTACTTATTACTTATGACACTCCCTTAGAAAGTGTGAATCATCACCCCTCACCTACGCACGAGGGAATAGTATAGTATCGAAGATCCATGGTGCCTGCGATAAGGTGGTTAAGTAGTCATGAGCATGTAGCAATCTGGGAGGTATTAGGCTCTTTTTGGGATACAAAATTCCATGTGTTTACATTTCTTAGGGTCCTATGGATCTCATGGAGGTCATCCATTTATTGCTCTTCCTGCAGGTTTATTAAGGTAACAATTCACTTGTTTCTATTCTTGGTGAAATTTTCCATTTCATTCCTTGACCGGAGGGTGTGGTGGCTGGAGAAGTGGCTGGTATTGGGTGTAGGCATCTTTGGCCTCTGTGGATTCTTTACTTGCTATTTTAGGTTGTGGTGCTTTGCTTCTCTATGCCATGTTGCTAGTTCTTTTATAGGTAGTGCCAGGGTTTCTAGTGGTGGAGGTTTTTCTTGAGCTCAGGCTATGGTGTTGGATTTTTTTTGGCTCTCTCAGATAGGAATTACCTAGCTTTACCCTCCTGGGGCTTCTAGATGAAGCATTACTTTCGGGGAAGCCCAATGGCCCTCACGTCGATCGGGTTTTGGGGAGTCTAAGTGTTTAGCTTGTCCTGTCACTAGTATAAATGGGGCCAAAATCCGACATCAATTCATGGGTTATACGACTCCACTCTGTCTAATATCTGATGAACCCTTGACATAGATATCATTGGTGGGATTTCATCAGATAATAGACAAGCAAGAAATCTTCGAACCATATATGGCATCCTTGATACCAAATAAACCATCGGCCAAGTAGGCATTTTTTCAATGTATAATCGTCGAATAGGGGAAGTTTTATTTGCAACCAATGTTTAATACCCAACATCCATCTGTTGAATGTGTTTATCGAATATTCGATGCTATCTTTGTTCCTTCAATGAAAATGTTATGGATACAACGATATTTTGCATCAGACGACTTTGGTTCGTTGATTAGGGCCGACGAATATCCGACATTTATTAAATGTACGTTGAATATTCGACAAATTATTATTGAAAAATAATGGAAGAGGCTCCAAGAAATGGTCATTAACTTTAACAAGGTATTTTCCTTTTGAAGTTCTGGAAAATTTTATTTCAAACTAACTCATTCTAGAACTTTAATGTAGATGTAACCCAATTACTAATATTATGTTTTAGGAAGCAAAAATTGGAGAATGTGTAATTGTCATGTCTTTCAATTCAAGAATTCACTGAAAATAAATTATGTACATGGGTTGCGAGATTCAACAACGTTGTGCCAAAATAAGGTTGGAATGAAATCTACTTAGAATTTGAGTACAATCCTATTATGGCACAACATTTTTGAACCTCTCATCCCATGTAAATTATTTCATTTGAGAAAATAATTTATTTGAAACACACAAAAATTACACATTCTCCAATTTAATCTGACTAATTGGGCTACATCTACATTAAAGGTCTAAACTGAGTTAGTTTGAAATAAAATTTTCCATAACTTCAAAAGGAAGATACCTTGCTAAAGTTAATGACCATTCCTTCAAGCCTCCTCCATTTTCCTAAACATCAGCTTCAAAATTAGGAAATAATGAATAGATAGAGAGGACAGGTATCTCTAATTCTAAGAAATAGGTTACACATGACAATCTATAAAAGGGCTAAAAGACTAGTTTCTCAAATAATAAGAACCACCAAACAAATTCCTAATACAAATAACGAATTAATTGAATGCTAAATGTAATTTTACATTTTTCAGATATTTTCTTCTGATAGTTATTCCCTTTGAACACCCAAATTGACACAGATTTTCCTACACATATTCATGAGACCAATGAGGAAAATATGAGCAAAGGTTTCCTGATTTTTAGGAAATCCATATATCTAGTTATCACCCCTGATATATCCTCCAATCTTCCTTCTAGCTAAGACATACATGAGAGTTGTCTTCCCTACACCACTAACCCCCATAAATGTCGTAACAACACCAGGTATGATTGCACCTGTAATAGAGCAATTGAAGTCTATCTTTAATCACTTCTTGTTCCCTCATTTCATGTATATGAATCCAAAATTAGTTAGACAAATCCATCTAGTACGAGAATCTACAAAAGTTGGCAATATTTGGATCACATAATATATCAGTCTCTAGGCCCAAATTCCATACAAGGGGCATGCCAAAAAAGTATTTGACATTTTCAAAAGACATGGCTAGTGATTGAAGTGTAAAAATCACCCCTCACTTTGGAGAAGTTCATGTTCCATCCTCCAAATACAACTCATTATTTCCTACTAGATTAGCTGATTGGATGCTCATTTCTCTAATTTTCATTTTAGCTGCATAACCATTGAAAAACAATTATAGAATTGAAAATTATGGAATCATCTAAAATTTATCTTCATTACAATTCAATATGTTCAACAAAATTTGAGAAAGAGATGGTTAAAAATTTTCTTACAGGTATTATTTGCATTTGAAGAAGAAAGAAAACATGAGAAAGATGCTCTTCTTAACATCGATGGTCTTGTATTGAGCCCTTACTCTGCACCATTTTGTTGGGATTTATTTTCTTCATAAGTTTTTTCAAAAATGATAGCTTTAGGTTTCCCAAGAGCTACAGAGAAACAAATCCCATATCCTTTCATATTGGAAATGATTTGATAAAATAGAAATAACAAAAAAAGAATGGTAGGTATGTGTTTAGTTAAGAAACTCATGATTTAGATATGCAAGAGAAAATTTAAACAACAAAAAACATTAAAGAGTAATGAAAATCCCAAAAAATCACCAACTCTTGTCCAATACCAATATCCTTGTGTAAATATGTTATGACACTTCAAAAAAGTAAGGCCCAAATTCGTGGTGTTTGCTACCTTCTCAAGGCCAACATGGTTCCATAAAAATATTCAATGTGATGCATGGTTGCATAAAACCTTTTCCTAATTAAAAATATTGGTTATATATAATTTCATAGAGTCCTTAGTACCATCTTCCATCTAGGGGCAAGCATCTCATTCATGAAGATCTCATTCTCTGCATATATCAAAGGTTAACACATGTATCCCCATATCCACCAGTTTGGGATACTATTTACATTTGAAATCCATCAAGTCTGAGAACTCTTCATCATCTAAGGGAAGAAAAAGCATATAGAAGGTATATTTTTGGCTTCATGAAGGTTCTTCGATAGATGCATTTCTCTATGAGGATCCATTCAGACATTTTTTAGATGTAATTAGAGGGATAGTTACATGTATTACATTCTCTTTTGTCATTTCATTGATGGATATCCTTGTTCTTAGGTTAAAACTAGGGCTTAAGACCATGTGGATAAAGGATCTAAGAAAAAAGGGAGCTTTATAGGATGAACATCGAACTTGAGATCATGCCTTGTAGTAGTAACTTGCACATGGGTTTGGCCAAAGGCCCACTTGGGTCTTCAGGTTGGACACCCTCTTCAAGGAGGTGGTTGGGGGAAGTTATAGGTTAGAAGGGGTGATAAATAACTTGAATGGAAGAACTTCCATGTATTTGAATGTGTGTTTCCTCTCAAGTAGAAATTTTTGGGTGTAAGGACACGTTTTCACATATTTAGAGGCATATTTCACCTTTTGAGGTATCTGGGGTTAAGTACATTACAAATATTCAACCCTAGGTGACTATTATCCATATGATCCTAGTTAGATAGATAATTTACTAAATTTAATATAATGTAGCAATTAATTCCAAATCATAGCATCAATCACAAAATAACTAAAAATTTAAGCAGTGGAAGAAAAAAAGAGTTTTGTAGATACATAAGTCATTTCTTCACAATGTTAGCTTTGCATGCCTCAAGGAAACCTCTACAAGATGCTGAAATAAAAATTTCATGGTCATCATAAAAATCTCAAAATGAGGTATATGATCTACACAAAAAAGAAAGGCAGAAGTTGTACAACTATCGTATTGCTCCATATGGACATACAGATCCATACGATTGTATTGATTCTTCGTACAATTTCCTTTCAACCTATTGAACACTTATAATTTCATCCTTATTGTGCATTAATTCCTCTTAGTTGTTAAATGTGGGAAATATGTCTCTATCATGTCTTCTTTATGCTTTTCTAAGACATGTACAAGTTCTTGCTTGCACTACATTTGTCAATGTACATATTTTTTATTCGGGACCTATCATGCATATGCTAAATGTAATGTTACCTTTTTGATATATTTTCTTCCAATAGTTGTTCCTCTTAAACATCCAAATCAACATAGATTGTCCTACACATATTCATGATAAAATGATCCAAACGTAGATTAAATTTGACCAATTATTAAATTTAATTGCACCAACAAATAATAATTAAAAAAACTTGAGTACATTAATACCGGGATGAGACCCTCTTGGTTTTGAGAATAAATTATCGGTGTAGTTTAATATTGGAACAAAAATCCCTACACTCAAGACCTAGAGAAGGGTAGCATTTCCCTCCCTAGGACGAGAGATTTATCCTTAGATCAATATGAATCCTGTTCTTGCACCTTTGTTATCCTCCCCAACAATGGTGCCAAAATTTTGGTGCCCAAGTGTGAATGAATATTCAAACCCTTTCACACATTAATTATCAACCCGAGTGCATTGATTATTGAAATGCTAATGTGCACAATATGTGCAGATACAATAGCACAATTCTGATATCAATCATGGATTCGATAATTTAAACAAAGAAAAAATCACTGTAACAGAAATAAAAGAATGGCAATAATAAAATGTAAAGCTTCCAATGAATTCAGAAAAATAAATATACTAGCAATTACATCTACTATTACGGCAATTACGAAATATGCAAAACAGAAAATAGAATTAACAATGTACAAAAAGAATGTGGTACCTGATCAGGACAGGGGGTCCAAATCTCTGATCGGGGCTGCAATGTACTCACAAAATTACAACAGTAACATGAAGATAACCTGCATTAATTGAATGAAATGATTTGTTATAGATCTCCATTCCCTACATATCCAACCCTATCTGCATTATCCCCTATGTGTTCTCTCCTCTCCCATTTTCTCTAATTTGTGTCTCTTTAAATATACAAACAAAAAAGGGGAAATAAATTGATTACAAAATATCAATAACCAATATGAGATCTAAGAGATATTTCCATCATGATTCAGCAGGCACAAGTTGAATGTGGCAATTACAATTGGGGCAATTTGGAAAACGACCACAATAGAAAATCTGCAAATATTCGTTTTGAAGAACGTTGTGTTTCTCTTAATAAAGACTGAATTTTAGAAAAATGCACATGGCAAAACTAATATGGTCACTTCTACAGAAAACCCATGTTTTTGATTTTCAGGATTCCTCTTCGTTTGCCTGAAACATTTAATGCAAAATTGCCTGTTGTTATTCCAACAAATTTCTAAGTTGGAGTATTTAATTATGAGTTGAAGATCAAATCTACAATGTGGAAGAGATATTGGAGGCTAAAATAGTGAGTTATGTTATAAATAATTCATTAATAAACCATCATTGGAAAAATCATGCATAATAATAATTAATTTATTAAAATAAGGAGAACAAGTATTACTTATCCAGAAGAGAATAAATAATTATGAAATGGAATTATATAATAAATTATGATAAATAATGTGATAAAATAATATTATAAATGGATGAAATGGATGTTAATAATTGATAATAATAATACAAATTAGTGGCCCAACACTAACCACGTGAAGGTGGAAGCTCTCATGGACCCTCCCCATGCTCACATCACTCTCAATTACCCAGTACCCAATCTATCTACTGGGAAGTATTTTAAAGAAAGATATTAAGATACGTCATAAATGAAAATATATATAGTAAACATTTATTCATTCATTCATTCTTAGAGTTTAAAAAATATTTGATCTTAGTATGATATATAATAACCTGTATCCTATACATAATCTGAAACAAGGTCGTCATAGTTAAATTACAAGTACAATCAAATACTCTTTGGTTTCTAGCAATTTTTCATGTATGAAGCAAGGAATTCATCCCCTTCAGCTCTAGGATGTCTTGCTCCCAACTTGGTGAAACATTTATGTTGTTGTAAGGGCGGAAAAGAATCAACTGCAATAAGAATAAGATGTTAAATTATTATTTCTATTAATTATTAATACAATTTTCTTATTAGTAAAAAGGTATTAGAGTGTTCGTTACCTACTTCAGTAGTAGAGTGAAGCGGGATACTTTTGGATGTGGCCATAGGTTCATCCTCTTGTCTTGCCTCTTGTCTTGCCTCATCCAATACATGATCTAGAGTATAACACCATTTGCATTTAAATATTTCTAATTTTAATCCATACTAAAAAAATATATAATTCACATGAAATATGTCAAGAATGGAGCTGAACATCATTTTCAATTTTCACTCCAGTGTCACTAGGCTCATGTCTTCCATCATTTCTTGGGACATTTGTAATTACACTGTTTGCATGCTTTTTACAATCAAGAACATTACTTTATGGCCAAAAGGAAAAACCAATAGATTGTATACAAGTGTTAGTTTATAAATTCTCTTCATTTCTTTTATTCACCTCAGTCTCAGGTGAGGGATCAAAATTAGTACGTGAAGACCCCGTGTTTATCCTACGTTCAACAACGACTTGACATCTGTGCTTGTAAGAAAGCTTGAGGTATTCCTCCGTGGGAGTTTCATTGAATTGTTTGCCCTTCAATTTTGCATGAAAACATGAATTTTTTTATTTTTCAATATTAAATTAAAATTATTAAGAATAAAAAATTTGAATGCAATTTTATTTTTTATACTTATAATTTTTATGGCCAGTTTTGAGTAACCCATAGTGCTAAGATGATGTTGCCCACTTTTTTGTATTCTCACCTTCGTGGATTTACATGTATCTAGGAGCCTATATTTACGGTATTGATAAGCTTAATTACATGTCACAATATTGATGAGAAAGCATCATAATTACAATAATAAAAGTTCCTCATACATTCCTCGCCCAGGTGGTGTCTTCCCTTCTTTTCGAAGTTGTTTCTCCTTTTCATATTCTAGGAGGGATTTCCAGTCACTTTCTAAAATCGCTCGAGGGAGCTGATACTTAGGGTTCTTTTTCAAATGAACCCTATATTGGTCTCGTAGATATTTTAAACATAGGTCTTCCTTCATGGTAACTCCACTTTGTTTGAAGGTACCATCTCCAAATAAGCCAACCAACCTATTAATAAGTTATTCCTTCAACTTTGAATTTTTCGAATTCCACCTTGTGCAAATGGTGGGCCCAAAGAGTTGCAAAGCTGCCGCATTCAAGCGTATATAGAAGGTATCGTTTTCTGAAAAATGATATTATCATTACTTAAAAATAAAGACATTGTATACATAAATTTCTATTAGATCATAATTAATATGTAAAACACCTCTTAAATACCTGCAAGATTTTATAATTTCATGGGAACATGGTCATCATCTACCAAGAATGTAACAGGTAGTGTACCTGTGCTAGTAACATGAGTAGACCGAGGAAAGCTTGGTTGACTAGATGTGATGGAATCATGGTTTGCATCATGTGCATATCCTTTTGTGAATTTTTCAGTGGGTGCAGATAATGACGTGTCACCCTATTTAGGAGTTGCATTAATGGGCAGTATGTTTAGTGCGTCACTCACAAGTGGAGCAATGGTGTTGCTACCAATGTCGACCCCCATAGTCTCACCATGAGGATCAAAATCCCTCAAAAAATCTTGCAAAATAAAGAGTTATTTTGTGAAGGATGAGAAAATTAAAATCATAAATAAAGAAATGGGATAATTAAATGTGTTTCTTACCCCATGTTGATGGATTTGGGCCGTTACGGTTTTGATTTGGTCTCTTATATATTATGTTCGTGGCTCAATCCTAATTACACAACTGTGTCTCATGTTTAATTTTACGAGAAGCCTCTTGACTACTTGAATCAGATCGATCAACATATAAATTTGTTCTTCAGTAAGTGCTTCCTTAGGAGCATCTGTGGATTGGTTTGAGGCTGGTACCTTACCCTTGTCACCCTTTTGATCAAATATGTGGTAGTTGGTTAGAGATTATTTACTGATAGAAATTGTAAATTTTGATCTTGTTTTTTTCCTCAGTTGAACATGAAGAGCAATTAGCTCTATTTTGTATATAAGTGATGGAATTTTGTTGTGTAAAGCAACATTCATCAATTTTGAAAGAAATAGAAAATTTATGGTTGTGGTAACTTGCTATGTCTCTAAGAGATTGTGAGTACTCTATGATTGTTGGAAAACGAGTTGTGAGTGAAATCTCTTTGAATATGCATATCATTATATGGGATGCAAGCCTAAAATCGAATCTTGATGGTTCTTGGACTCATACTCTAATTAGGTATATGATGGAATTGTAAAAATAAATTTATATCCAATGCTTCCCCATGTTGAATATCAATCATATCGATATTAACATTAGGAAAAAACATAGGTAGTGCATGAAATTCAAAATTAAATTGATAAATTTTAATAATATTTGATAATCATTGGCCAAGTAAGTGTATTACTTGACCTTGAGTAAACTCTAATACACGGTGATCCACGTTCTTCATATGATTGTCATTAGTAATTGGTGTCTTCCATGATAAATTTTAAAATCAATTATGTGCATTTTATCCTTGCCATTTAATTCTTTTGTAATGGAAACATTTTCACCTATATACCTTAATTTAATATAGGGAAAACTTCATATATATTTCATGTAAGAGAGGATCTCAACACTAGTAGGCTCCTCACATTTTAAGGTTTTGTAAATATGTCCTTTAGAAAAATTGTGACCATGCTAAAACAAAAATATGCTACTATATATACATCTAGCTTGATCACACTTGATATAAACACCATGGGAGGTGGATTGATGTAACGATGACATTCTCAAGTGAAAATTATTGAAACCAACATGCATAAAATTGGTTTGGAGCTACATGTTAAACTTATCACCAATATCACTTTTTATGAATGAGAGTAGAATCACAAAGTTTTTCACAATCATTTTTCATAACTTTTTCAAAATCCTGCTCCCTCTGGACTGGAGCAACCTGATCCCTCCGAATATGGAAACTTGACCTCATATGTCCTATGGCTACTAGCTAAAGCTCTCTTGAAGTCATTTGAATATCCCATCTCTTCTTGTTGGGTCCACTCCCACCAAGTGGGTCTGCTAAGGAGGTCCTCCTGGCTCCTCAAAAATTCTCCATAACTAACTCTATGTCTCTCTCGAAATAGAGGTCAACCCCATAATCAGTACAATTTTCCCTCTCTGATCCCCAGTATAATGGAGTCCTTAGCATACACAACTCCCTCTGGCCATAATTGTACTAACTCTCCTCTGAACTCAACTGTATAGCCATCATCCTCCAAGGCTGAAACAAAGAGCAAATTCACTCTCAGACGAGGAACATATAGAACATGATCAAACACTATTTTCCATCCTTTATCTAACTCAAATATAATTTGATTCTCTCTTGTATCGATTTTTCCTTCATTGTGGATCCCACACCTCACTAAGCATCTAGTAGCTACTGAGCCAAGTTGCTAAAATAGATCACACTCCCTTATCATATGGCATGTGGCACTGCTTTCTAGATACAAACCATCTCTAGAAATATCCTTTGAATCCAGGACTGAGACATACTCTTTCCATAACAATGTCGATAACATCATGGCAATTTATGGCTCGTCCTCCATTGTATCCTCTTTCAAAACCAATATTTTTCTCTCATGATTGGCCTGAAATAGTGAAATAGTATAATGTGAAATAATGAAATATATTTTCCTTTGACATGGCCCCTATTACATCCATCTTCTATGGTGATTCTTACTATTTGCCTCAGTTTCCTCCTAAACACATTGCTCTAAAATATGGAGAAATCATAAAAGAATCTTCTAGTGAGTGAGGTTCTGAAAGAGATTTAGGAAGAATCACTATAAACTAAAGGTTGAAATTATATCTATTCAAAAGAAAATATATACTAAACTATCATCACTCTTCTATAACTTGGGATTATTATTAATATCATGCATGAATTCTGAAAGATTAGCGATAATCCTAATCTCTAGATCTTCAGACTGACAACATAAATAAACAAGAATGAAAGTGATGTAAAATTCAATAAATAGTTAATTGAATTGACTACATTCACAAAATTCATATATGTATCATTCACATAATAATTATAATAATCGAATGAAATAACTAATCAATTATAGAAGATATCGATTATATCAAGAAAAATTATTGATTTTTTTATTTCACTAAAATATAACGAGAAAAAGTTTAGCAAAATGCCATATTCAGTTGATAAAAAAAAAAAAAATTGAAAATATGAAGTGGTTCAAGGTGTGCTTCCAAAATAAACTTTACAATTTTCCAAAGTGTCTACTTCCTCTAAAAAATTAGAACATGTAATACAATATATGACTACTCTTTAAATAAGCCTCTTAACTTCAACTGTCTATAAAAAGGTAAAAAGCATGCCACTTAAAATGCCGCTTAAAAAATGATTTAGAGAAAAGTATGTTTTATAGTATTAATAATATTTTTATATGGTTCATACATTATGTAATAAAGTGACATGTTATTGGCATGTTTAATAAACATCTTGCAGATTTGAAGGGCCGAGATCTAATGTGCTAAGATCGATAGCACGCATGCAAACTCGAACCCCCTAGTGCTTCCAAAATTTATCCACCACGGGGGGTGTCCGGGTAAATATGTAAATCAAAAACACCTCTGCTACATGTCATCTTACCATGGAGATGACACCCTCCCCCCCACCCCCCTTTAATTACACTTATCATTCGCCTGCCCCCTCCAAGTAGGCTCCAAAACCTCCCTTTGATCATTTGACTACTCCCGCCATATGTCATCATTCACACACCATTCTATTTATCCAATGATAAACTACTATATGTCTCCCAATTACCAATTACCATATACCCATTAAGAGTGACATATTCACATTAAATCCTCTCGCACCTATCAAATTTTGTTATATCACGTTTAAACTTTGCACATTAACTCTAATTCAAAACCTTTCATTGTTCTATTTTCATCACTTTTTCCTAGCTATTTTAAATTGTAAGAAAATAAAAAAGGAAACATCTGCACTAGTTCATTTGTCTTTAGAGTACCTGTACTTCCTTATAGAGTTATTTTTTAACAGTTATTTAAAAACATCCACTTCTGTTTCATTTCAATGGCTCCTAAAGGCAAATGTACTTCCAAGGATACCTCAATACCACCTCCAGTTATTGATTTAGGTCATCAGCCATTAGTATACCATTTCTATCAGATATATTAGATCAATTGTGAATTTGATCTTCATGAAATTCACAATTGGCTCCATCAAAAATACCTCAATAGCAGTGACTAAGTTGGCCTATGGAATTCAACATTACCACAGTATATTTTCCCTAAGGTGCCATATTTTCCTTAATTTGTTACCTCCTACCAAATACATTACATACCCATTCAAAGAGTTGTAGTTGCGCATAGTGGAGAAACCCTCTTCTACATCAATTCACATGCAATTTCTGAAATGCTCCAAGTCAAGGATGACCCCCTCACAAAACCCTTCTACCCAGATTTTCTTATGGAAATATACAACAAGCTGGAATTTCCACAAAGAGAAATTTTTTTTGAAACCTTTCTGTCAAATGATGTCCCAATACATAAAACCAATCCTCCATATTCAGTCTTCATTTTCCCTGAAATGACTAAACAAATTGTCTCCGTTATCTCTTATATTCTAGGCTATAATTCAGAACATTGGATTGATGACTACATCTTTTCTTTTCTTTCGATTTTTTCAAGTGAACAAAAGCCACCAATTATCTTTTGTTATGGTGAATTTATAGCAAAGAGGATCCATGAGAAGTTTGTTAATTTATCAAAAGAAGGATTTTTTAAATATGCCTCAGTCCTTGTGCATCTATTTATTTATTATTAAGTAGAGAAATTTACTTTTCAACTACAGAATACGGATGATCAGGGCAATCCTTGATCAATAATTCACTAGACCCCTTAGGCTAGAAAGGACAACACATAATTCTCTCTTAATATTTTGTATATCGGCTTTTGCATGTGTAAGTAAGCTTATTGATTAACAATATAGATCCAAGGATATATTTGGAGATAAAGAGGATTTTACACCTTAGTGAGAAAACAAAAAATGGTGACCGATACGTGTCTCAAAGCTACTTAGAAATAAAAATTTATGGTTGTGAATTAGCCCCCTACAAGCTTCTTAATTATGTGCCCATAAGGATATTTTCTTTGGAAATCATCAAATAAATGATAAACATGGCTCAAATACATTTTCAGGAAACCAAGAAGAAATCCCATTTCAGATTAAAAACATAGGTTTTCTCTTTCATATGCAATGCAAGGGCAATAGGACAAGATGTATACATTATCCTAGGGAGTATGAATTTTAAACACAATTTTACATGGTCTTATGACCTGTTTGTAATAGTTTCAAAGATTTATGATAGAGCAGAAGTATACCTCTTATATTCACACATCTAGACTATAGCTTGAACTGTTCATGAACCAGGAAGAATGGCAAGAAAATACTCTCCAAGAGGCTGAAGAGAAAAATATGTACTCTTCATAAACTCGATTAGCACAAAAACATCGAGAGAAAATTCCCAGGGAAACCAGCTCCCCTTCAACATCAAAATTTCTAGTCAGATATTTTTTTGTATATAACAAAAAACAAAAGTAAACAAATGAGGAAGACAATCAACATGAAAATACTGAATAAATGCACCCAATTTTTGTGTCTGGAGCATGTAATCCACAAGTTTTGGGGAAACAATACAGTATGCCACCATCTACAACAACTCCAGGGACCCCAATGACTACATTTACAGCTATTTCATCACTAGCAAGGGAGTTGGGATAGAGCAACAAAAAGAGCCCAAAAATTTTGCTACTTATCAAGAAATCAAAGAAGGAATCTAGCCCTTAAAGTTTCTACATTTTATCAATTTTTGAAAAAAGGTAGAAACTTCTCAACACATGCTTTTATCAGCCTTTGACTTTGAATAAGGAAAAATGCAGATTTCTTTTGTAGAGCCTAAGGTTCCTTAGCCTCGGACAATAAATAACTACAAATAATCAATATTTACTTTTGACACAAAATGTATTTATCTTATAGATCAGATGGACCTTTACATGCAATCAAGAGAAATGATATTCAATAATTTAACTACTTTTGCCATGACAACTGCTAAGCTCCAAACCACATTGCAAAACATTCAGACTCAACTGAAGTTAGAGAAACTTTCTTCTTTAGCTAAAGATACCAGGATAAAATATTTAGAGGAGCTAGTGATGAAATTGGGATATGATCCCAAAGACATCAAATTTGTAGAAGAAATAATTAAATCAGAGAATGCAGATATAGAAACACTGAGAAACCAACTAAAACTCCCAACAACAGAAGATCCGAAGTCTAAAGAGTTGGGGGAGCATGAGAAAGAAACGGAGGATTTGTTAAAAATTATCATTGAGAAGAATGACCAAATATCAAAGATGGAAAAGGAGATTGAAAAACCCCTTCAAGAGAGAGAGGAGGTTGCTTTAGTACAAGTCACTCCATTAGCCACAATTTGAATAGCGGGTACAACAATAGGGAAGGCATCTTCTTCATCAACAATAGTTTCACAATCCACTAAAACAACAACAGAAATAACTAAAGCCATGGATGATCTAGTCATCAAAGGTAAATATATTGAAAATCTTATAGAAAACTGTGATAAATTGCATGAACATAAAATCAAATCATATGGTGCTTATTTATCATAATTACAGAAAACTCATAATATTGCACAAAGATTTCAATATTTACAGAATCAAAATATCACGGCTAACACCATTATTTAAGCTAAATAAATTATTTGGATTCAGATAAACGAAGAAATATATCACATATGGGCATATATTCAAATCATATTCGAACAAGGTGAACTTCTTGGTAGATCTAACATTTTTACTACAGAGGTAAGGATAGAAATCGATACTAAGCCCAGTGATGCAGTAGCTATTATCAAAATATGTAATTCAAAGACTAAATATGGATTAGAAGAACTGGATATTGAAGACAGAACTAACAATATTGTGGAAGTAAGGAAATTTCTTACTAAAAAAAATATGATCTTACAATTGGAGAACAAGTGTGAATTTTACAGAATATTGTGCAAATATTACACAAAATTTTTAATGTGTTACATCAGAAAGGTCTTCCTAGATTACAAGGTATGGGAGATGAATTAGTTCACCTTGAATATTATCAAACAAATTTGTGTGAAATTTTGAGCGATAGGTCAAAGTTTGCAAATTTTACAAGAACCATTACAAGAAAGGCATTCATGGAAGGACTCATCTTGGATTTCGCAATCAGACATGAAATTCCTCATCTATTATTAGCTAAACCAATTTTTGAAAGATACACAAAAGTTGATGAAATTTAGAGAAAGCTAAATAAATTTCCATTGCGAGATCAAAGTAAATGGGAAAAGTTTTGTGGATTGTTAGAATGACCAGATCGTGTACCTAGAACAACTTCAACCAGCGAGAGCTCCTCTTTCTGCGACCTCATCACTAGAAACCCTAAAATTTAGAGCCAACAACTCAATTCAGTTTCAAATTTACTATATTTTTGCAATTTTGTTTAGTAAACAGTTTCATATATTTCCACAAAGATATAGATATTTGAATCATATCTTTTTGAGAAAAGTTGTATAAATACTTCCATAAACAAATTGTAAAGGGTTGAACACTTGGATGACCACTTGTAAAGAAAAATTATATGAGCTGAGATCATTGATTGTTAATGAAAGGATTTTGGATTTCTTTGAAACAAGTTGTCTCCTTGTGAGTCTTTCAATTTTACATTTCATTTTGTTTTTCCACATAAATTTAAGTTTTATGGAGATAAATAGGTAAGAGAAAATTGAATCTGAGTTTATCTTAAATCCTCTTAAGTTATAATTTATTTTAGAGATTGATTTATTATACTATTTTATGTATAAGTCCCTCTACATCAATTAATTATCAGTCATCTTGATAAGGTTAAATATATATTGTTAAGTTGTAAATATTGTTTGCGAGTCTTTCTTTATTATGATAAACTAAAGCTTCAAGTAGATCGTAGTTTCTTACATTTTTGGCCTTTCACATATTATAAAATAAAATCATTTCTTTGAAGTAAAAGCACAACACTTTCTTAATATTCAATACTATTGAAAGTTTGAAACATCTGCCTATCATTTGCTCATATCATTGGTCATCCAAAAACCGCTTTAAAAACAAAAAATATTTTAGATGCTCTTGCATAATTAATTAACCTATAATTATCTCAGAGGGCAATAATGGATATTTTCTCTTTGACCATGACGCAATTGCTATGTGGTTTGACAAATAAATTGGAAATTACTTCTAAGTTTGATCTTTCGAATATTCCAATATAATTTTGTATACCTCTCTTTTGACTTAACACATCATTGATGAAAACATATGCTTTATTGGAATACTCTCGGAATCGTACATTAGACATGTAAATTTCTCTTATAATTTTGAGCAATGAATCAATTAACTGCGAACAATATTACTCAATTTCCCTAATCATATATTTAGATCGTTGTAAATTCACTTTACATTTTTTTTAGGGAAGTTTTTCTTCTTATTATATTGGCATATAATTCTTTGGGGATTCTTGATGTAGATATTTTAGTTGTTTCCTGCTAAGAGATTAACTATAATAGACATTATTTCATCCTTATCCTTTCAAAAAAATTATCTATAACCTCATCCAAGAGTTATCAATTATGTCTTTTTGGGCTTGTACCATGCTTAAATCTTCGAAAAACTAACTTGTGCATTTAAGAGTTGGTCATTTTCCTCTTTGAATTCCTTGAATATTTATACATTTATAAGAATATTTCTCAGGATTTTCATTTCCATTTTCAATTCAACAATTTGGGCAGCCCTTCTACCTAAGCGTTTGTACTTTCTTTTCTTTTTTCCTCATTGTATTAGTTGTAGAAGAAGGTGTTGTGTGCAGGGGCCTATGAGAAAAAAAATGAAAGAAATAAACGAAACTGAGAAAAATAATGTAATATTTTAGTAGTTAAATGTGCTTTGATGAAGCTACATAATTATATTATGAATCCTTAATTTAAATTACATCAGATAAAATCTTACTTATGCTTCGTAGTATGGAACATTTAAACTGTGAATATATTAACATTCAATTGCAAGATTCAGAGGCAATTTTCTTAAATACCTTGTTGATCATGATTATTTACTTAAT
Organism: Pinus albicaulis; assembly: GCA_034641835.2. Classification (NCBI taxonomy): domain Eukaryota; kingdom Viridiplantae; phylum Streptophyta; class Pinopsida; order Pinales; family Pinaceae; genus Pinus; species Pinus albicaulis. Next base: position 169,249,605 of record CM076575.1, read on the forward strand.
TAAGGTTTAAGTTAAGACAGTTGGGGGTTAGCATTAAGCCGTAGCCTCAAAACCCTAAAAAGTATGTGAAATTCAATTACAAGAATGGCTTGGGGACCCATGGATTAAGACAACAACATTGCTGGTAGTTGATTGGGAAAATTCACTACAATTGAAAAATGTCATCAGAACCCTGGGAACATGGACCTTGAATGGTTTGTGATGTTTATTTAATGAAATCACCTAGGGTCTTGGGTCCGGGATAATGAAATAATGGGGGTCTATTTGTGTAAAAACAGTTTATTAAGGCATGTGATTGGGAATAGGCTATTGGGCTTGAAACTTTGCAGCACTAGGAGAACCACAGAAAAATTAGGATCCCAACATTGTATAAAAAGGTGTGTGTGTGTGTGTGTGTCTATGTGTGTGTGTGTGTGTGTGTGTGTGTGTGTGTGTGTGTGTATGTGTGTGTTTGTGTGTGTGTGAAAATTAAATCAATATAAAGGTCTTAACTCTAAAATAAATAGTTGTGAGAAAAATTAAATACAAGGATTTAGACATGAACATTTTTAAAAATATGAGGGTAGCCATTATTATTTTTTATAAGTACATAAATGGGGGGGGTTGGTTGTCATTCCATATCTATTCACATGAAAAATGACTTTCAATACCCCTCACATGTTCATTTTTTTGAAAATTTACATTTCAAAGACATTATTCAAACCTAACTGAGGCAAACTAATTAACTTAAGACCAACCTAGACTAACCTTATTGTTATCATGGATAAAAAGAGGCAAATTATTAACCAAGTATTATCAATTGAGTATTTACAAACAAATATAGAACCTTAGACAAAGGTTGTTGAATGTGAGATGAAATACAAAAGAGTTATATAAGGTTAATCTAATAGCAAGTTATATAGCAGATAACTCTAAAAATACAGCTAGGTACATCAAATGATTAAGGATGCAAATTCAATAGGAGATTAGCATGTTATCTCCTAGCACCATAGATGGGGTCTATCGATATGCTTTAAGAGTAAAAGAGAATATATTCAGGAAACAAACAATTGTTAGAGGAAAAGGATCTTCCAAAGGAAGAGGGAAAACAACTAGCAGAGGGAAGGCTCCATCTTACAAGGATGAAGCTGGTGGTTCTAACCAGCAATAACAAGCAGGGAAATGATATGAGCTGAGAGATGGAAGACCCTACCAGAAAGGTAGAGGTAGAGGTAGAGACACAGATTCAGTCTACAGATGTTAAAAATGTAACAAACTAGGCCATCGATCCTATGAGTTTCTGGATAATGAGAATGCAGGGAAAAGATGAAACTATGTTGAACAAGGAAAACACGAAGAAGAAAAAGCTCCTATAGTGGAGAATTTACCTGAGGTTAGAGAAGCTCTTCTCATGAACAAGGTTCTATTGAAACCAAATAAGGAAGTGGAAAAGTATTCACAAAGGAAAGCTTTGTTTCAAAGTACATGAAAATTTCAAGGGAAAATTTTCAAAGTAGTTATTTATAGTGAAGGACCGACAATTTCATGTCCACTGAAATGGTGGAAAATCTAAACCTTAAGAAGGTCAAGCATCTGACACCCTACAAGGTGTCTTGGTTGCATAAAGGACACCAATTTCTAGTTACTAAGCAAAGTGAAGTGGCTTTCCCAATAGGAATATATCAAGACAAAGTGACTTGTGGCATCATGCCTATGGATGTGTGTCATGTGATGCTGGGTAGACCTTGAAAATTCAAGAGGAAAGTAGTGCATGATGGAAGAAAAAATTGTTATAAGTTTGGGATGGGTGGTATTCAACATACTTTTCTGCCTTTACAAGAAGGGAATGGAGCTACAAAGAGTGAGCCAAAAGCTCTATTACTTGGTCAAAAAGGGTTCTTACAATAGATAATAGAAGAAGAGGTGAGCTATGCCATTGTTTGTAAGCTAAAAAGTGAATCTGCTAATACTGTCATTTTAGATCCGCCAATATAAATTAAAAATATTTTTTAACAGTAACACGTAAGCATGGATTTTGTGTTGCAATTTGCACACAGTCATTGTAAATAAGTAATGAAACATACCATGGTGGCTAGTCGAATACAGAGTGGGGTATGTTGATGTGAAGAGTTCTATGTTGAGTGGTCAGATGAAGTACCATCACCTTTGGATGAAGAACCATCACCGTCACCTATGGATGAAGGGCGGTCATCGTCTGCAGTGATTCCTCAGCTCAGTAAGTGTTTGTAATGCATTGGGACTGAGTGAGTGGGGTTTCGGTGGGGTATTTGTGTTGAGTGTAGGGAGACCAGGATGGTGTGCACGATGAGTTAATGGGTTGAGGGGAAGGCTGTGGGGTTGGCATAAATGTTAAGTGTAGGGAGACTAGGTCGACATGTACGAAGAATTCGTAGTGCGTGGGAATTAGAAGTAGTTTTGTTTTTTTGAATATTTTTTTAGATATTTTTTTGTTTTATATTTTTATTTTCATTTTTAATAGTTAATATTGGTTATTTAATATATATATTTATATTTATGTTTAATTTTATATATAGTTTAATTTTATATAAAGTTTACTTTCATATAAACTTTAATTTTTTCATTCACTGCTTCTTCCATTGCATTTTTTCCTTTCACCTCTAGCTCGATGAGTTTCCATATGAATATCAAGTTAAATAAATTCCCGTCATAATATCTTAGAAAACTTTCTTTAATACTGAAGGTAAATGAAAGATAACAAACCAACAGAAAACATATAAATACATACCTCGTACATTTCAACATTTTGATAACATTAATGTTCTTCTTCATCTAACTCATCATCCATATCATCGTGTTCAAAATTCATATTCAAAGGATAATCCATGTCAACATCATGATCATCAATTTCTATATCATCATCTAAAACATACTCTCCCATGTTTGGTTTGGCCTCTTCAAGTCCTTCATCTGGCGTATTGTCAGTATCATCTATTTCATCCATAACATTGTCTAGATTAACATATCCTTGAACTTATTCAACGTATTCGTTTGACGGATGAACCCCTTGCTCCTCTACATCATCTTCTTATTCGATGTTATTATATTCTGCTACATTATACTTTATCGGTATTCCTCTTGGATGATATCTAATAGCATAACACCAGCCTGATTTACCTAGAACCTCCGAGTAAAATACTTGTTCATGTTGGCTAGGAAGAACATAGGACTTTGAGTCTACCTCAACGTTCCTTGTATTAACCATGGTAAATCTATTAGCATTTTGAATAAAATTTCTATCGGGATCACGTTCATTGATTCGTAGCCTGTACCATTTGACATCGAACACAACTAATTTGAAGGATTTAAACTCACACGGAAGTATATCATCCATATACCCATAGTATCGATTTGCAGATACTTTTGGATGTCTATCAGCTCTAGGTGCAACGTTCTCTACTTGAAATGCTACAGTTATCCCACTATCTGAAGTTGTCCTCTTTTCATTCAACCTTTTGATGTGAAATTTGTATCCATTGCACCACATTGCCTTGCGGCATTTCAACTACAATGTGAAAAACACGTAAGAAATAAATTTTCATCATTTGAAAAAAATATTTATACTTAGAAAATTTTCAAATAAATAAGAAAACATGCCATATGCCTCAATATAATTGTAAAAAAAATAAGTATTATAGGTGAGGTATGTGCTTTCCTGGTAATGTACTAAACCATGTGCTAAATAAAATTCCCTTTGTGTAATATCGGTATCTCTACTATGTTCAACTTCTTTGACAAATATAGACACACCATACCACGGTAAAATACCATTATTATCATTTTTTCATTATTCATTCCATACCTTCATCCAATCAGCATTGTTTGCAATGTATAAATGTATTGCATCCCACTCTTGATCGATTGTATTAAAATAAAATATTTCACATGCGTATATATAATTAGTTAACACATTATACCCCTATAATATTGGATTGTGCATGAAGACTAAAAATTAAATAAGTACGATATACATTAAAAAAAAAACTCAAATGTATTATATATCTCCACTAAATACATACATCTCACTTACCTCATTGTACCTTTCCCTGATAGGTGCTCCCCTTCAAATTTATTCATGGAGTTTAAATCCAAAATTTGATTCAATACATTGATACTTTTGTCTATTGTCTGACTATAGTGACTAATATAAACCATGGTTTGATATACCATATATCCCTCTACCATAGAACACTTAGGATGTGCTCTTTGTTTGACCAAAGCCTTAAAATATTTCAAGTGCCTCTCAACCATCCACATTGATCTTGCGTGTATAGGTCCACAATTTTGAATCTCCTCAACTTGGTTTATGAGGTAGTGTTCTTATGCATTTAAAAATTTCGGAAGTAGATACTTTTTCATTTCACACATTAGACGAGGAATTTTTTTCCTCTAATACTTTATATATTATTTATCGATTTCTTTAGATGACAACCATCTACAAATGAAACTAGAAAATCAAAAGTTTCAAGAATAAGATACATAGTAAACTAAAAGTAAAACACATGTAGTCAAATATAAGTTAATGTATAGGGAATTATTAAACAATTACAATCTGCATATAATTCACCACTTACCTCATGTATTTGCCAAGATCATATATAACTTGTTTGACATTGTTGTCAAAGTTTTCTTGGAGAGATAGAGGTAGAACAAATTGTAACAAAAAAAATAATCAATGATTATTTATTATGAAATAAGTATAACAAAAAATACTAACAAGATGTTTCACCATTAATGTACAAATATATACACCAAAATAACTACCTTAAGGAATGTATTCCAATCATGGGTTTTTACCCCACCTAATTCACCTTTCTTTGTTCCGATATTCTTTATGTTTGAAGAAAATCCAATGGGAAATTTAAATTTTTCAGTAACCTCTTTAACATCCTTGCTTTTGTTTCTACGTCAATAACCATGGAAGGGCACTTATATTTTTTTCGTATCTATTGCTATTTGAATGAATCGCACTTTTGATTGCATGATTGGCCTCCTTAATGCCATTACAAATATTGACAATTTCTTTTATCTTTCTTTCCATCTACGATTCGCCATAAGGTCTCTGTTACATTCTTCCTGATGTGCATTATATCAAAAAAAAGGAACAATATATAGGTGCTCATAATAGGGGAGCCTATTGAATTGCTCAGGATAACTTTTCATTCCTCATGGTAGTGCCCCATTATTAATGCCTTGCTGACCTGTAAGGTTAATCATAGTTTAAGATATTATAGCAACAATAACTATCAAATAATACAATGAAGAGAATGAAATAAAAATATAAAATAATCCAAACATTTCATGTATAATGAAAAATATATTATTTAATCCATACCTTGAGAGATTCTATTATATTGCAACTTCCATGGACCAAGTTTTCATTCTTCGTGGTCTTAATCCAGTCTCTTCTTTCCCATTGAAAAGATGTTTTTCCGTTCTTCGGTATGTATGGTTCTTAGAGAGGAATTGCCTATACTCACCAAACACCTCCTTTCCTAGGCTTCTTGAATGATGAGATTTCAATTTAGGACCAAAAACTGGACAAGAAAATTTACCCTTTGTTTGAAGACCTGGAAGAGATGGATTAATTTTTATTTCAATCACTAATTGAAGTATGTATAATGAATGGACTACTTACAAAAATAATAATCAAATGAACTTCATAAAACTAGTAAAAACTATTAAAGTGCATGATAATGTTATAATATACCACATAAATGTGTTAGCCTTGGGGCATCATGAATTTTCCATACAAGCATGGCATGGAATTCAAATTTCCTTTGTGCATTTTTTAGTCTGGAGATATCATACATAGTGATGCCCTTCCATAATTTCAGTAACTCATCAATAAGAGGATTGATATAAACATTCATATATTTGACTTGGTACTTACCAAATTGATTGAACATACAGTACATAATTCCCAAATATATGAGTAACAAAGAAAAGACATAATTATAAGACATGATTGAACATATATGACTAAACACAAAAATACAAGACATAAGTATGAAACAAAAAACACAAATCATGAGATGGTATTGTGTAAATGAATATATTTATTCTAAACAAAATAATACCTAGAACAATCATTGTCAACATTATGTGCTCCCTCTTTATCGACATCCAAGGAGGAATCTTATTGTTGATAACATAAATGGCCACACTGAGTAAATAACGCTTAACTATCCAAGTGGATTGACTCCGTCAGTTGCTAATGAAATATTAATATTATGCAGTTCTTCTTTAAAATTTGGCAATCTTTCCTCTATATTCGTAAATGCAGATCCATCTACAGGCATTCGAAGAACACAATCCTGACTTATTTTCATTTCATGGTAATCCATAAATTGTGATATGATTTTTCACCTGAACAATTGTCACGGACATGGAATTATGGGAATATAACGAAGAACCTTGTGAGGCACCTTTTTTGTTACTTTTTCGGTTTGATATCTACTCTCATCATGTTTTGGGCATTTTTCTTTCGACACATGTTCTTTAAAATAGAGAATATCATCATTAGGACATGCATGAATAACTTGATACTCCATTCCAATATCTTTCATAATGGCATGTAAATATTGGTATGTGTGAGGTAAAACATTTGATGGTGGTAACATAAATTCACCTAACAATATACAACATCAAAAATCAATAGTGCAATTTAATATAAAAAATATACAGATTGCATCCAAATAATGTTACAAATGGTGATCAAAATACTAAAATTGAAATTAAAGGAAAAAAATAATTCCTTTATCATGATGTACTAAATGTCACAAAATATATTACATACCTCAGGAGTTACTGTCACACATGTGTTTTAAAAACCGTTCACGACATTTAAGTTGACCAGAATCAATACAACATAGAGAAGAGATGTTTCTGAGCCTTCATAAAGAGGTTGAGTTCCCCTCTGAAGTACAGGTATATCGTAACCACAAACATACGGGTCATCATCATCATCCCTTCCTGCAACATTATTAAATGTCTCCTTGATAAATATATTCACCCCATATTCATCCAATGTGTTATCAACATCATTATATTCTTCCACTAGGATCATTAGCTTGATCTGGCGCAATATTTTCTTCGTTTTCTCGAATAGGTTTTTGTACTACAATGACCTATTCCTCGTCGAGGAATTTTGTAGGAGCACCATACTAGACAATTACAGTCAATAAAATAATATTAGTTAGCCATCACAAATATTTAAAAGATATAAATGTTTACAAATATAATATAGGACAACAAAGACAACAAAGAGCTAGACAAAGACAACTTATCTAGTTAAATAATCATGATTTTCATATGTCTCAACTTAAAAATTACACATTCATAATAATCAAAGTAAGAATGCCCTTAATGGGAATTATTCCATTGAATGTATTAACAAATCAATCTCTCTGCATAGATTTAATGAGCTTAATAACATGAACATGTAATAGTGAAAATAAATAGAAACCAGTATAGACCCATCTAAACACGGTTTTATCAGGCATCGAGAGGGATCAAATCCCTTTAGGTGCAAACCCATTTTTTGAGTAACAAAGCGAAGAGAGGTTTGCACCTCAAGGGATTTGATACCTCTTGAGGCTTCATATAACTAGAGTTAGATGGGTTGATTGTACCTTGGGATATAATCTCTGGATGAAGGAGATCAATTCCCAAGACATTTATCAATAAACATGATGAGAAGCTTTTAGCATCCCCGTGTTCTTAAAACCCCAAATATTTAATCCTTTTCAGTCTCTAGCATGAGAAAAATATTTCAAGTTGATTTCTAGTGATGAATAAAAGTGGAAAATATAAGACATGAAGAAGTGATAATGGAAAGTCTTTGACAATAGGCTTCTTGTGCAGAATCTATTGTTTCAAACATTAGAAGAAGAATGGCATAATTAAGAGGTGAAAAATAGAATAGAGGAGAGTATCATTAAGGATTTTAATGTTAACTTACAAAATTGTAAAATGAAAGATCGACAGCTTCGTCACTCAATTCTAAAGAAGAAAGAAATACAAAATATGATGCAACATGGAAAGGCGAATCCTATTTAACAAATTATGGAATCATTGTGAAAGGTTTATTCATAAACACATGGAGATCCAAAGTACAAAATTTCTCCCTCTCAGACGAAAAAATTGGAACCTCTATAATGCCTTGATTTTATATTTTTATTTTTCCCATCATCCTAACTCACTAACTGTCCTAGAATTAGTTATGGAACTAACTCATGAACAATTTACTAACTATCTCTATTCACTAATAATAACTCCTCCTTTTAAATACATGAGATCTTGTTTTGGAATACCTTTATAAACTTTATATATATATATATATATATATATATATATATATAATATTAATTTATATCCTCTAATTTTTAAAAACAAAACGAAAATTCCTCCTTATAATGATTTTGTACATTATAATTGAAACATATATGGGAGTTTTAAATCATATGAAATTATATTGAGATCATAACGAATGATGAATGGATCATATAGAAAACCACAAATGGTTTTTGGAAATCTGAAACCACCTATAGGATCACCTCTTAGAGGTTACTAGAAATGAGAAGAGTGATTTCGCCATAATTCATAGTCGTTGACCTTGGACTAAGAGGTTTTCATGAATCCACACTATAAGAAAAAAAAACATTCGTGAGGGTCATGCTTGTGATGAACCTTTAAGGTCCATCAGCAATGTCACATATGGTGGCCATCCTTATAAAAGTATCATTGTAAGTGTATATAGTGATGGTCCTTTAAGGTCCATCACCAAAGCCATTTTCAATGACACATTTGGTGAGGGTCATTAAAGGCCCATCACTAATTTTGTCTTTGGTGACAATTCTAGTGATGAACTTTTAATGACCCTCACTGATGCTCTTTTTGTTACTTTTGGTGACGGTCAAAAAATTTTCATCATCATTGGTAATCCAATGAGTTTTTGATGACATTATGTGCTTGTTAATATATTTTTTGTCAAAATATAATGATTTAATACAATTATTGTGGAGTATTTTTTATAATATGTCTAAGGCCATAGTCGTTAGAGTCGGTCAAATTTTTAAGAAGTAATTAGTGTGTATCATTTCCCTCAAGTAATGACTAGCTGAATAGAGTTTTCCTATGAGTCAGCACATGACTCATAACTATTAAGTTTATTTTCTAGGAAATTCCCTTTTGATAAAGCCCCACTAGTGTGTGTAGTAAATATATTATTTTATACATAATCAAGCTCTATCAATTCTATTAATGAGAAAGACCTAACACTTCTCAACAATCTTGGCACGCCTTAAATTAATGCTTTGGCACACACTAACATTTCTTAGCACCTCCCATGTATTGGAACATATTTGCACCTATAAAATCGTGTCATGACACTGACGCCAAAGCACATGGTGGCATGCACTAGTACTCCTCTGACTTAGTCTCTCGGAGGTGGCACAACTAGAAAATCATGTCTAACCGTGCAATCTGATGGTTAGCCTCAATCCTAAATTTATGAGAACCTACTTTGATCAGACCCAAGGGAATCCGAAGTGTGTGCATCTAATGGCGAAGCGTGTAATGGGGCCAAATAATGAGTTCATCTCTCAACATCATGAAGTGCTCAACATAGAAAGCCATCTTCAGAAGTATCCCATCCTAAGGGTTTATCCAAATAACCTATAAATATCCTCTCAAATGATTTTATTCATCTCTTGTTTGGTTGGTAGGAGGTGGCCCGGTGCACACAAAGAATACTTGAATGGACGGAGTTGGTTTATCTTGATACCAAGTGAAGCAATGAGATCTGAGACTCCAACATACCAGCATTAGGATCAAGCTGAAGCACTCGCTAGTGGAATGGAATTTGATGAAAGGTACGCCAAGTATGGATATCAATCCCACCCCTTCATTGTATTCGCAAAACCTTGAACATGGTGAAGAAGAGAGATGATACCAAACATTGTCTCAAGGAAAAAGGGGTGAGCTCCAAAATTTGCAAGAATGATGGGTTGAGGCACTATCTGCTTAAACTGAATGATGCGATAAAGAAGAGTGATCTGAACTCTCTCTGTAGAAGGCCAATCAGACTCTAGTAAGCTAGGACCCCAAACCTCTGAACCATATAGAATTGTGGGTCAAACAAGACTGTCCATCACTGACATCTTGGCTGATACGTCCTAAAAATGATTCTGAAAACATTATCTCTAGAGAAGGGCCAAGGATCCATAGCACTTATTGATTGGAGGGTGTAGTGCAGGCCACAAGCTAAAGCGAGGTCCTATGAATAGTACCTCCAGATAAGTGTATGAGCTGGTGATCTCAATCTACTCTCCTCTGAAAAAGAAATGGAGGTCATAGAGGAACTTCTTCGACGTGTTGAATATAATAACCTTGGTTTTACCTAGGTTAACCATCAACTGTCGAAGATCACTGAAAAGAGTCAGGGCACCCAACTGCCTCTGCAATCCTTCAGGGGATGGGGCTTGAAGAACCACGTCATATATAAACAACAAGATAGAAATCAAGACATGCTGTAGAAGGCAACTATCGTCGTCCTGGATGTGTTCATGTAAGAAGGACTCCAACTCATCAATATAGATCCCAAATAGTTTGGGGGACAAGGGACAACCTTGTTTTACTCCAATAGTGCTCTGGATAAAATCTAATAGCCCATGTACTATGTGTAGATGACTAAGGACTGACTCATATAACTGCATGATGGTTGACAAGAGGGTCTCTGAGATGCCAATATCTCTGAGTCTCTGGAATAATTCTTCTCTAGGGACCGAGTCAAAAGCTTTTCGAAAGTCTACAAAATAGCAATAGACTTTTGAAGAGTGATGTCATGCCTCCTCAATGATGGCCCTAAGTGTAAGGATGTGGTCAATAGTCTCATGCTCAGGTCGAAATCCAACTTGTCCTCTAGCTCTAAGTTGTTTCCACTCAAGATCCTGGGAGATTTGGAGGTGGAGGAATGCAGCATATAGTTTGGAGAATGTGTGGCCCACCATGATAGTCCTATAATTATTGGGATCTGAGCTGGGCCTCGATTTTTGTATAGGGTGAATGATGTGCTGAGACCATGTCGATGGGAAACCTGTATAGACCACATGATTGAAGAGGTAAACCAAGTAGGGAACCAGATCATGAAGACTGTGTTTAAGGAACTCTGCCTGGAAACCATCCTGATTTGCTGCTTTGCTGTTGTTCATCACCCAAATGGCCTCTCTGATGTCACTATCATAGAATATGAAACCTAGAGAGGGCGGAGAGGTCACCTGAATTTGGGGTTTCCCTGGGATGTCATAGAGGGTGTACACATGGGAGAACATGGGTTGGGGGTTAAGTTCGGAGGGTAGGGGAGGGTGGTGGGGGAGGAAAATACGCCAAAAGTTTTTAGGTGAGTGAGCAAGAGAGGTACACAAGTCATGTCTTCTCTGGGAGACAAAGAGGTGTTTCTTGCGACGGAGGAGGCGACGATATGAGGCTTTGATATTGGGGTAGGAGGGGTGAGTATGGATGAATGTATGTCAAATCTGGTGGTGGAGAGCTTTGCATTCCTCATCATACCATCGATTCATATGGAAATAGGGTTTATGAGAGGTGGAAGTGGGACGACGAGAGTAGGGGTAGGACTTAAGGGCAACATCCAAAATGATGGATGAGAGACAGATGTACTTGGTCGATGCGGAGTCAAATAGTTAGAATTTTTCCATGGAGGGGAGCATCTGGTGAAGGTGGGAAGAGAAGATGTCTGGGTCACCCTCATAAAAATGAAAAGTAGTATGTGGTGAGCCCTTGGGGGGAGGTGGGGTTGTCAGCACAAAGAGATAAAGAAAGAAGATCATGGTCAGCTAAGGGGATGGGGGAAACAAAAAAATGAATGAACGGGAGGAGGTTCTGGCTAGAGATGACATAATCAATAATGCTTGCTCCTCCACCATGAGGTCAACATATGAAAAAGCGGGAGTTTGGAAAAGTCTAGAGGCCATTAAGAATCAACAGCTCCTGAGATTCGCCCAATTGTAAAAGATGTAAACCATAGGCGGTAAGCGGCCCCAATGCATCATCAGAAATCCTGTGAAATCCCACTGACTCTAGGCTGATCTCCTATATGCAATAAACATCCTCAAAATGATTGTGAAGAGGGATCTAGAGGGCTCTAGTGTGGGATTTGAAGTCACCTAGAAGAATAACCTCCCCAAATGTTGAATACTAGGCTATGATGACATACAAATTGACAAAGTGGTCCCCGCTGGGCCCATTATGAATGGCATATGATGAAGAAGCAGGAGGGAAGTAACAAACAAAAATGTAAGTGTCCCCAGGGAGAGGAGAGACCCCTTGAACCTAAACCCAAATAAACCTCGCAAACTCATCGGAAACCACCAAAGAAATCCTACTCTAAAAGGAATCTCTGATGAAGCAAGAAACTCCCCCAGAACCTCTGATACGATCGAAACTCCTCGTCTCCTTCCTACAAGCTGAGAACTTATGGTAACCTATAATGTCTGGGAGAGGTCAAACATGGCTCTAATGTGTCTTGATGATGAATAAAATACCCGACAGTCGAATAGCATCATATAATAGACTTGGCGATGCCTAAAAATACCCATTCCCATTCCAACAAATGATGGAAATGGATGCCCCTTGTTTCCTCCCCTAACGAGCCTATCATTTGGAGGACCCGAAATGGGGCTTCCACCCAGGTGGAAAAGTGTCTCGAATCACTGCTTTGAGGTTCCTGATAACTACCCATTTCCCTGCCTGGCGTGTTGTTGTAACTAACTCCCTCGAGCGTTTGAGCTCAACAACCTGTGTTTTAGTGAGATCTTCATCAAGGAAGATCTTACTAGGAAGTGAGAATAGTTTTCGCTTAGCTCTAAGAGCCTGAAGGCGATCAGCTGCTGACCTAAACTAGTGAAAGAGAGTGGAATCATACCAAAGCCAAGCGCTATCAAGGGTCACATCCTGGAGATCTATTTTTTCAATGAGGAATAAGGTCCCAACCACCATGGGGTCTAAGGATGTGAGAGGCAAAGGAATCCCTCTCACTTTGAGGATCAATCCACGTGCTTGTCTAGTGTGTTCTTCCATGAGTTAAGATTGTACCACCTCCTCAACTACGGCTAAAGGGGGAGTGAGGGGGCTATCCCTTCCTCTAGCAACCTGTGCCCATGAGTTGATGTGTGTTTTTGTTTCTTGTTTAAAGGCCTCTTGCTGAGCTTTGATATCCTCTTATTTGATTTTAAGATTGAGAATTTTATCATTTAGAGTGTCATTAGAGGGGTGGTGGTGAACTGCTTGCTCCTTTTTGTCCATCAAAAACTACTTCAGTGAACCATTATCACCTTCCATTACAACTACTCCTTTCCTGAGTTCATCGACCTCTCTTTTTAGTGCCTGGTTAGAGGATTCAAGAGTTTCCAATCTCCTAAATTTTTCTTGAAAAGCCCTGTTGTCACATTGAAATCCATAATCGGGCAAAGGTGATGGTTCCGACAAGATTTGAAAGAAGTCTTCGACACCTATGTCTATGTTGGTAGGAGGTTGTGATGGTATAGTCACCTACGGTTGATCCTGTTGTTGTGGTTGGGTGCCCGAGGATCCAAGCGTCATGGTGTTCATATCATTAACAAAGATCTACATCTTGAAAGCAGAATAATGTTGCTGAAGACTGATCCTTGCACTTCCACAAGAGCTCTTGAAGAATCTCTCATCATCGAGGAGAAAATAGACCAGAGAGACATACTAGTGCCAACAACATGGGCCAGGGCCCAAAGCAGACCTGATAATCAGTACTCGATGACGAGTTATGACAAACACTTTACCTGCAAACCCACAATTCTCATCCTTGTGCTTTCACAGCAAGATTCCATGAATGAATGAGAGGCATCCGGTGGACAATCTCCAATCGCGTGAATGAGTGACAAATGGTGGACAGATCTCTATAGAGTCAAACTAAAGACTTGCATTGCTACATCTATTATTCATTGTTTCGAGAGATAAAGAAGCATTGGCGAAAGATATGAGTGACCGAGAATCAAACCTTACGGTCGAAGAGAAAACCCAAATATATTTCGCACGCCACTGCTCCTTTTGCTCCACTCCCCACTTCTGTGGCTCCCTCCCCTTTCCTTTCATAGGCCTTAAGAAACACTGAAGCTGAGATAATTTCATCACACGTGCTGCCTGCCTAGACTCTGACGGTGTGTGTCCAGTAGAGGGGGTTATCGACGACTCTGCAATTTTGGTGGATGCGATACTATTGATGTTAGAGTAACTGGAGTTGCTTTGATGTTTGGCTCGCCATTGAAGTTCCAATTCCACCACCGCTTTAAGCTAAAGTAAATATCTAGGGCTGGCCCAAGAATACCATGATAGGATACAATTCAGGGAAATATGAATGTACAATGGATTTAATACTAAACTTTGTACCTGTCGAGTGATCAATATGTATGCAGATTCAGTGGATGAAGATGAAATTTGATTGATGTTGGAATAACTGGAGCTACGTTGATGTTTCCAATTACACCACTGACTAGATAGATGCTCTGTATCTATCTACTAGCATGCTTTTATGCTAGCGTGAGAAGGACATCTCAAACTAGTTATTGCAAACAAACAATAATTTTCCTAGTATACTTCCTGAAAGTGATACCAATGCCCTTGGATGCAAACTTGTAGCTAGTTATATCCCTAATCATTTTCCTCGACCCAAACTTAGACAAAATAAACTCATCCAAATAAGGGCAAATTGCAGATGACTAGAAATACGAGTCATGATTTTGTTGCTTCAAGTATTAAATCATTTGCAGACTCCATCTTAAAGCTGCAACACACGAAGATGGATATTTATAAAGATGCTGAAAGGTTGCGTGTTGAATTTGAGGAAAAGCGAGTAGAATTAGATCTTATATGGACTGAGATTATCATGAATAATCAGTTGCAAATTGCTAAACTACTTTCTTGCAAGAATCATAGAAGAAAACCAACTGCTTTTACTTCTCCAGTTCATTTGACCACTGCTACTATTGACTCTTTATATTTAGATACTGTGGTTCCAGTAAATTTCACTCATGTTAGCGGGCAGACTGTGCAATCTGTTTTCCCTGGAAATGAGTACATTTTTTCTCATTTGTATTTTCTGCAACCCTAGAAAGAGATGATGCCCATCAATATGCGATCATAGAAGTGGCACTTTGGTGGATCGAGGGTTGATTATGTCTGCTCTCACAAATATGTATATGGTGTATGAATCTGAGCCAAATATTTGCATAAATGTCAAAATATGCTAGAAGATTTTAACAAATCATCAAAAACACTTCTTATGGTTGTAAACACTATCAAGAAGATAGGACACAGATACAAAAGTATGCATCCTTTGGCAGAATTGGAATATCATCTTGTGCTTGTGCTATTTTATGTGTGTTCATTAGTAAAGACCCTATTGTTGAACAGATAGGGAAAGCATCCAATAAATGGAAAAGACATTACAGTAAAGACCCTATTGTTGAATAGACAAGGAAAGCATCTAGACAAGTCAATTATAAAAATTTAGCATCACCATTAAGAAACTTTATCAATGTACAAGGTAAATTCTTGTATTATAATTCGAATAAATTTTTATATGACATGGGTACTAAAATTTATAAATTTTACCTACATATAAATTATCGTAGCTCCTTCAAATAAGTTTTATAAGAGTATTAAGGGTCCTCCCATAAACATGTTGATTAAAGGGATGCACTAGACAATTGAGCCTGAATTAAATCTCCCTTAGCCTCCACAACCCAAAAGGAGAGAAACGTTTTTGGTTTTCTTTGGCTTCTTTCCAAAAGAAGTAGATTTAGCAAACCAAAATTTTTATCTAGCACATCAATTCAGATAATAAAGTGTCATATCATAATGAAATAAATTCATGCACATAGAATAAATAAACGATCAAACACAATTCCATTTGATTCACCTCCATGTGTCTATATTCTCTGACTATAGAAGACAAACTTGTGACCAAATACACAGTAACATACATAATAAATTAAGGATTCTTTCACAAGTTCCAAACCAAATACACAGAAAAAACCTAAATCATCATTCAAAAATCATACAGATAAAGAATTGTCATCTTCTTGAATTTCCATTTCTCTACATGAAAGTGCCCATATAGATGATGATTGCCCTCTATAGGTTTCTATCTAATAAAAATGACTCTAGGTAGTTGTTTGTAAGAGTGGTCCTATAATTCTATGATTCGGGAACTATAATAGGATTAGAAGTCCTTGTAGAATAAAGTTTCAGAAGTACCATGATGATATATTTATAATAACTCTTATCATGCTCCAAAATACCATATTGAATTATCATATTTAGAAACCGTCTCTGGGACTGCATAGTCAATTGGAATATTGTTATATGCAGAGACAAATTTCATGTCTCCATTCATTTCCTAGAAATGATGTATAAAAGGTTGATTGTAGACCCTGCTTTGATCAAGGTTTAATCCCTCTCTCATTACCAGATGGATTTTTGAACCAAAATTGTAGTCATTGTTTCCAGCAATGACTCGCCCAAAGAAGTTATCATCAGCCGTAATTTTGAAAATTTCCCCACCCTATGAAGCAGGGTGTATTTTCACTTCAAGCCGATTGTGATAATTCACCATCTTAAGGTTCCCTATCGTTGATGTCTTATTCTGATGAAACCCACCATATAAGCAAGTAATTCATTGATATGCTGCTGATTACCAGTTGGAATTGTTGAACTTGTAGTGCCAAAGGATTAAGATTCACATTACCATTGGATGTCGTCTATCCTTCTTTCTCAGATGGAAAAATACCCACATTTCCTTGAACTTGTAGCTGGTTAGGCTGCCCTATAGATATAAAAAATAAGGATTTAATCTCTTGAGGTTCTGGTGTCTGATATCCCATGCCTTAAAAATCTATTCTATATGCAGAAGTAGACTGATGGGAATTTCTTAAGGTTTGATATAAAAATTCAAGTTGGTGCTCATGATATGGGCACTGTTCATGTGGAAATGTATAGACCTTTTGATCTTCCAATGGAGATTCCTATGGTAACTTTCTTTTTCTGATAAAATCTGCATTATTTCCTACCTAAAAATTTGAATCTCGCTCATTTGAAATACCTACATTGAAATGGTCAAAGTATTATGGTTTTCATTCTTGTACCTCAGAACTTAAGATATCCAAGTCTTTTGGTTTGCAATCCTGCACATCAATATTTGAATAAATAGAGTTTGGATCATCTTCAAAGCCTTCAACATCATACTCGTTGCCACTATTTAATGTCAGAGACCCAGCATGTGTAGTCACTATAGCACTGGTCAGTGGACAAGCATTAGGGTTTTTCTGGCGAGCCAATGCTTCCTCTTGGTTAAAAATTTCTAGCCAAGTTTCACTTTATTTAGCTATCATATTCTCCCGCAAGCACTTTAACTACCTAACAAGTTTGCGAATTTTAGCTATATCAGGTGACATGTGATAACAACAGTAAGAACCCCCACCTTCCAAGCCTTTTTCCAATCATGATTATTTTTATAAGGAAAAGGACCTTTTCCTTTTCACAAGCCTAATTGTGGCCACCAATCCTCATTAGTAGTAGGCCACCAAGGAGGAGAAATACCCTTTTCTAAAGTATACCTCTACTGAGGCGGAGCATAGTGCTGCATAAGGGCAGAAAGAAGAAAACCCAAAGTGGCACCCTAAAGTTCCTGAAGAGTATGAGGGGTAGGAGCCATAACCATGTTACTCTCATTTGTTCCAGGTGTTGCATGTTCTGATTAATATTTTGTGATTGCGGCAAGGCCATTTCTATCAAATCTGACCTTCTCCTTCCACCATGCTCTAATATTGGGAGAGGCTCCACTTACAGGATTCCCTATTTCAGGAATGATGCCATATACAAAACCTTGTGCTTTGAAAACTTCCATCATTTTCAACATGTACTTTAGTATACCATCCTCTGCCCGAGACATATTTTTCCTTTGGGCTTGTTCTTCTGACTGTCTCTATTTTGTTGTGTCACTGTGATATTTTCCCTTCCGTTGCTCCTTAATGCACCTAAGCCAGATGCGATCCTTCCACATCTGATTCTCAAGCTCATCCACATCAATGTAATCCTCACTAATTCAATCATAATTCATAACCTCACCCTCATTTTCACACATTGAATCTCCTTCAAGAGCAACAGAAAGAATATCCAATTTCCTAGATAACCCATCTCATCATAAACCCCCATGAATTCTACCCTAGATTGGTTGTGCCAAATTCTTACATTTGATTGGAGGAAAACAAAGGAAAAATCAAAGTGTGAAAATATCCTTCCAGTACTGATCCTACTAATATTTATCTTCTAGCAGAGAAAGTCCTCGTTCCATCACAATTAGTGATGAAATAAACATTAGCCACTGCCTTAGTTTCATGCAGGGAAGGTTACAGAAATTAACATCGCCTTCGTAAATGGAGACATCCAACTAAAAAGAAACAACACTTTGGCATATTCATGGCAGTGTGTAGCAAATAAAGAAGGTATGTACTTTGCATCTATTGGACAGAAGAAGAATTTCCCAAAAAATACAGGGTCTTTTCCACATCGAATTGTGCAATGGTCCAACATCCAAATCTAGCACTCTTAATTCACAAAAATAAAGAAACATTTGAAATCACTACAATAATATAGCTTATTCCCTAACAAAATTTAGACAATATCTTCAAATAATCAGAAAACATAACCCACTGAAATTGTTATTAATGTTACTTTATAGGGATTCAGTACAATTGAAGAAATCAACCATTACTATGAGACAAAAATTGAGTAGTCTGGAAGGATTGTGCTAGAAAAAAAAGACTCGCCACAGGAAAAATTTCAGGATTCACTAACACAGAGAACCAACAGTACATAACAGAAATATAAATATCTGACAAAAAATCCCCAAATATTTGGTCACATCGATGAATGCAGACCCATAAATACAATTTAAGTAGTCTCTTCCCTCATGCATGTCTTAATTTATGTTGTTCTACATGCTCATTCTAACATCTTGAATTTTATTATGTTACAAAATAGAGACAAAATTCTACAGGTCACAAACATAAGTGAACTTGCAAAATGTTAAATATATTTATTCTAAAACCATTTTGTGAAATTAGTGATTCCAGTGAGCACCAAAATTGATTGAAACATTTCTTAAATCATAAATAAAGTTTGGAAAAAGAAAATGAAAGCAAGACGTCAATGTTAAATATAAATCAACCTTGTTAAGGGATGTAATAAGAACTTAAAATTGAGCATTGACCATTGAAATGTTGTGTTGTATTATCATTAATATTCATGATCCAGGGAGCCTAAAAAACCATGATATATAATGGTGGATTGAAGTTGAAACTTCGAGGAAGGTTCATCCAAATTATATGATATTGATTTGTTATTTAAGTTGTCTTGTCAAGCCTAAACTCAAAGTTTGGTGCCTATCATGATCTGTGTCCACTCTGTTACTAGATCTCGTGCAATTACTAATTCAAATATCCATCTTATATCCTTGGAGGAAATTCATTTAACAAAACCGCAAAGCTGATGAATGACTTTATGAACATGGAACCATTAGCTGTTGCACCCAAGGAGAATTTCCAACTTAATCTACAACCCAGGGAAGCAAGAGAAAAGCCTTGTTTTTTAGGTAGACCTGCTCATATTCATTTAAGTAACATGAATTTACAAGCAAAGAGATTCCAAACATTCCTTTCATTTACTATCACTGGCATTATCCTATGAAACTCTGGTAATACAAATTATTTGCTTGTAATCCTTGTAGCACACAACCTGCCAATCTGTGTAGGCTAGCAAGCCCTCCTCTTCTCCCACAATTGTTGTATATTTTCCTTGTTACTTGTATAATCGAGGAAATGATCTTTCAAAAGTCAAGTTTGCAATTGTGAGTAACCTCCAGGGATTATTTTTTGTGAATTCTATCTACGATCTTCATTTCTCTTGAATATTTGCACCGTAAAGTACACATAGAAAAATTTGATTCCAGACTTTGTAAGAATTTGGAATCACAACCCTATGCAAGAAATTTATTTAAACATTGTGAAGATCTGATGCACATGATGCAATTTTCCTGCAGGAGTAGAGATCAACTCTGATGAAGTGCAGGAAGATGATGCACAAAATCCAATGCAATGCAAGGTGTTCTATTTTATCTTTTACCCCATCCACCCTCAACTATCTATACTTAATTTTGTTTCCAGGATGTTGGCAT
Organism: Pinus albicaulis; assembly: GCA_034641835.2. Lineage (NCBI taxonomy): Eukaryota > Viridiplantae > Streptophyta > Pinopsida > Pinales > Pinaceae > Pinus > Pinus albicaulis. The sequence goes on from CM076575.1 coordinate 169,269,907, forward strand.
CCATTACTCTGTGCAAACCTCTCTTAAAAAATATGGAGAAAATAATTCTTGGTAGTAATTCCAAGCTCTCTGTGCATACTCTACATCACACAAAATCCTTCCAAGACAAGGGATGTATAATTTTTTTTTGTTATACTACCATTCATGTTTTCCATTTATTTTAATTTTGCAAGGTTTGGCAGTTGGTGTCTTATTACATGTTCAACTCTATCAGCACTATCAAACATAAAAGTTAATTGTGGAATTTGCTCTGCCCATCACCTCCCATGCATGTGCATCATTGCCCCACTCTTGTTGAAGTTACATTGAATGGTGCTTGTCATGATGGTGTTACGTAGTAAACTGATGCTTGTCAACATATGCTTCAGTTATTGATATTATTTAGCATACATTAGCTAGCTGAGATAGATTTATACTATATAAAAAAACATATTAATACAAATTAACATCATCCTAATACTTGCAACAGGATGTGGTTAAGTGTGAGGGATGGGAGGGCAACATGAAAACAACCCAGGTTCAAACCTTGACAAGTGTAGAGCTCTTATGTGCATGTGTGAGGAAAGTTGTTTGACCTCCCAGAGTTGGCTCCACTTCATCAACAAAGGGCCTTAGCATAAGTTAGACTTATGTTAAGTGGATATTAATTGGATACTTTATCTCTATTATTATATAGCTTAGATGTGTAATTTAGAAAAATATAAATACATATATTGCATCTAATAAAAGACTATATTATTTCGATTTTATATATTAGTTGGCATACAGAGTGCACACACACATATAATTGTATATGTTAGTTGATATATATATATATAGAGAGAGAGAGAATTAAGTTTCACATAAGTCAGCCATAGAGTTAAATTAAATTTCTTATAGAGGTCAATTAAATTCTTAGATTAACAGGTTTTTTATATGCTCTCGGGAACTTATTTTTGTTATTTTGAGACATGGTTTAACATTATCTTGCGCTGGTTTTCACCAATATTGTAGATGATTTATGAGGAGTGGGGGCTCTTCCTTGAAATAGCTGACATCATTCGAGGCTTGGGCCTTATGATTTTAAAGGAAGTCATGGAAGCTCAGAGTGACAAGATTTGGGCTCACTTTGTTGTTAAGGTAATACCATGGTTGAAAATAAGATAATTAATTCTCAGACCTTTGATTCCATGTAAAGTTGTCTCTTTTATTTGTTTTTAGTTTCTTAAACTGACCATAGAATTCAAGAATTTGCATTTGTATTTATAATGAGAACATGCTATGAAATTTATTTTAAGCCTGCATGTGATTCTAGAGTTGGAGAAAAGCACCAAACCAAACAAATTGCTATCGTTGATGCTTAACAACTAACAATTGGATATTGTTCTTGGGATTTTGATTGTGTAGGATTGAATACCATGGAATACTCTATCTATCAACCTCTATATTTCACCATATGTGCTCATGTATCTTCTAACATATAGAATTTTGAAGGCACCCTAGCCTGATTTGTCATGTTGTGTAATTTGGTAGTTTCACGATATTTTTGCATAGTAGTGGTTTCTTGGATTGGAAGTGAAACTCTAATGATGTAAAAATATCAATAATTTTCTAAGAACCGCACAAAAAATTGAAAATCGTAATTTTGATCTTTACTGAGCCCTGGACATGCATGTTACTAAGGAAAACTTGCACTTATCATAAGACAGTGAAATCATTTTGGTAGACTTAGTACTGTCACTAGAAGGTGTAAATTAGAATTATGGAAGTGTAGGAAGATGCACAAGGAGAAATAATATAGCACTATATTTTATGGCTTCTCCTTAGGTACATCTACAGGAGGTTGTGTGCAATTAGGTCAGGCTGTAACACAAATTTTAACGTGAGGAATGCATATTTTCCACCTGGCATGCAATTTTGACACTTTGGGTGCATTATAAGTATGGAATATGATGTTTCATGGCATATAGAATAACCCTTTTTCCTTATCATCCATCAGGTTTGTAATTTATGTACATGGCATGCATTTTTTCATGCAAGTGGATGTTTTGGCACTATGAAAATAATAGGTAGAAAACAAAGTTGGTCTTACAGAAAGCATATTTTGGCCCATGGGAGAATAAATCAAGGTAGGAGATGGTGTTGGTGAGCAATATCACTAGGTGTCCCCTCAAACATGGCATGACAAAAAATGATCATAGAGGCTAACCTGGAATATTTCCCATTCCAAAGACCTACAAGCACGATATTGGTGATCAAGTTTGACTTTGCCAAACTCAAAGATGACATATTTCATAGTAGGATACTTAATGGTTTGGGAACTCGTCTTGTAATGATTAATGCCCATGAGGAGGATTTTCACCTTTGACATTGTAAAGGAGATTAATTTTTAGGACTGCAAATTACTTCCTTGATTACCAATGGATGAGAGTACATTGCCTTAGTAAGGACATTGCCTTAAATAATATGGCCATGACTTTGCATTCCAAAAGCTCATTCTTCATAAGGACATCGCCTTAAACAACATGGCTACAAATAATTTGATCCAAGATAAACTCAAATAATATGATACAGTCCATAAGGGGAAGGATGAATGGAAGTTAAGGAGAAAAACTATCATTATATAAAAAACAATCAAGGTGTGCACCCATGTATATGGTTAATTTCTCCATTTTTCTATGTTATTAAACTTTTGTGGGAAAATTTTAATGAATTTCCAGCAATAGACAAACAACAATATGGATGCAATCATGAACCTCATATTACAAAAGAATTCCTTGAACTTTATTTCTCCAGTAGATATTCAATTAGGCTCACAAGGAAATTTCCCCTTAATCCATCTATGCCTTTACAATGGTGGGAGCTTTTGCGTAATGCCTTTTGTCATCCTCCTAGCCAAAATGTTTCCATGAAATGTGCTCATTTGACCAAATTCTATGGTTTGTTGTGCCACATGTATGTCTTCTCATTGGAATGCTTTTCAAGGTAGTTTCTTCACATCCACTCCCATTAGAATAACCTTATCTGACAAATCAATGCGGAGCTCTTTAAGATGTGGACTCTCTTGATTAGAGTAGAACAGGAAGGATTCTACACTTGCCTAGGTTTAAACATGGTATGATGTACATTCTATTATAGTTCTTTATTTGGTACACCATTTTATGCATGGATTGCATAATTTTAGGCCTAACAAATATAATTTGCAATATGTTCCAAATCTGAACCTTCTTTGTATGTTATTATCCCATATCTTATTCATTTGTTCATTGAAATATTCATCCCCTTTTATTATGGTTAGTAAATAAGCCTTTGTTAACAAAGTAAGCCTACCTTTGGCCTAAATTCCATGACCAAGGTGTATCTATTTCATCAAAATTATGCAGGACATTGCCTAGGACCAACTGCCCAGGCTTAGTTATCGATGAGATACTAGATGATAACACAAATTGACAACATTAAATGACGACATCATGTTCTTAAGGGGAGATTACACTTGAGTCTCCATAATGATATCATATTTGATTTACCACTTGATCACAACATTCTTGACAAACATATTTTGGCAGGCTTTAAGGAGAACATGGGGTAGCCCTAGGTCCATAACATGTACACAAGTGTAATCACTTCTTTATTGTGTAAGTTCAATGACTACCTCCACTTGTTGGGTAAAGGCTATGTGAATGGAACTTGGTCAACAGTGTTTTCCTTAAGGAGAATGAGGGTAAGATTGGGTTTGAAATATATGCACATGGTTCATCACCTCCCAATGCCATAAGTTCAATCCCTTCCTAACCCCCATGGGTGAAGCCTGTGAGAATGGAATCTTGACCAAAGGTGTGAAACTCCTCACTACTAACTCTTAGTCCCAAGCCTATTGCGCATTGGTTTATTATTCCCATATTTGGATTTTGTTTTTACATTTTTGAGAAAACGTATTTAGTTATTTCGCCTTTTCTAACAAGGTAGTCACTGTGTTTGGGGGTGCTCAAGGCGATATGACATGGTAGGATGGCAGGGTGGTTAATGAATTGGATCCATTTAGCTTTAAAACATGTTTCTCTTAGAATATTTTGAGAAGAATGGCTCTCTGTTCATGAGCAGTCACATCTGGAATTTCATTGCAAGAGAGCATTTGTTGCAACTTTGTTCTTGCTAGTTACATCCTCCCCGTTCTAGACTTCATGGATAATTTTTTTTATAGGTTTTTTGGCTCCCATGATACATGTATGGTGCACTCATCGCATGCAAGGACTTAAGGTCAGTTGTGGGAAAAAGTTGTGAAATTCAGTACAATAGACTATTCAACTACATCTTCTGTGGATTAGGACATGTGGAAAATTCAACCTATAAAGGTGGTGTGATGGGTGAAGCTGCAGTGGTTGCAACTTACAAAGCCTCAGGTGTGAACAATTCAACCTAAAAAGGTAGTGCGATGGGTGTAGCTGCAGTGGTAGTAAAGCATCAGGAGTTGTTTTTGGGTTGCCATGACTCATGAGGGATGAATTCAAATTTTGTACCCATTTATTTCCAGATGTCCCTCATTAAGTACTAGTTTAAGACTCAAGACTATGTTCTCTAGTGATACACCTCAAATCAAAAAGTTGTATATGATATCTCCTTGTCCTTGACACAAATATTTTAACTCCGAACCTTGTATTTGTTCCCTGACTCAAAATTTATCTAATATGATATAAAATGTTAAGTCATGTTGAAGATGGATTTTATTACTATAATTTTTAAAATTTAGAACAATATCTTCATAGTTGCAATCTGATTTTCTGCAAGATTTTTGTAATAATATCTTCATAGTTGCAATATGATTTTCTGCAAGATTTTGTAATAATATCTTCATAGTTACAATCTGATTTTCTGCAAGATTTTTGCAATAATATCTTCATAATTGCAATCTGATTTTCTGCAAGATTTTTGTTGAAATATGACCTTGGTAATTTTAGTGTCTTTTCATATGTTTAAGAGAATAATTAAAATTCTTTAAATTCCGAAGAAACCAAACAAAAATTCTACCATATCTGTAAATATAATAGCTGGTTAACGAGAACCTTATCATTTTCTTTTTTGGATTCATGTTTTTCTTCTTTTCAAGGATTAGATTAGTAAGGCATTAATAATTTAAATATGGTTTTCATTGTTGGCTCATGTTATTTGGGACATGTAGGTCACATTGTAACATCATACTCACAATAAATCTCGAATGATGGAGTGGCTGAGCAAGCCTTTTAAAGGTTCAAGTCACAAAGTGTCAGATGGACACTACGTAGGGGTGCATTTGGAAATGATAATGTAATATGGCATGTGGCCTCTAATGCCACATAAATCCCTAATTCATTAGAGTGTATTTTCTTTTAAACTTCAATATTCTATCTGTTAGCTCTAACAAAGTTAGTGTCATGCTAGTGATTAATTTGAAACTATATTTTAGTGGAAACATTCACTGTTTTTTGGTGGAATAGATCATAATTTATTCTGGTCTTTTTTTCCAAGTGTACTAGTCATGATGATAAATGTGTGGTTTACTTCAGAGGGTTCTCAGTTATTTCTAGATTTTCTTTTCATCATTTGCTTTGAATACTTCTCTAGTGCTTTACCTTCATATTTTATCCCCTGCACAATTGCTTCTGAGGTCCATGTTGTTATGTTTATTGGTTGTTTCTGTGGAAACGTTTTCCTCAGGTTATGCAAGGTAAATCAAAATGCAAAAAATACTATTTTACATATCGATATTTGTTCAAGACATTGTTGTGTGATACTTGAATTTCATAAATCTATATTTCTATTTCGTTATCTATATCAATATATAAGAACGGGTTCATGGATTGTTCAAATTTCTCAAACTGTGGCATTGTCCCTTTCCTGTTGCATGTTCTTTTATATTGTTATCTTGTGATTCAAATTTCTAGTTGTGCTTTCCAATTATTCTCCTACATAGTGCATGCTTTGATAGATTATATCAAAAGTCTTACCAATACGATAACATTGATTGTTGTATGTGTACATTTTTGTTTAGGATGGTCCATTACAGAATCAAGATGAGGAGCTGCATCATGCAATTGCACTTTTTCTTTCTGAAGAACTAAAAAAACTAGATGGTATATGATGGAAATTTCATTTTTTTACAGCTATTTTTAGTTTAATTATATCATTTAGCTCGATGCTTTTCATATATTCAACTAAAATTTTGTTTCTTAACAAGACTTTGTCATTTCCATGTTTTAGTGAAAGTATTTATGGTTTGATACTCTTATACAACCTTTATCAAGTTACATGTACCCTCATTACAAAGAAAAAGAGAATTTTTCTTGTCATGACTATCTTTCTTTATCATTGTTGACTTAATAAAGTCTTTTAGCTAAGAAACTAGTTTCAAGTTTATGGCATAACTTGTCATATAAATTGAACAAAAGTTATCTCCAAAATGTTAACTTGTAAACTACTTAGCTGGTTTTAGGCTTTCCATTTAAAATCTACTTCAATTTGAACTTTGAACGGGTTGAGGACACTGAATTCTTTCATTTTTCTTGGTTCTTATTCCTTTGGTGTATCTTTGCACCTTTAGGGGCAATTGCTAGTTTAAAGTCTAATTCTTTAAAGGGTGCTAGCTCAATGGAAGAGCACCTGCTTTACAAGTAGGAGGTTGGTGGTTCGATTCCATCGTGCCCTGATATTCATAGTGAATGAAGAAGATCAATTTTTGGTGATGGATGCTCTTTTGACCATCACCAATGAGCTTATGGTGACATTTTTCAACCCACACCAAAATATGAAATTGTGACGATCAACGAACACCATCATATATACGCATCACTAGTGACGACCATTAAAGGCCCGTCACCATAAATCATTATTGTTGATATGAAATGGTGAGGGTCATTGTTTGTCATTATAGTCATTATTCATGATGGACCTTGATGCCACCAATGAGTTTATGGTGACGGTCAATGAATGTCGCCATATATATGCACCAATAGTGACGACCATGAAAGGACCATCACAAAAAATATTTGTTGTTCATATGAAATGGTGACGGTCACTATCCATCATTATAATCAATATTCGTGACGGACCTTGAGTGTCACCACAACACATACTTTTGGGGATGCCACCTTTGGTGACATTGATTTTTTTGGTGATGAAGGCTATTGTCCATCACCATTTCTCATATGAAATGGTGACGGTAACTATCCATCACTATAAATCATTATTGGTGATGGACCTTGAATGTCACCACAACACCTATAATTTCGGTGATGCCACCTTTGGTGACGTTTAGTTTTTGGTGATGAAGGCTCTTTTGACCCTCACCAATGTGTTTTTTTCTTGTAGTGCCACCTGCGAGACCACTCATTGGCATAAGTTTCGTGTACTTTCTGCCCCCATGACTCTATTAGATCTGGGCATGAATGATCTAGATCCTTTATTTATTTCATACCTACAATCTCTCTGCTAAAAACATATTTTTCATCATCGAATATGGCATATAAATCACACCCTCCTTAGCAATAAATTCAAGTACTCGGCAGCATGATTTACATTGTGTTATCAGAATTTTTGCCTCTGTGAATTCTCTGTAATGAACAAGAAAAATATGCTCATAAGACTTATCAAGCATCCAATAGATTTGGCACTGAAAGTTTGGGTTATCTTCCCCAAGTGCCTAATTACAATGCAAAGCATCCACATTGCCGATGTTCAACTATTCATGTGCTTCAGAGCTTTGATTAACTACTACTGATGACCCTAAAATATTTTAATAATGTTATTCAGTAGAATATGGATCAACGAGAAGCTTCCTGTTTATCCAGAATAACTCTTGTATATTCAATCATCTTCCATGCTAAATCAAGATCATGATCTTCCTAATATTCACCTTCTAGATCAACATCCTTGCTAACATCTTCCTCATCACTTTATTCTCTTTCAAAACTTCCTCTCTGTTCATTTTATTTTCATGCAAGGAGTGATTCCAACAAAATTATCCCTTGTTTCAAATTTATAAATGTTAATCCTGTGCTAAAATAAAATTATTTTTAAGAATTTTAATATTTTAGTTGTGCTATATTGAGCTACAAAATGGTCTATTTTCTTGTCTTTTTTTATTCTATGTTTTCATTTGAATATTCATTTTTAATTTCCTAAGGAAACCATCCCTTTTTAAATTCAGGAGAAAAAGGATGAAGGAATAGATGGAAAAATATTTAAAGGTGGAAAATTTCAAAATGTAGAATGGAAAAAAGGAAAAATGTGAAACTGATCAATGTTGGAATGAGGACTTTTGGAGACTCCTAGCATTGTAAAAAGGTACAATTACAAAATCAATGTTACTAGAAAATAGCCTAATTTTAAATCCTAATGCTAGAAAGAAGTCTATTTGACAAACTCAATGTTAGAATAAAGAGAAATTAGGAATCCTAGCACTACAAAAGGGAACATTTGGAATTCCTAGCACTAGAAAAGGAAATAAGGAGGAATCTTAACACTATAAAACAAGGTATATGAGAAACAATATAGCACTAGAATGTTAAAAAAGGTGAAAAAAATAGTGTTATGAAAAGGACAATTTAAAAAGCTAGTGCTATGAATGAAGGAAATTGGAAGACTTAGTGTTACCAGAGAGGGAAAAATGAAATCCTAGTAATAGAAACTTGAAAAAATGAGAAACATAACGCACCAATGAGTAGAGGAGGTTAGTTTTGGAGAGAGAGAGAGAGAGAGATAGTCGATGAATGCCAAAACTACCTAGCATAAATATGAACTGAAAACTAGCATAAATATTAATTCCAAGCTACCTGGCATAAATATTAATTGCAAACTACCTAGCATAAATATTCATGAACAAACATAAATATTAATTTCAAATTAACTACCTAGAACTCATCATGATATTTATTCTCAATGCATAAAACACAAAATGAATATTTTTGAATATTGTAACTTGTGAAATTGACTATATATTTGAACTAAGTAAATACAAGTCTCTTATGGGATGTATAAGAAATATAAAGAAAAAATCTCTTATGGTCTAATGGATGATAATGAATAGGTACTTAATAATTGATGATATTCATCTCTGCCTTCAACATGTCTATAATTTCTACAATGCTTTTTAGTTGTTGTTATTCAAAGTCTCCTTACATTCAAACCCTTGCACTTTTTACAAGGGAAATAACATTTTCTATCCTCTAAAGCCCCTGATGTCAATCCCACGTCTCCTTGGCCCAGTCATTGAGGACTGTTATATGACATTTTCCATCACCAAATATATTTTAGTGATGATTATTAACCAAAATTAAACTCAAAATAAGTCGATAACATTTCAAAAGCATGGGATGTATGTGGAAATTGTAAATACGTATTCAACCCTACATATATATGAATCAAATTGTTGAACCCTTAGTTAAACTGAGAGGAGGGGGGGGGGGGGTGAATCAGTTTAACACATTCATGGACTTTTAAAACTTTTTCATTAACACTTATTTACACCTTCATTTCATGTTCAACTTAACATGTGAGCAATCTTAGAATATGAGAGAAACAAGCATTAATATAATGTAACAGTAGACTTAATATGAGAGAAGCAAGTATTAAGCAGATGATATAAACCAGATCAACACATAAACATCATGCACAGAGACACCAGATATAAGTGAAAACCCATAAAGGGAGAAAACCACATCTTATTATTGTTGTGATGCAAAGGCAAGCTCCAACTCCCTCTCACCACTGATTTTCTGTAGGCACCAACCTATAGGAGGCTCCAACCTCAATTCTGCAAGCTACAACTTGCAAGGAAGCTCCAACTCCCATCAATGTTCTGCAGGCACCAACCTACAGGAGCCTCCAACCTCAGTCAGCTACAACTGACATTTTATCAAGCTACAACTTGATGTGGAAGCACCAACTCCCATCTATTTTCTGCAGACACCAACCTACAGGAGTCTCCTACCTCAGTCAGCTACAACTAAAATCTATCAAGCTACAACTTGTTAGGGAAGCTCCAACTTCCTTACTCATTCAAAAGAAAAACACTTGTTGATTTACCTTGGATATCAGCTCTGTTTTGTACCTTCTCTTCTGCTGTTCAATAGTCCTCATATATGTCCTCACATCATTTCTGCATCTTCTCAGATTCACTATCAGCTTCTCCTTCTTCTTTTCTCAGCTCCTCCTTCTACTCTGCCTCACTGCTTCATTTCTGCATTCTTTGACTTTTCACAATATCTTGTTCTGCTCCTCCTTCCTCTTATCTTCTCTGCCTCAATTCCATACTTTGCATTCTCTACACTCACTCTCTCTAACCTCTTGCAGCTTTCTTGTTTTCTTCAACTCTCTTCAATAATGTTGCACACTCTCTAATTCTCTCACTCTGTTTTCATCAAAATTCTCCCCTTGGATATTACCCTGTTTTATACAAAATAGCTTCATGGTTGTTTATATTCTACTGGGAATTCGAAATGGACAGCCATGTCTCTTTGCCTTCTGCCTTCTCATCTCTTTTATCCGCTCATTCAGAAAATATAACTATAGGTACCAGTTTAACATTACAGTGGGATATTTTTTCTCTTACGGAGACTTGCCAATGCATCACAAACAATACAAATCAATTACAACATTTACTTTCATAATTTTTAGTTACATCAAGACAAATTTTACTCAGCCCATTTTTGGCTTTTGGCTTCGCTGACTTTGTCTTTTCTGCAGCTGTCAAGTAACTGTTCTGCCTTCTTCTGCTCACTATCTTCTGCATATTTTCCAGTTTTTGTTGCTTGTTCACCTGTCAAATTCATTCATGTGCATATTCCTGTCAACACCTGTTCACTGCAATTTTGAATCTGCTGAATATATAACAGTTTTACCAGTTTAGTTCCCAATAACTCTCAAGCTCCTGTGCATATAAAAAAATTCCTTTCCAAAATTTGATCCAAGTTATTTCCAAAATCTGGGCAGTTCAACATTCCATTTTCTGTGCTGGCAATTTAATTAAATACCCCAAATAAAATCAGAGTCTGGAAAATTCAATGAAATATCTGGCTTCCTTAAAATTTCAAATCTGAGATATAAATTAAAGCTCTCTAAATTGTCATAAGGCAGTAATCTCCACTATGCCTAAAAGTGGATGCACCCGCCTATAATTTCTTATCTATAAACGTACTCATATAACTTTATAAGTGGAAGATTTATGTGACTTAACCTTTTTATGAAAATCCCAAGGTTATAACATATTAATAAGCTAACATATCATTCTGACCCATTCAATTTGAATATATGCCAATACACAATCCTTTTCATGCGAGGTTCGGCTTATTTACAATATATATATTACCATATGCATATACTCCCTATTAATAAACCTTTGCATTTAACTCTTTCCTTTGTCTTAGTCGCCAGATTTCATTTTATAAGACCCTTTAATAAATAAAATGCCCTTTCGGGCCCACCTTCCGAAATTTTCTTATGCTCTGACGCGATGAGCCTTCTTCAGAGTTTTCCGATTGCGATTGATCGCAATCGCAAGCTTTATTAACCTGTTCCACTATGTTGGCTTGTTATGACGTCCTGCTCCGATTGCAATTAATCCGATCTGATGCGATGCGATTACTCTGATTGCGATTAATCACAATCGCAACTTTTAATTGCAAGTTCCGATATTCCTATACTCCGATGCTCCGATGCGATTAGGCTAGAATTCAAATACATATTAATCACAGTTTATACGCCCATCGGGTATGGGCTTCAATCGCAATCGCAACTTTTAGTTGCATGTTCCGATATACTTATGCTCCGATGCTCCAATGCAATTGGGTGAGGGTCCCACTAGCTGTCAAATATCCGGAACTTAAACATATATAAATCGTTGTTTAAACCATATCGGGTCTAGAACTTCAATCACAATCGCAACTTCTATTGTCATGCTTCACTGCCACAGTTTTCTCCGATGCGATGTAACACTGTTATGTCGGAACTCAAACATATATTAATCATGATTTATAGACCCATCGGGTCCGGGCTTCAATCGCAATCACAACTTTCTGTTCATATGATCCGCTGTCACCTTTTTCGATGCGATTGATAAGGGTCCCACCATATGGTACTTTTCCTTTGATAGAACCTTTGGTTCTCTGTTTAAAATGCGCTACACTTATATAAAGCGCTGCATATATATATGCTTCTGCTTCCACATTTAGTGTAACCTCCGGCCGAGTAATGATTCTCGGAATAAGGTTTATATATATACTTTGTCGCTTGGGTTAAGATTCCTGGAATTGTGTTTATGTATCCTCCGGCTGGGGTAATGATTCTTGAAATTTTATGTAGGGGTTTACACTACATATAATGCTCTCCGTCAATATTATATTAAGTCTTTGGATCAGACTTAAGGCCAACACTAATATATGTAGTAAAATGACCTTTGTTAATATCTTTGTTCCACTTATTTCTAGTTCCACCCTCGTTATATACAAACAATTTGTGGCTCTACCTTTGTTGCTCAACCATTTCATCTCTACCTCTGCCTTCGTTGTGCCTATGCCTCTACTGCTCAACCTCTGCCTCTACTACTCAACCTATGCCTCTACTGCTCGACCTCTACCTTCGTTGTGCAATTCCTCAACATAGTTTAATTAACAAACACCACTTCCACTATTTCTTTATATGATTCCGCTTACCCCTGATTGTTCGACATTACAATTAACGCACAGCATATTAAATCTTGTTCGACATTTTCTTCCTCTGCTCCTTGACTAATGTTTCTCCTTACTTAGCTTTTTGTTTCCTCTGCTACCTCTCTGTTGCCTCTATTCCATGTATTCTACTTTTCCTTATTGTTGGTTCAGGCGCTGCTCCTTTGTGCTCCTTTTCCATCAATGACAACATTTCCAACAATCTCCCCCTTTGGCATTGATGGCAACACATCCACCAATAATCCAATGCTTCCTCTGTCTATCTTCTTTTCCTCCCCCTTTGACATCAATGGAAAAGGATTGCACATCTTCTCAGTGTAGATTCTATCTCTGCATTCCTCTCTCTGAGATGTTTTTAGGACTTCTTCTTTTGACTTTGTACCCTGCTGCTCCAAACTGGTGTAAAAGAGTTGTTGAAAGAACACTTTTGAGGATTATTGATCTTGAATGTACACTACAAGTTGATACAATCCCAAAGCACTGACTCCTTTCACTTGTATAAAGCTGAAAGTGAGGATAATGACACTTCATAGAACACATTGTACCAACTTTATCTAATCAGAGATGCATCATTGGATTAAACCTAAAATACTGAGAATGCTTCAAATATACTTCAGTCTCTATCTGATGTAGTGCGCCAATACATTTCTGGTGAGGAAGATTGTGGATGGAATATGTCTTCTTCTGCAATACTCATCTGTAGTACAGCATTTGTTCAATTGTGATGAAGCCAATATGTCTTTTATAGTTGTGGTTCACTTTTCTTGCCTGTTGGTGATGATTTGAGCTAGGATGATGATAATAATATTACACTTAATAGTTGCAGGTCCTTGTTACTGATATGATCAATGAATCAACTAGAATTTTATCTAAGAGATCAAATGCTTTTACTGCTTGCATAATGTACTTTCAAAACAAAACCTTGAGGTAGGATGCATTCAATGTATTTGTCAATCTCACTTATCAACCATGCAATTCATTTATGACATAAGGAGGTATGTATGTCAGTAATCAATCTCTCTTTAAAGGTTGATTACCAGCAAATCCTTTGTGCTGAAGTAGTATTTAGATGAAAAAAAACTTTTGAGATTCAGATGGTAATCACAGCTAGTCCTTTATTCTTCAGATACTTTGACTGTTCTATCAGGATGAACTTCCACACGAGCATATTCAAAATATTTAATTGAAAACTTAGCAAACAGACTTCGCATTGTTTTGTAATTGATCTTAAGAAAGAGGCCTTGAAGATATACATGTACCAAATTCAGGAAGGCATGCAATTATATATATAGAAGAAGATATTGCTTCAGTGCTCAATATACTACTTCAAGTGTAAGAAAGATAATGTTATTTTTGCTCTGCTACTGACCTTTTCATGCTGAATGCAGATAATACTGGGAATATTACCTTGAGGTTCTTTTGCCATAATTCTTTGATCCTATGGACCTGTATCATACTGCTGCTCCATTGATAATGCTTGGTAATCTGTTGATAAGCATGTTGCTTGTACCTAAACACCAATTGATATTACTTTGATAAACCATGCAGAGGTTTCACTTCAGCTTGCACATTTACCCATAATTAAGACATCCTTCATAAATTCTATTATTGAGCTCTCCACTGTTTTCAACAACAATCATCAATATACTGAATCTGATCTTGGCCTCATTAATATTTTTCTTTTTCTATCATTTTGTTCAGAGGAAGTCACAGCATTTTCTTTTCTAGGACTGCTCCAGAACCATTGTTGCTTTACATACAATTCAACTGTTCTAACATAGTGATCTTAGGGAAGACATCTTCAATTTCTTTCCTAGGACTCTTCATGGGAAGATCACTCAGAAATTTATCACTTGCTTGACTGTACTCCTCCAAGGGGACTTTTCATAGCTGAGTGATGTAATGATATTAGTGATGATAGGCACTTTTCTTACTCATTCTTCTTAATGTGATTCATTTTCAATTCTAGCAATATGATGCACAATGTGATCATCATTTAAGGTGTTGATGTTTTCTTTCTATTACCATGGCTTATTGTTGCCTTCTCTTCTTCCATCAATCTGTCAGCTAATTAAAACATCAGATAATCTTCTTCCTCTATAGTTCTCTGTTAGAGGAATTTCCTTTCACTTCCTGATCTCATAGCTGTTCTCATTTCATGGAGCTCTTCTTAGACTACTTTTTGTGGGGACTACATATGAACTGCTCTCCCCCTGGGATGTTGCTTCATATTTATCACTGGTTGGATATTTTCTTTGTTTCCTAGAGCAGCTCCCCCTGAGACTAGGATGTATTCATTATGTTATGGAGATAATAGGCTCCCCCTTTCTCTTTTCCTTCCATACTCTATTGGGGTTCATCATAATGTCTGCACTCCTTTCCGATTCATAGTTTTGTTTGATTGGATTGGATTTCATCATCTGTCTGGAGTTCTTTAATATATATGGAAGTTTACAGTATTTTTCTTTGTGACCATGCTTAAGGCATACATAACATCCTATTTGACCAAGGTGCATTTGAGCTGATGTATAATATTTTTTTCCTCTTCTTGAATACATTTTACAATAAAAAATTTTATGTCCAAAATTATTGCATGCATAAAAATAGCCATGGAAATGATTTGTGTACCTGGTGAAAGATTGTCTTGTCCATTTGCTTGCTTGAGGGGTTCCTCTCTTTTGCTGCATCCTTTGCTGGTTGGACTGGATTGGCTTTGTCTTACAATATGCTGCATTATGTCTTGGTTTATGACAAGAGAAACATGTGCTATTTTTCATAGGAGGGAGGAACCTCCTTTGACATCTTCTGAATTTGTTCAATTCATCCTTAGGAGCATATGAGCCTTTAGCAGTTGATTGTTTCATCTTCTCATTCTCTGTTCTTTCATGTTGCTGCTTGATTCTATTTGTTTCTTTGCAACTCATGTTCTTGTTGGCTTCTGCTTTGGACGTACTGGTTTCTCCTTCATATCCTATCCCAGCCTTTATGAGAGGAGACCTTTGAGCATTTAGAATTTGGTCTAGTTATTCAAAGCTTTTCATTTGAGGAGTATTCATTAATAAGTCTCTTTGGGCCTTTTCTAATTTCTTTCTTAGGCTCACTACTTCTTCTTCAAATTTTTCACATTCCAGATTTTTCTCTCTCATTTATTGCAGCAGAGTATTTCTCAGACTCACTACTTCTTCTTCCAATCTTTCACATTCCTGACTTTTCTCTCTCATTTGTTGCAACAGAGTGTCTTCTACTTTCTTTGCCTCTTCAAGTTGTGTCTTTAGGCCAATAATTTCTTTCCTATCTTCATATTCTTTCTCATCACATATTTTTACCAATCTCTTAAGGTATTTGTTTTCATTCTTCAATTTTTCGATTTTAGTCAGAGCTGTGTCAAGTTTGGCTTTTTCTTCCGCTGCAATTTCTTCATGGCTCTTACTACCATTCACACTAGCAGGTACCTCATTTGATTGAAAATCTTCTTTTTGACATGAATTTCTCTTTTTCTTAATTCTCTTCTCCTTCTTGATAATGCAATCCTCAGTGTCTACTCCATGCATGAAATGCAGTCGGTCCCAGATTTCTTTTGCTGAAGTTAAATCCATTATTAACTCAAGATCCTTGTTATGAATATTGTTATATATCACACATTTTTCCTTGGCATTCCTATGTTGTTCTTTCACCGTGGGTGAGTCTTTGCAGTAACCATCACATACAAGCTTCCATACCTCAAGTTCATTAGCCATTAAACCTGTTTTAACCTTATCTCTCCATTCAGGAAAGTTTGTTGTATTTAGCACAGGTACATTTTGATAGTCCTTGACTCAACTAAATCTCCTTCAAGCTATTAAGCTTATACCAAAGGAACCGGCTCTGATACCAATTGTTGAACCCTTAGTTAAACTGAGAGGGGGGGGGGGTGAATCAATTTAACACATTCATGGACTTTTAAAAAAAATTCATTAACACTTGTTTACACCTTCATTTCATGTTCAACTTAACATGTGAGAAATCTTAGAATATGAGAGCAGCAAGCATTAATATAATGTAACAGTAGACTTAATATGAGAGAAGCAAGTATTAAGAAGATGATATAAACTAGATCAACACATAAACATCATGCACAGAGACACTAGATATAAGTGGAAACCCATAAAGGGAGAAAACCACATCTTATTATTGTTGTGATGCAAAGGAAAGCTCCAACTCCCTCTCACCACTGATTTTCTATAGGCACCAACCTACAGGAGGCTCCAACCTCAATTCTGCGAGCTAAAACTTGCAAGGAAGCTCCAACTCTCATCAATTTTCTACAAGCACCAACCTACAGGAGGCTCCAACCTCAGTCAGCTACAACTGGCATTTTATCAAGCTACAACTTGATGTGGAAGCACCAACTCCCATCTATTTTCTGCAGGCACCAACCTACAAGAGGCTCCTACCCCAGTCAGCTACAACTAACATCTATCAAGCTACAACTTGATAGGGAAGCTCCAACTTCCTTACTCATTCAAAATAAAAACACTTGCTGATTTACCTTGGATATCATCTCTGTTCTGTACCTTCTCTTCTGCTATTCAACAGTCCTCATATCTGTCCTTACATCATTTCTGCATCTTCTCATATTCACTATCAGCTTCTCCTTCTTCTTTGCTCAGCTCCTCCTTCTACTTTGCCTCACTGCTTCATTTCTGCATTCTTTGACTTTTCACAGTATCTCGTTCTGCTCCTCCTTCTTCTTATCTTCTCTGCCTCAATTCCATACTCTGCATTCTCTACACTCACTCTCTCTAACCTTTTGCAGCTTTCTTATTTTCTTCAAATCTCTTCAATTCTGTTGCACACTCTCTTCTTCTCTCACAGTATTTTCGTCAACCTTCTCCCCTTGGATATTACCCTGTTTTATACAAAATAGCTTCATGGCTGTTTGTATTCTACTGGGAATTCGAAATGGACAACCATGTCTCTTTGCCTTCTGCCTTCTCATCTCTTTTATCCGCTCATTCAGAAAATATAACTGTAGGTACCAATTTAACATTACAGTGGGATATTTTTTCTCTTCCGGAGACTTGCAATGCATCACAAAAAATAAAAATCAATTGCAACATTTACTTTCATAATTTTTAGTTACATCAAGACAAATTTTACTCAGCCCATTTTTGGCTTTTGGCTTTGCTAACTTTGTCTTTTCTGCAGTTGTCAGGTAACTTTTCTGCCTTCTTCTACTCACTATCTTCTGCATATTTTCCAGTTTTCGTTGCTTGTTCACCTGTCAAATTCATTCCTGTGCATATTCCTATCAACACCTGTTCACTGCAGTTTTGAATCTACTGAATATATAACAGTTTTACCAGTTTAGTTCCCAATAACTCTCAAGGTCCTGTGCATATAAAAAAATGCCTTTCAAAAATTTGATCCAAGTTATTTCCAAAATCTAGGCAGTTCAACATTCCATTTTCTGTGCTGGCAATTTAATTAAATACCCCAAATAAAATCAGAGTCTGGCAAATTCAATGATATATCTAGCTTCCTTAAAATTTCAAATTTGAGATATAAATTAAAACTCTCTAAATGGTCATAAGGCAACAATCTCCACTATTCCTGAAAGTGGATGCACCCGCCTATAATTTCTTATCTATCAACGTACTCATATAACTTTATAAGCAAAAGATTTATGCGGCTTAACCTTTTTATGAAAATCCGAAGTTTATAACATATTAATAAGCTAACATATCATTCTGACCCATTCAATTTGAATATACGCCAATACACAATCCTTTTCATGCGAGGTTCGGCTTATTCACAATATATATATTAGCATATGCATATACTCCCTGTTAATAAACCTTTGCATTTAACTCTTTCCTTTGTCTTAGTCACCAGTTTTCATTGTATAAGACCCTTTAATAAATAAAATGCCCTTTCGGGCCCACCTTCAAAAATTTTCTTATGCTCTGATGCGATGAGGCTACTTCAGAGTTTTCCGATTGCAATTGATCGCAATCGCAAGCTCTATTAACCTATTCAGCTATGTTGGCTTGTTCTGACATCCCGCTCTGATTGCGATTACTCTGATCCGATGAGATGCGATTACTCCAATTGTGATTAATCGCAATCGCAACTTTTAATTGCAAGTTTCGATATTCATATACGCCGATGCTTCGATGCGATTAGGACGGAATTCAAATACATATTAATCATAGTTTATACGCCCATCGGGCTTGGGCTTCAATCGCAATCGCAACTTTTAGCTGCATGTTTCGATATCCTTATGCTCCGATTCTCTGATGCGATTGGGTGAGGGTCCCACTAGCTATCAAATCTCCGGAACTTAAACATATATAAATCATTGTTTAAACCATATCGGGTCCGAAACTTCAATCGCAATCGCAACTTCTATTGTCATGCTTCACTGCCACACTTTTCTCCGATGCGATGTAACACTGTTATGCCGAAACTCAAACATATATTAGTCATGATTTATAGACCCATCAGGTCCGGGCTTCAATCGCAATCGCAACTTTCTGTTCATATGATCCGCTGTCACCTTTTTCGATGGGATTCATAAGGGTCCCACCATATGGTACTTTGCCTTTGATAGAACCCTTGGTTCTCTGTTTAAAAGGTGCTACACTTATATAAAGCGCTGCAAATATATATATATATGCTTCTGCTTCCGCCTTTAGTGTAACCTCCAGCCGGGTAATGATTCTCGGAATAAGGTTTATATATATACTTTGCCGATTGGGTTAAGATTCCTGGAATATTATGTATCCTCCCACCAGGGTTACGATTCCCGGAATGAGGTTTATATATATACTTTTCCGCTTGGGTTAAGATTCTCGGAATTGTGTTTATGTATCCTTCGGCTGGGGTAATGATTCTCAAAATTTTATGTAGGGGTTCACACTACATATAATGCTCTCCGTCAATATTATATTAGGTCTTTGGATCAGACTTAAGCCCAACACTAATATATGTAGTAAAATGACCTTTGTTAATATCTTTGTTCCACTGATTTATGGTTCTGCCCTCGTTATATACAAACGATTTCTGCCTCTACCTCTACTGCTCGACCATTTCATCTCTGCCTCTGCCTTCGCTATGCCTCTGCCTCTACTGCTCAACCTCTGCCTCTACTGCTTAACCTCTACCTTCGTTGTGCAATTCTTCAACATAGTTTAATTAACAAACACCACTTCCACTGTTTCTTTATATGATTCCGCTTACCCCAGACTATTCGACATTACAATTAACACACATCATATTCAATCTTGTTCGACATTTGCTTCCTCTTCTCCTTGACTGATGCTGCTCCTTACTTAGCTTTTTGCTGCCTCTCCTACCTCTCTGCTGCCTCTGTTCCCTGTCTTCTACTTTGCCTTATTTTTGGTTCAGGTGCTTCTCCTTTGTGCTCCTTTGCCATCAATGACAACATTTCTAACAAAAATTACCATTGGATATTTGACCCTAGTCTACCAGATAACCGTTGCACAACAGTAAAATGCCATTAATCTAGATCGTAAAATATCTAAATCTATGCAATCAACATTGTATATTTGAAGATCGTTGTGCTTTTAAAAAAATTACATTAAATGTCCAACGACGATTCCACTTTTATCTGTTTTCTGGATTCCACCTTCCAATTTTAACCCAAAATATGGTAGTGTGTGTTCAACTGAGAGGTTTTCCTTTGGCCTTTCCAGGTGAGGGATCATTTGGTAGTGTTAGTCTAGATTTGTGATTTTTTTGTGGCTAAATTGGATAGAGGAGACCAACATGGTTGGGATATCTTTCCTTTTATGGTTGTGGCGTGGAGTGCAGGGATTCTGGAGGAGGTCAACCAAATAGTAGAGTGCATAGTGGATGGTGGCATGGTTCTACATATGACTAGGTGGACTTGGGTTTCAGCAGGGCTATCAGCATGAAGTCGGTTCAGTGTTCCTCTTGAGCTCCTGTGTTGGCGAAGTCAGAGTTATCCCAGCTTAGAGAGGGTTAAAGTGAGCTTGATGGAGTCCAAGGTGGTGGTGTGGGAGTTGGTGCTGATATCAGTAGTCAATGTGTAGGAATTTTGTGAGGAAATGTGTGCGGGGGTCATGCAGTACGTGGTGGGAAAAGATCTTTGGTCAGTCCTGTGGATGGTAGGGGTTGCAGGATCCTGGTTCAGGGTGGCCGTGGAGCAGGTATCGGAAGTAGGGGTTGCAGGATCCTGACTTGGGGTAGCCGTGAAGAAGGAAAGACGATGAGGGGTATAGACAGTCGACGAGGTCTGAGCTCATTGGAGTTGAGTAACAAGATGATAAGCATGGAGATAGTTGGATGCACATCAGTTAGTTTAACTAGGAGAACTAGATTGCAACAAAAGATGTTCGAATATATCATGGACATGTTGTAATATCATGATAAGGTCCGAAGGGAAGAACATGAGGCACTTATGGGGAAAAATCCACTAGTTTCAATGCCACATCTATGAACAAATTGTGTTATTTTGGCATGGCTATAATCTGATGATAAAGAAGATCGAAAATTTGGAAGCTTGGTTTTCTCACTTTGAGAAACATGTTAATTCTCTATATCATCCACTTCCTCCTCCAAGAACTGAGCAGGACAATCTTGCTTCAATCACTTATGATGACTAATTATGGTAACCGATGTTTTTCTAGTTTTTTTTGTTTTTTGGTATGTAAATAGTATAAGGTTGTGGATCTCTTAGTTGGGTATTTTGCTTTTTATTTGTAGCATGGTAATAACATTGGTTAAGAAACCTGGTTGAGGTGAGGCCACATGCATTTTGACATCTTTGTATATTCCTTTTAAGTTAATTTTATATATGCATATCTTCCATATATGCACATATGTAGAAGCTTCACATCTATAGAATTTATGTGCAACTTTTGTAATATGCATATATAACAGTCTCCATATGTATACAAATTTTGTCTATGTGCATATCTTCCATATATGCACAACTTCTGTATATGTGCATATCTTCCTTATATTCTCATATATTGTCTAACCCTGAGTTAGAATGGAAATTTCTTTAGAGCCTTGACCTATGAATACATAAATGGAGGTCGAGATAATGATCACAAAAGAGAAAGACGAAAAAAGTAGTGTTGATAAGGGAAGAGATACGATGATGGAGGAGGCATCATCAACCAAAAATGCCAATTTTAAATACAAATACATGAATTTGGACTTGTTTATATGGCCATGTCTTCTCTGACTTTTAAATTCATGATGTGGATATGGTGTTATAGTCTATCAATGTTTCATTACTTTTCATGAATTTACTTATAATTAATGTTATTTTATTATTTACAAATTATCAAGTTTTTAGGTTAATTTACTTTTATATGTGCATATATTTCGTATATTCACATATGCAGAAGCTTCACATATACAAAATTTGTGTTCAAGTTCTATAATATGCAGATAAAACACTCTCTATATGTACAACTTGTGTATATGTTTATGTGCATATATTCTGTATATATATGCACATCTATAAGTTGTGAATAGATAATAGGTGAGTTTATACGGTAGTTGTGCATTCTCAATAGATGTACATATACAATATATGCACATATCTTCCATATATGTGGATATATTTCATATATGCACATATATTGTATATGTACATCTATTTTCTATGCACAACTACCGTATAAACTCATATATTATCTATTCACAACTTATAGATGTGCACATATACGACATAAATGCAGATAAACAAAAGAAGAACATATATAAAAGTTTTGCATATACGAAAGACATGCGCATATATGTAAGATGTGCATATGTGGCTCATATCTTTCATATGTGAAAATTCCATATATTCCCATTGTATATGCACAACTTCCATATATGTTCATATATGAAAGTTGTGCATATACAGAAGATAAGCGAATATACAAAAGTTGTGCATATATGGAGGCTATATATATACGAAGGTTAAAATTGTGCATAAATTATTTATATTGTTAGGATACTCCAACACATAGGAAATAGTTAAGAATAACTTAGTCTAGTGTAGAGTTAGGTAAAGTGTGCTTCTTTACCATGTACATTTGTAACTTATAATCCGACGGTCATGATTTGTAGTGATCTGACGGTTATCTCTCACCTCGGTATTAATGACACTTGATCCGTCGCTTAACACTCGATTGGTCCATGATCTCTATTTAAAGAGCATGGAGCATCATTTTTCCAGTAACTGTTTATGAGAGAAACATATGTAACTTTTCTTTTATATTAATAAATTGCTTGAAGTGGCCGCGTTGGCTCAAGCCGTGGACTACTTCCCTCTTTGAGGGTTTTAACCACGTGATTATATTGGTGTACTAACTTTTGATCTGTTTGTGAGCGGTGAACTTTAGTTCTTGATCTATGGAACTTACCCTATAAATTCCTACATGGTATCAGAGATATTTTGAGGGCCGTGTATGTTGTTGATCAAATTTCGAAGTCCGTTTGACTGCATGCAAATGTCGTTTTGTAGATCTACTATTTTTGAACATTTTTGGGCTTGGGGAACTGCTCTGTTGTGTCCAGAGCGTCTGTTATAGTGAGGAAATCCTTTCGTTTCATGCGAAAAATTTTCCGGCTACCCAAGTTATGACAGTTTAGATCTGGAGGTATAAAGCATCTGTTTTGTAGTTATATTTGTTAATAGTTCTGCTTATTTCGGTTATCTCTGTTTAATTTCGGTTTTTAGGTTTTATTTATTTTCCATATCTATACCCTCTTCTCTGTGTATGCACTTTTCTATGCGCTGCATGCAATCTCAGCAAATCAAAAACAGAAAAGGGATTTTTTTTGCTACGTATGTTCTTTCCCCGCGTCTTTGTGCGATCTTAGGAAATCAGAAATAGTGAAAAAAGTGATAGTTTCCAATAAGGCTAACCAAAAATCTAACATTCTACCATAAGGCTTGCATTTCATTTTTTTTTTTTGGTTTTGTGTTTTTTTTTTGTCTAGGAAAAGGCATGCACACCAAAGGGTTAAAAACAAAAACAAAAAAAAACCCTTCCTCCTTTCAAACAATAACAGAATCCTTTTACTATCTCACTTGGTGATGGGTTAGTTTATGAGAATAGAGGTCTTGGTTCAAGTCTCTTTCTCAAGCTTCTTTTGTAAAAGGTTTTTGTTAAAAGGGGCGGAAGTTTTTTTTAAAAGTCGCACTTCATCCCGTTCCCGTAACTGTTCGGCATCTTCAACTTGTTTTTTCAAAAAGGCATAACTTCTTCATCCGTAAGCTGTTTTTCGAGCCATTTTTTTTAAACGGCCTAATTTTTCAAGATCTTTCCATTGGAGTACTTATTTTTAGCTTTTCATAGCTTTAGTGTTTTTTAAAATGGAAAGTGCATGCCTGATTATTCTTAACAACACTAATTATTTCCAATGGCTACCTCACATGGTAGATATACTTAGAAGTAAAGGGCTTTACAGAATAGTCACAGGGGTAGAAACTAAACCTTTTGATGATTTTAAAGTCACTAAATGGGAAAATAAAAGAGATCAAGCATGAGGGTTGATAGGAATTTCCATTTCTCAAGATCTTCGATTTCATATCATTGACATTGACACCCCTCATGAAGCCCTGGATAAGCTAAATATTTTCTTTGGCATTCAAAATAAAATCAGGGCTCACCAGCTTGAAAATGAGTTGCTTACTTTAGACCCTAATAACTTCTCCTCTATTGAAGACCTTTTGTCCAAATTCAAGACCCTTAGACTTATTTTAGAAGGTTGTAAGGTCAAAAAGGAAGATAATAGCCTCATCTATTGCATTCTTGCTAATCTTGGCCCTGCTTACTCTGTATTTTTTATACCTTCCATTCCACTAGAGAAGCCATCATTTCTTCAGGAACCACCTACAAGAATCCCTCTTTTGATTACTTTTGTGATTCTTTGATAAGATAACAAGAAAATCTCTCACACCTTGGTCCTATCACTTCTGGAAACACTTCTAAGAAAGCCTTAGTAGCCCAACAACAATCATATCAAAAGAATCCCAAGAAGAAGTATCCTAAAATGTATGGTCCGAAACCAAGCAAGGGTCGTAAGAAATTTCAGCCACAAACTAAAAAAGCAACTCACCAAAATAATAAGGCATATAAAAACAAAGGAAAGAAGACAGATAGACATTGCAACTTTTTCAATCGTTATGGCCATATAGAGTCCAAATGTTTTAAGAAGATGGAAGCTTTATAAGCAACAATGAAGAAGCACAACATCAACTTGGAGCACTCTTCACCTTCATCTTCAGGAATGGCACATTCTGCTTGCGGTTGTCAAGAATCAAGTTCTGGTTCTGCATTAAATGTATCTTCCTCTTCTCATTCTCATGAGTGGCTCATTGATTCTGGAGCTTCTTGTCACATGGCCAAAAATAAAGCCATGTTTTCTTCTTTAAATGATTCTAACACCAAACATACTTATGTTGGTGATGATAGATCTCTTAGTGTTGTAGGATCTGGAACCATTCATCTCGATAATGGTCAGTTTAATGATGTACTATGTGTTCCTACCTTGTCATGCAACCTTCTCTCTGTTTATCAGATAACTCATTCAAGTGAAGGGAAAATAGTAGAATTCTCACATCATGATGTTGTAATCAAGGACCTCAAAGATCATAAACATATTTTAGCTATTGGATTTGCTGATGATTCCACAAGGTTGTATAATTTTGACAACTTTGGGTCATCATGTCTTCCCTCCATTTTTTTTTTCTCATAATGATGAAGTGAAAAAACTTTGGCATGAGTGATTTGGTCACTTAAACAATCGCTCTCTTCAAACTCTATGTAAGGAAAATATGGCAACGGGTCTTCCTATGGTATCTTGCCGAGATGGTGGTTGCTTCGGATGTGTACTCGGAAAACATCATCGAGATAGTTTTGACAAACGTGCCTCTCGGTACGCTTTAACCCGTTTGCAGCTTGTGCACAATGATTTATGTGGTCCACTTACTGTTGTTTCTTTCTCTGGTTGCAAGTACTTCTTAACTTTCATTGATTGTTTTTCCAAACACACTTGGCTATAATTCTTAAAACTCAAGAGTGAAGTTTTTAACATGTTCTTGGCCTTTAAGGCCTTTTTGGAGAAACAATCTGGACATCAAATTGTTAAGTTAAGACCAGACAATGGAGGAGAATATGCTAACAACAAATTTATCAACTTCTGCACTGAGCATGGCATTCAATTGCAACATATTGTTCCATATACTCCACAACAAAATGGTGTAGCTAAATAGAAGAATCACACCTTAAAATAAATGGCTAATTGTATGCTTCAATCTAAAGGACTTGGTCTCAATTTTTGGGCAGAAGCCATTAACTGTGCAAATTACATAGTAAATCGCACTCCTACTAAGGTTTCAAAGAATATAACTCTAGAAGAAGCTTAGATCTCAATCAAACCAGATGTAAGTCACCTTCATGTTTTTGGAAGTGATGCTTGGGCCCATATTCCAGATGCGAAACATAAAGCCTTAGAACCTAAGAGTGAAAAATGTGTTTTTGTTGGATATTCTAATGATGTCAAAGGATATATACTTCTTCAACCAAAATCCAAAAATATAATCATTAGAAGAGATGTAAAATTTGATGAAAATATATCGGCCCGCGAGCCTAGTTCGGCGGGTGTGCCACCTTTGGCCTGCAAGCCTGATTCAACATATGTGCCACCTCTCTCTCTCTCTTCTATTTTTAATAGCATTCCCTCTAGTTTAGATAATGACAGCAAGCATGAAAATCCTCCTCCACCTCTTGAAATTGTTCCTTATACTCCACTTCTGCCAAGATGGGTCCTCTCTACTCGGGATGCAGCAGGTTCTCTTGCAGGTGACCCTACCGATCGACGATGCACACATTCTCAATTCGAAAGAGCTTCTTCCTTATTGGCTCAAGTTCCAGAAAATCCCGATCCAGAAACCTTTGAAGAAGCCTCCAGTCATCCAACTTGGGATGAAGCTATGAATGAAGAATATCGCTCCTTATTGGTGAATGATACTTGGGATCTTGTTCCTCTTCCAAAAGGAAGAAAACTTGTCAGATGTAGATGGGTTTACAAAACAAAGTTTCGACCAGATGGAAAAGTGGATAGACAGAAAGCTCATCTTTTTGCTAAAGGATTTTCACAAGTTGCAGGCATTGACTATACTGAAACCTTCTCCCATGTTGCCAAAACGAATTCTATCCTCCTTGTTCTTTCCCTTGCTACGTCCTTTAAATGGGAAATCCATCAGATGAATGTTAAATATGCCTTCTTACATGGAGATTTGCATGAGGAAATATACATGGAACAACCCCCTGGCTTTGTCCAAAAAGACTCCATCCTTGTTTTTCACCTTAGGAAGTCTCTCTATGGTCTCAAACAAGCTCCTCGGGCTTGGTATGCCAAAATGGATAGATTTCTCTTAGATAATGGATTTTCCATTGTCTACACTAAGAAAGTGGGTTAAGTCCTTCACCATCCTTTTTCTTTATGTTGATGACCTTATCCTTACTCATAGTGATCCAAACCATATAAACCATGTGAAGCCTATCCTCAAAAAGAAGTTTGAAATGATAGACTTAGGACACTTGCATTGTTTCCTTGGTCTTCAAGTCTTGCAATCCAAGGAAGGCATTACCCTCTCTCAGTCCAAGTATTCCTGTGATCTTCTACACCACTTTCACATGGAAGACTATAAGCCAGCCCCTTCTCCCTTTCAGTCTGGAGTCAAGCTTTCAGTCACTTGTACTACCCCTAAATTTGATGCTACCTTATATCGTCAACTTGTTGGAAAACTTCTGTATCTAACCCATGCCCATCCTAACCTTTCCTTTGCCATTGGTCTTGTCGCTCGGTTTATGCACCAACCTCATGAAAGTCACTGGAAAGAAGGTAAAAGAATACTTTAGTATATTCGAGGTACAATTCAGTTCGGGATTCATTACAATGCAGGAGTGTCTCCATTGTTGATTGGTTTCACTTATTCTGATTGGGCTAGTGACCTTGATGATCGAAAGTCTACTGTAGGATATGTATTCACTCTTGGTTCAGGACCTATTACTTGGTCTTGTAAGAAACAAAGTTCCATCTCTCTTTCTTCAGCAGAAGCAGAGTATCTTGGTGCAGTTGAAGCCAACAAGGAAGCCATGTGGCTTCGTCAGATCCTGTATGAATTTGGTCTTCATCAGCAGCATCCAACTACACTTTGGTGTGATAATCAGAGTGCCATTTAGCTATGTAAAGATCCAGTTTAGCATCAGCGTATGAAATTCATTGAACTCCACATACACTTCATCATAAAGCTCATTCATTATCGTGTTCTTGAAGTGCAGTACTGTCCAACCAATGATCAAGTAGCCGATATCTTTACAAAGGCTCTCACAGAAGTGAAGTTTACCAAACTTCAATCCATGCTTAGAGTTCATGAAAGTTCTCACTAAGGGGAGATAGGATTGAATTCCTCCTTCCTTCTCCTATTGTTTCACTTTTTTAAATCCTTCAATCCTATCCGAATTTGTTCTTAAGGGGGGATGTTAGGATATTTCGACACATAGGAAATAGGCTCATTTTGTGTCACCTTTGTAAATCCTTCAATCCTATCCCAAGTTGTTCTTAAGGGGGGATGTTAGGATATTCCGACATATAGGAAATAGTTAATAATAACTTAGTCTAGTGTAGAGTTAGGTAAAGTGTGTTTTTTTACCATGTAAATTTGTAACTTATAATCTGATGGTCAAGATTTGTAATGATCCGATAGTTATCTCTCACCTCGGTATTAACGACACTTTATCCGTAGCTTAAAACCCGATTAGTCCATGATCTCTATTTAAAGAGCATGGAGGGTCATTTGTCTAGTAGCCGTTTATGAGAGAAACATATGTAACTTTTCTTTTGTATTAATAAATTTTCTAAAGTGGCCGCGTTGGCTTAGGCAGTGGACTATTTTCCTCTTTGAGGGATTTAACCACGTGATTATACTGGTGTGCTGATTTGTGATCTGTTTGTGAGTGGTGACCTTCGGTTCTTGATCTACGGAACTTACCATGTAAATTCCTACATATATGTGTAGCTTCCATATATTAAAATAAATGAAAATTGAATATATATGGTAAATGCACATATATAAAAGTTGTGCATATATGGAAGATTCTTATATACATAATTTATGTGCTACTTTAGCCATTCTATATGCACAACCTTTAGATATGCATCATTTATGTATATGTGAAACTTCTGTATATACGCATATTTTTTTGTGCACATGCAAAAGATATGCACATATACAAAAGATATGGAATTTGTTTCTATACTAAGGCTAAATTTTTGCACAACTTATGTATATGGACAAATTTGGTATATACGCATATCTTCTTGAAACTTTCGTATAATAAAAAATTTTGTGTATCCGCAAATTTCATGTATGTATATATATGGAAGTTGCGCACATATGGAAATAAGTGCATATACAGAAGTTGTGTATATACGAAGGTTGAATTTTTGCACATATATTGCATATATGGAAGTTATGCATATATGAAAGTTTCACATATATGAAAGTTGTAGATATACAAAATATATGTGCATATATGGAAGTTTTTAATATACGAAAGATGGTCATATATAGAAGTCACACAATTTATATATATATATATATGAATTTTATGTATCACATATATTTCATGTATGCGCAACTTTTGTATATGTGTATATCTTATGTAGATGTCCAACTTTCATACATCTTCATATTCGAAAGTTGCATATACAGAGGTTGTGCATACACAGAAATCAGACATATATGGAAGTTGTGCATATAAAAAATATTTACTTCACATCGTGTACGAAATTAGTTGAATCACATATTATTCTTTTCCCTTTGAGCAAAATGTCTCTTTCAATGCTAGGGGCATTACTAATAAAATATTGCAAGAGAGGCCTATCAAAAATTTCCCTTTATGGATTTTAACATAGAAGGAATGCCTTCCATGTGAGACATGGAGATGGAAGAACTTACATGTTAAACATTTGGACTTGCAATTGACATCATGGCATTTATTGAGAGTCTTATTTTATACGTGTTTTTTTAGGCAACAAAACAAGCTTAATTGGTCTTAGATCATGGTTCTCAAGTCGTAATCCAATTCAAAATTGGAGTGATTAGCTCACTCTACATATGAGAATGAAGTGAAATGGCCTCACACATTATCTCTTTCCAACGATAACTCATCCAACTATATCACCACGTCCAACCATTTTGATCTATATAAAAGCACAATAATGAGATGTCATCCATCAATTAGTTGTATTTATGGTAGTAATAATAAGCGCCCAGGGAATTATTTTGTAATGAAAATTAATGTCAACTAGATGTTAAAATTTCCCAACATGGGGTGATCACTGAGGCATGCCATGCTAACAATTTATCACATGCATATTCTTCCTCTTTGTTATTCTTCATGCAGGGAACAAACAGAGGCTTCATTGAGTGATATGAGCTTCATCATCATAGGATTTGAAGCTCTTTCCACTCTTCAGTTGTTCGTTGCCATTATCAAGTCCAAAATCAATATTATATGGAGTAAATTCATGCGTAATCCAACGTTAAAGTCCCTTAATTACTCTAGCTCTTGGCATGATACTTTGTTAGTGGAGGTATAAATTATTTAATCCCTCCAAAATATGTAGTGTGACTTCTCTATATGTAGGCTTCCAAATTTATGTGCATATACAGAATTTGGGCATATAAATAAGATGGAAGATGAAATCCAGCTTCCGATATGCCCAACTTCTATATATACACAACTTCCATATATGCCCATATCCTCCATATATATGAAACTTAGGTATATTCGCATGTCTTCTATTTATGCACAATTTCCGTATATTCATGTATATCCCATATATGCATATACATGTGCACAACTTCAACCTTCGTATATACACAAATTCCATATATTTGTAGTTTTATGTATGTGTGCAACTTCCATATATATAAATATATGAAAATTGTGCATAGACAGAAGTTTTTCATATACAAAAGTCGTGCATATACAGAAGTTGCACGAAGATGGAAGAGGAAAGACATCTTATGTATATGTCCAAATTATGTATATGCACATATATATGTAAGCCTACATATATATAAGTCACATTATATATGTTGGAGGGATAAATCAGTTTTTACCTCCACTAACAAAATCTCATGTCAAGAGCTAGAGTCTTTAAGGGACTTATACAAAAGATATGCACATATACGGAAGTTGCACATATACAGAAGATATACACATATAAAAACGTTGCACATATAGAAAGATTTTTTTATATGCATGTTACAGAAGTTGCACACAACATTTATATATGCAAAGCTTCTACATATGTGCATATATGGAAGATATGTGCATATAAAAGTAACTTACTATGAAACTTGACAATTTGTAAATAATAAATTAAATTCATTCTAATTACGTTCATCAAAAGTAATGTATCATTGATAGACTATAACATCATATCCACATCATGAATTACAAATTAAATTAAGACATTTCTATATACACAAGTCCAAATTCATGTATTAGTATTCAAAATTGGAATTTTTGGTTGATGATGCCTCCTCCATCACGATATCTCCTGCCCCATCAACACTTATTTTTTTATCTCTCTTTTGTGATGAGTGTCTCGACTCCATTTCTGAATTGATAGGTCAGGGCTCTAAATTAGCTTTCCATTCTAACTCGGGTCTAGACAGGATATTAGTATATACAGAATATATGCACATATACATAAGTTGAACATATACTGAAGATATGCATATATACAAAAGTTGTACATATATGAGACTTGTGTATATGCATATTATATAAGTTGCATAAAACTTAGTATATGTGAAGCTTCTGCATATGTGAAAATACAAAATATATCTGCATATAAAATAAACTTAACTTGCAAACTTCATAATTTGTAAATAATAAAATAAATCCATTCTAACTACGTTCATAAAAATTAATGTAACATTTATAGACTATAACATCATATCCAAATCATAAATTTAAAATTCAATGAATATGTTTGCATATACACAAGTCTAAATTAATGTATTTCTATTCAAAATTGGAATTTTTGGTTGATGATGCCTCCTCCATCACCATATCTCCTGCCTCATCAACACTCTTTTTCTGGGCTTTCTCTTTTGTAGTTAGTGTCTCAACTTCCAATTCTGTATTAATAGACTAGTAGTCTAAATTATATTTTCATTCTAATAAAGGTATAAAATCATGTTCATAAATAGAAACATTGATTTCTCTCCTCTTAGATATAACACCATGAGGATCATAGTGGAAAAATTCTCCTATTTCAAAGTTTAATTCCTTTAACATATCTTCTATCAGTTGGAAGGCTTGCCTAGCGTTCACAATGAAAGTACCCACTATCCTTCTAAGATTAAACATATAACATTTCTTAGCATGGAAAAAGTGGATTTGGCCAGCATTTAAGTTGTTCCTGGTAAACTCTAATAAAAATATCCTCATAGGCATAAACACAACTAATTGATAAGTACGCATTTCGTACTGATACACTCTGATTTTAGTATAATTTTAAAACAGGTTCCAATCACCTATCCTGGTATCCTTGCTAAGCTGAAGGAACTCTCTCTATTCAGGCAGGGCTCAAGGAGGAGAGACATTATTTATGATCTTATTGCATTCCACATAAAGGTGGAAATAAATTGGGAAAACCCCTCATTGTTAGGCTAATTCTTCAGATAATTGTCTGAGTCAAATGCAAATTTTCTAGGCTCGTTAGAGTATATAGTGCACAGTCCTAGGTATTAAAATTCACCCACATTAGTATACAGGAACAAGTACAATGGTATTGAATAGTATGTTAAATAGGAGGCAAGGTAAATGTGGTTAAACTGAAAGTAATAGCTTCAACAATAAATGCAATAATATCAAGAACATTGTTTGACTTCATCATTAAATGTAAGAATCCTAAAGAAGCTTTGTTCATAATGGTTGTTTCATGCTCACCTAATAGTAACATAATTATGGATAAAATGGGTTGCATAGTTTCTGAAAACAAAGAAATTGGGAATGTTTCTAAGCTTGGGGTCAATTGAGCATTGGGCACTGGAATATGTTGGAACAGGGCTTGCATTTCTGTAACTGAGAGTCAACTAAAATTGGAAATTAGGGTGGTCGCAGTGAATTTCTCTAGGTTATGGGATTTCGAGTAAGAAAAGGCATTTTGGATGAATTCTGGGGTGACTTCCAAAATTTTCTCCATGGAGGACGAGATGCAGAAATTTTTCTCCTTAATGTAGGTGGTTGTAACCTGTTGTAACTCCTAGAGACAGTCTAGAGTTGTTATAGACCAGTGCCTAGGACATCTTATGAGGTGTAAAGAGCGGGGTATTTAAAACAGCGTTTAATCTTTTATCATGACAGAGCTCTTACACTACTTCCTTTGAAACAGAGAATAAACTAGAATGGAACCAGAACTTCGGACAGTTTGAAGTATTAGGGATAACACTGAACAAATGCAATGCTACATTCAGGTACTACCGCATCAGACAATTTTAAGACAGGTCACCATAAACAGGGCCAGATTCACGATATATGGTAGAGAAGGTATATATAAGAACGATTTCAGAGATGTATAGCAAGAAAGAGATATCGGCTGTGAAATAGACGATACTAAGAAGAACTTCATGGCATAAGATGGGCTTGAATAGCTAAGAATCCATACATACCAAGAACTCCCGTCAATAACATTTCAATACAGCCAATATAGAAGAAATACGTGTGAAATGCAGATGGAACAATATATCACTCCTGAACCATTTAAAGTATTAAGCCGCTACTGATATAAGTATCAACACGATAAATTCATATCAAAAGACGAGAGACACTCGCATTCCAGGATGTAATACTAGAGACATGAACGTGAATGAATTGAACAATAGAGAAACACACACTACCATACCACCATGTCCAGAATCCTTATTAAAGTGAAGCTTCTTATTATTGAGACCCAACGGGCTCTTCCGGGCAGTATCTGAGTTTTCACAAAACATACACACAGGAAATTCCTACACCATCAATTTTTCTGAAGAAGTGGAACCTTGTTTCCTTCTTTTTCCTGCCTTTTATAGGATTCCTTCTGCCTTTCAGCGAGAAGATATTTTCTGAAAATATCTCCTTCGTGAACCAAAATTGTTAACAGTCATTATCAAAACCACAAAATTACATGATGGGGAAAATAGCCCCTCCATCATGCGTAACAGGCGCCGGGCCATACTTAAAACAAAAACGTAGGCCAATGTCTGATGTAAAAGTAAAAATGCAAGAGTGGGGGGGAAAAACCACCCACTCGGAAATTTAAACAAAACATAACTGAATGAAAGTAAAAGGCCGTTTAGGCCATGTCATGAGTAAACATGAGGTGTCATGAGTGCTGCTGGGTCGAGGCTATAGTAGACGCTGGAGGAGGCACGTCGGTGGAGGGACTAGCATGCTGAGTCAGGAACTGTGTCAACCTCTGCTGGCTATTTGGATTCGGTTCTGGCATCTCTGAGAGTCTCTCCACCCTGGTAAATGCTTCGCCGAGGGTGTGAATGTCTGCATTAGTTGGGAGCCGATACTTGATCATATGGAGGAGACCAAACTCCTTCTTGAGGATTGTGACGATGGTAGTGGCCTTGAGCTGAGTTGCTTTGCCCATTTGAAGATCTGACCGATCCCTTTCTGTTTCTAGGAGTGCTGTGTATTGATCGGGGTGCATGAGTACGGCAGGGGTGTTTGGTTCCCAACATGAAGGGGCTTGATCAATGGTTATGGCAGCTATGAAGGCACGGCGGGCTTCCCTCGACAGCTTATTAAACTGTGCGAGAAAGGTTTCATCTTTGAAACTGAAGTAGGCATCGCTGGAAGGGAAACGGAGGGCCTGCCTAATAACATCGGGAGAAAGGGAAAAAATTACGTTACCCTGAGGAGAAATGAAAGCATCCCGATGTGTATCGTAGGAGTCCCTAAGCCAGACAATAAAATCGACACAGGAATGGACTTGGGGGGTGATGTGGTGATAGAAGCCGGACGCGACAACTCGGAAACGATCATCATTTTTACAGTGGCGGCCAAACAGTAGGGGCTTGATATTCCGTATGTCGAAAGGGTATTTCGGGTCACAGATTCCCGCCTGCAAGTCATGAAGGGGTTCAAAACCAGGGGGGTTTCTAGACTCATGGAGTTGGGGAGTTTCAGGTTCGTTCTTCTTGGGCGTTCCTCTCCCCATGGCAGTTATTCAACAATTCGGAAAAGAGAGAAAGGGAAAAAACAATGGAGAAAACGAAAATGGATTACCTGAGCAGAGGGTGACAATGCTTGGGAAAGCGACGAGGGAAACCGTGACAGTGACTTGGACAAACCCGGCGTTCTTCCCTACTTGGTATTCGCCGTAGAAAACTACCTGCAATGATTTACCAGAGAGAAATACGGGATTTTTTTACCATTCGGGAGGACTGTTTAGGTTAAAAGGTGAAAATGTAAGAGATCAGAGGGCAAGTGTCGTAAGGACACTGACACTGAGACACGTGGCGCGCGGGGATTGGGTAAATCAGGATGTAGGTGAGCGCCTCGTGTCGGGTTAAAACCTGGTACGGGCCTTAGTACCAGCTGTCCTAATAGACTTACCTTACCGTTATTCCATATGCACTATCCAATCTTTAACACGTAGGACTTCCCTTTTGCCGGACCAACACTTATCTTCCTCACCTGCGCGGGCCCACCTTAACTCTGCCACGAGACAGCGTCCCGCGGCCTAACCCTGTCATTCTTTCTCTGCCGTGAAGTCTTACCATGCCACGTGTCGCCAGGATCCCGCCGGGAGTGAGCCTGCGTCCCTTCCCCATGACTCGACCCTAGGACTTATAAAATGTGACTGTAAATGTGACCATTTTCAAATATATGGGTTAACATACAATGCCGCGTCCCCTTTACTTTGTATTTGATGTTCGTATATTATTCCGCCTATCACCGCTTAGTGTTGTTTGTTCATTGGTTTGAATATGTATGTGTTCACCACCCTTTCTCTTTTCAGCCTGATTTAACTTAATACTTGCCACTTGATTACAAAACTTTAATATAAGGCCCGTTCCTCCTTTTGGTACTCCCGTGGCTAGTGCTAAGGATTGAACAACATTGGCTCCACCTGGGGACGGCACGTTTGTCCCTGAACGTGTCGAGAACTACGCAGACCGCCTGTACATCTCCTTTGAACAACACTTTTCGGCTTTTGGAGCTCTGCCCTGTACGAATCATCATGACTCATGCATAATCTATGATAAGAAAATGAAAAACAGCAACTAATATACAATATAATACAGTCAGACCTTTTCAGCCTGCTTCAGAATTGGAAATATGGTTTGAGGAATTGCCCGTTTACAGGGGCTTCCAACAGATCTCCCTGTAAATTCTCCAGTTTAAATGTATTATTTCCTCCCCGCTCTGCAATCTTGAAGGGGCCGAACCATAGGGGGTCAAATTTACCATGCTTGCCCTTATCGGCCCTTCGTACATCCCACCTGAGAACTAAATCCCCCACCTGCAGCTTCCTATCTTTTGTATGCTGGTCAAATAATTCTTTCATCCTCTCCTGATAATCCACCAGCTTCTGGTTCACCTGAATACGCGTTTCTTCCAGTTCAATCAACTGATTGATTCTTCTGGTCATGCCATCTGATTCTTCCTGG
This sequence comes from Pinus albicaulis, assembly GCA_034641835.2. Taxonomy (NCBI): domain Eukaryota; kingdom Viridiplantae; phylum Streptophyta; class Pinopsida; order Pinales; family Pinaceae; genus Pinus; species Pinus albicaulis. Next base: position 169,306,315 of record CM076575.1, read on the forward strand.
GTTTCCTGCATGAAACGGGCAACGGGTAAAGCTAACTGTATAGGGAATACAGCTGCTCGTCCGTATACTAGTTCATAAGGAGATTTTCCTGTTTCCCTTTTACTGGTTATCCTGTTTGCCCACAGAGCAAACTTCAGTTGAGAGTCCCAATTTCTCTGGTTCTCATTTATTGTCTTCTTCAGTGCTCTGACCAGCGTTTTGTTTGATGACTCGGCAAGACCATTTCCCTGGGGGTAGTAAGCTGTGGAGTGACCCAGAGTGATGTTGTATTGTTGACAAAAATTCACCATCTTAGCAGATTTGAAAGCCTGAGCATTGTCTGTGACTATTCTGGCAGGACATCCAAACCTTGAGATGATGTTCTCTTCTAGGAATTTTATGACCACTGTATCTGTGGCATTTCGTGCGGGGATGGCCTCCACCCACTTCGTGAAGTAATCTGTAGCAGTCAAAATCCATTTGTGCTGCCCATTGGAGGGTGGGTGGATCTCACCTATGAAGTCAATACCCCATTGCTTGAAAGGTTCATCAACATGCACAGGGATGAGGGGCAGAGCTACTAGCTTCTGTTTTTCCGCAAACTTTTGGCATTTGTCACATGCCCTGACCCAATTGAAGACATCTCCAAATAATTTAGGCCAGTAAAAACCAGCCTTCAGGATTTTCTGAGCTGTGCTTCTCCAGCTGTAATGCCCTCCACATATTCCCTCATGGAATTCAGTCGTGATGTTTCTTACCTCCTCTTCAATGAGACATAACAGCAATATACCTGAAGGATCTCTCCAATATAATTGACCATTAGCTATGGCATACTTCTGAGACTTAAGCCTCAAGGCTCTGTATTTGGACTTATCACAGCTGGGTGGGCAGCTGAGAGTCAGGAGATACTCAACAATTTCCTTGTACCAGGGGCTAGTGAGATACTTCATCTGTATTTTTTGCGTAGCCATTTCCACCTCTTGTCTCCCTGTCTGTTCCTCAGATGCTTCACCTGCGATCATGGATAAGTGGATGCCCAGAGCTTGGTGGTTCGATTCTGATAAAATCTTCGCTAGCCCCTGTCCTTTAATTAACTTGGTCGGTCTTATGTCCAGGTCATATTCTTGTATCTTCGCAATCCACCTGCCCCTTCTGCCTTCACTGTCTCCCTGCACGAGGATGTCCTTAGCTGCTGCTGTGGGTACAAAAGCAGTGACATGAGATTGTAAGATGTACATGCGAAATGCCTTTAAGGACTTTACCAGGGCATAAGCTTGCTTCTCAAGTATGTTGTATTTTAGCTCTGCATCATGAAGGACTTGACTAAAGAAAGCAATGGGTTGCTCATACCCATCTCCATTCTTCTGTAGGAGGACCCCTGCCACCGTGTGAGGTGATGCAAAAGAGAAAATCATGAAGGGCTCAGTGAAGTCGGGCTTTGCCAACACGGGAGCCTCAGCAAAAGCAGTTTTGATCCTGGAAAAGGACTGTCTTGAATCCGGTGCCCACTTTACCTCATTATCTTTCTTTAACATATCTGTGATGTGTCTGACTATTTCGGCATAGTTGGGAATGAATCTTCTGAGAAAATTGATCCACCCTAGGAATACCTGTACTTCTTTCTTGTTTCTGGGGAGAGATATACCATTTATAGCTTCCACCCTTTTAGGATCGATTTTGACCCCATCTTTAGTTACTATATGTCCTAGGAGTTTACCCTCTTCTAATGCAAAGAAAGATTTTTGAGGGTTAAGAGAGAGTCCATACCTCCTGCATTTCTCAAAGGTCTTCTGCAAATGCTGAACATGCTCGACATCATCCTTTGAAAAGACTGTTATATCATCTAGGTACACCACCAGAAACTTATCCTGTTCTCCAACAAATGTTATGTCCATCGCTCTCTGAAACGTAGCCCCCGCATTGATCAGTCCGAATGGCATCCTGGCGTACATAAATGTCCCCCAGGGCGTGGTGAACGCTGTCTTTTTCTTGTCCTCCGGGAATACAACCACTTGATTATATCCCGAGAACCCATCCATCATGGACATTCTAGAGGCCCCTACCACCTTTTGCAGAATATGATCCATCTTTGGTAGTGGATAGTTGTCTTTTAGAGATGCCCTGTTCAGGTTTCTGAAATCCACACACAACCTGATTTCACCATTCTTCTTGCGTACTGGAACTAAATTGGCCACCCATTAAGAATACCTTAGTGGCACTATAATTTTAGCCTTCAGTAACTTTTTTATTTCTTGCTCAATCGAGGGTAGCAACAGAGGATTAATCTGTCGGAGCTTTTGCTTGTGGGGTTTTGCATCTGTTTTCAATGGAATTTTATGCTGCATCACACTGACATCAAAGGTTTTCAAATCTTGATACGACCAAGCAAAGACGTCTTTGTAGGTTTGAAACAGCTTTTGGTACGACTGTCTGTATTCATCTGGAACTTTCTTCGAGAGCTTCAAAATCTTTGGATCTTCTTTCGTACCCAGATTGAGATCTTCGACCTGGTCCTCGGTCACCATTTTGTTTGGCTGTAATGGGACATCATCTTTATTGAACAGTCTCTCCAAAGGTACCAGCCCTCGGGGAATGACGTTCCCTTTCAGCTGCAGGAATCTGTGACCGGCTATTTTCTCTTCAAGCTTTTTCTCTGGGATATCCGCGACTTCTTCTTCTTCACAGTTGTCAATCTCTAGATTGGAAAACTCCCCCACGGTCTCTAAAAACCTCTTCACCTACTCCTCATCTTCGAAGACTTGCCAGTGCTTGACATTATCAGGAATTGAAGGCCGGTATCTTACTTCAATTTCATATCTCAGAAGAGGGTTCTAAGGTGGGCGAAATGTACTAGCAGCCACAGCCAAGGAGTCTGCCATTCTGTTCTGTTCCCTGGGCATAAACTGAATGTTAAATGCCAGAAAATAATTCTCCACAAGATCCCACACTTCGTTTCTGTAGGCCTTTAGCCTCGGATGTTTCGCTTGACACTGGTTTTTTACTTGCCTCACCACCAACTCGGAGTCTCGCATCACCTTTAGGTTCTGTATCTTCATGCTTCTTGCTGTTTGCAACCCCAATATGAGTGCCTCGTACTCAGCCACATTGTTCGTGGCTTCATATTCTAACTTCAAGGACAGGGGGACCCATTGACCCATAGGTGAAATAAGCAACACTCCAGCCCCGTTTCCTTCTCTGGAATTTGCTCCATCAAAGTGGAGTGTCCAGATGTCAGATTCATGGTCCTGTACTGATAGCTCAGTCTTTATTTGGCAGAATGAGGGTTCATGAGCATATTCCTGATCTTCCTCCAACATTAGACAAGAAAAATCTCCATCTCTACTGTACACTGGGGAATTCACTGAATCTCCTGCCTTTGTGACTGTCTTGACAAATCTGGTCTCTCGGTACAACCTCCTTTCTTGACCACCAAAGACAGGGATGGTGGCGTACGACAGATCCAGCTTGATTGAACCTCCAATTCTAGTTCCCCAAGACCTTGACAATAGCATACCGAAGCGGGCTGGGATGTCAGCCACTACGATATCCATTACCACGCTCTTGGCCGGGATCTGAGCCAAGGTGACTGCTAGGTCCTTGATCATGCCCAAGCACTTCACTCTTTTGGAATCAAAGGAGTAAAGATCTTTGTATGGGCGAGTGATTTGGAGCCCCAATTTCTCCATGACAGACAGGGGCATCAGGTTGTGGGACGCACCTGAGTCTAACATACAGTTATGCAATAGTAAATCATGAATTACTAGAGATACATAAAAAGGGGGGGTGGAGGGATCTAATTCTTCGACATGGGGGCCGAAAACTACCATAGGCCTTTCTTCTTGTAAGTTTAGACTGTCCGGAATGTGTGGGACTTCAGGAGCTGAAATGAAAGAGGAGACTTGTGACTGATATGCAGGCTGCTTCAACAATTCGGACAGAGGGACAGGTATTTTAACTTTTTCAAGTCCCTTTTGCAAACTGAAGGCAGATGAGGGCTTTTCTATTGGGACTTCCTTTTCTTTTGACTCTTTGTTTGGCACGGGAGACTTAACTTCTTTAACTGGAGTTTTATTTACAGGAGACACAGCTGTTTGAGAGGACGAAGGCATGTGACTGTCAGCTTGCAAGGATTGGTTAAGAGGCTTCTTACCTTTGTCCAGAGATTCTTGAGTATTGGCCTCTTTCTGTGCAGGTGCTGACCTTTGGGGTGCATCTTTCTCTTCATCTTGAGTGCGGGTCCTTTTCGTGGAGGACCTGAGGTCATATTTCCTGTTAAACTGAGCTTGCATGAAATCAACGAACTGTTTGCAGTAGTCATCGATTTCTGGCTCTTCGGCATCCTCGCTATTCTTCGCTTCTGAGTGAGGTTGTAGTGCACCTTCCTCACTTTCTTGCACAGGGCACTCTATGTCATCATTGTCTGAAAAAACAGGACATGTTTCATCTTGCTCATAGGAGGGGTCTTCATGGGAAGCCTCCATTTGTCCTTCCAAGTAAAAAGGGTGCGGTACTTGGTCTTGTTGCTCCTTCTGCCCCCTCTGCAGTATCTGCAAGGGTGGTTTTCTGTATTGAGGATTGAATCCTCTGTTTGGAGCATTCTGAAAGTTCTTTGGTGGAGAATTCTTAGCTTCCATCTCCAGCTTGACCAACTTGCTAGAGAGATTCTTGATCATCTTATTCATCTCTTCGATCTTGTCATTTGCTGAGTCTCTGTCTTGACTTGAAGTAGATACTTCTTCTTTACCTCTTCTTCTAGTATCATGTTCTTGCTTTACTTTGGACTTACCAATTGAGACAAAGTTTGCTTCTATTTCCAATGCATCTGTCTGTGCATCGTCCAGAGTGGCTGGCTTTCTCTCCCTCAGCGAGAAACCAAACTCGGAATCAAATGCTGCCACGAAAACAACCTTGGCAGCAGTCTGGTGGGGCTTCATCTCAGATGGGAGGCTGAAATATAATTTGTTAAACCTTCTGATGAATTCTGATACCCCTTCATTGTGCTTCTTTTTAAGGGTGTTAAACTCTGTTAGAGTATCCCCGTGATCTTTCCTATCTCCCCATTTTTTCACGAAAGCATCCTCCATAGCCTCCCAAGTGTTGATGGAATTAGCCCCGAGAGACTTAAACCATTTTATAGCCTCTCCATCTAGGGACTGCACGAACAATCTCAGAACCACGTCCAAATGCTCCACATTAAAGTTCTCTGCGAAAGAGCAGAAGATTTCAACATGCTTGTAGGCATCAACGCCGTTTTCCCCATTGAATCTGGGCAGAATCTTTAAATAGTCTTGTGGCATGTCATTTAGAACTGCAGGCAGCTGTAAAGGGGCATACCTATTTTGTAAAAAGCCAGGTATATTTGCCATTGGGGGAGGCGGAGGTAGAATGAGAGCCTGAGCAGTGAGTGGTGGAGGAGGTGGTGGGAGTTGGGTATGAATAATGATGGGGATGTAGTGAACAGCAGCTTGAGAACTTGATGAGAAGGTAGGGCTGTCAACAACAGATACTTCAGTGACCTCTTTGACCTCTTCAACTTCTGGGGTAGGATGAAAAGAATAATGTGGAGTATAACTAGACTCAGCTTCGTCTTTGATACGGACACCTTCTCGATAAGGGCTATCTGAATAATAACCAGTATCTCTTATAATAGGGTTAGAGCTTTGTATTTGGGCGACCTGAGAAGAGGAGGGCTGAAGATATGGAAAGTTTTCGAGGGAAAACTCGGGAATATCGGTATGAACTGGTGGTCTTTCTCTCCAGCCTCTTCTGTGAAGGATTCGCTCTGGGTCAGACACAGAAGGTGTCTATGACTGTGATGTATCTGACCTTAGGTGTGGCTTTCGGGGAGCCAGGACTGCAAATAGGTTTATCTGAAATATAAATGTGGAGTCGCCAAGGTGAGGTATGCACAACTCACAACTCTTCGTGCTCACCTAACTGAAGAGTGGACAGGATTTGTCGAGGCCCAGGGACTTAAATTTCTTCAACTTCGTTCCCCGGCAACGGCGCCAAAAAGATGTTGTAACTCCTAGAGACAGTCTAGAGTTGTTATAGACCAGTGCCTAGGACATCTTATGAGGTGTAAAGAGCGGGGTATTTAAAACAGCGTTTAATCTTTTATCATGACAGAGATCTTACACTACTTCCTTTGAAACATAGAATAAACTAGAATGGAATCAGAACTTCGGACAGTTTGAAGTATTAGGGATAACACTGAACAAATGCAATGCTACATTCAAGTACTACCGCATCAGACAATTTTAAGACAGGTCACCATAAACAGGGCCAGATTCACGATATATGGTAGAGAAGGTATATATAAGAACGATTTCAGAGATGTATAGCAGGAAAGAGATATCAGCTGTCAAATAGACGATACTAAGAAGAACTTCATGGCATAAGATGGGCTTGAATAGCTAAGAATCCATACATACCAATAACTCCCGTCAATAACATTTCAATACAGCCAATATAGAAGAAATACGTGTGAAATGCATATGGAACAATATATCACTCCTGAGCCATTTAAAGTATTAAGCCGCTACTGATATAAGTATCAACACGATAAATTCATATCAAAAGATGAGAGACACTCGCATTCCAGGATGTAATACTAGAGACATGAACGTGAATGAATTGAACAATAGAGAAACACACACTACCATACCACCATGTCCAGAATCCTTATTAAAGTGAAGCTTCTTATTATTGAGACCCAACGGGCTCTTCCGGGCAGTATCTGAGTTTTCACAAAACATACACACAGGAAATTCCTACACCATCAATTTTTCTGAAGAAGTGGAACCTTGTTTTCTTCTTTTTCCTGCCTTTTATAGGATTCCTTCTGCCTTTCAGCGAGAAGATATTTTCTGAAAATATCTCCTTCGTGAACCAAAATTGTTAACAGTCATTATCAAAACCACAAAATTACATGATGGGGAAAACAGCCCCTCCATCATGCGTAACAGGCGCCGGGCCATACTTAAAACAAAAACGTAGGCCAATGTCTGATGTAAAAGTAAAAATGCAAGAGTGGGGGGGAAAAACCACCCACTCGGAAATTTAAACAAAACATAACTGAATGAAAGTAAAAGGCCGTTTAGGCCATGTCATGAGTAAACATGAGGTGTCATGAGTGCTGCTGGGTCGAGGCTGTAGTAGACGCTGGAGGAGGCACGTCGGTGGAGGGACTAGCATGCTGAGTCAGGAACTGTGTCGACCTCTACTGGCTATTTGAATTCGGTTCTGGCATCTCTGAGAGTCTCTCCACCCTGGTAAATGCTTCGCCGAGGGTGTGAATGTCTGCATTAGTTGGGAGCCGATACTTGATCATATGGAGGAGACCAAACTCCTTCTTGAGGATTGTGACGATGGTAGTGGCCTTGAGCTGAGTTGCTTTGCCCATTTTAAGATCTGACCGATCCCTTTCTGTTTCTAGGAGTGCTGTGTATTGATCGGGGTGCATGAGTACGGCAGGGGCGTTTGGTTCCCAACATGAAGGGGCTTGATCAATGGTTATGGCAGCTATGAAGGCACGGCGGGCTTCCCTCGACAGCTTATTAAACTGTGCGAGCAAGGCTTCATCTTTGAAACTGAAGTAGGCATCGCTGGAAGGGAAACGGAGGGCCTGCCTGATAACATCGGGAGAAAGGGAAAAAATTACGTTACCCTGAGGAGAAATGAAAGCATCCCGATGTGTATCGTAGGAGTCCCTAAGCCAGACAATAAAATCGACACAGGAATGGACTTGGGGGGTGATGTGGTGATAGAAGCCGGACGCGACAACTCGGAAACGATCAGCATTTTTACAGTGGCGGCCAAACAGTAGGGGCTTGATATTCCGTATGTCGAAAGGGTATTTCGGGTCACAGATTCCCGCCTGCAAGTCACGAAGGGGTTCAAAACCAGGGGGGTTTCTAGACTCATGGAGTTGGGGAGTTTCAGGTTCGTTCTTCTTGGGCGTTCCTCTCCCCATGGAAGTTATTCAACAATTTGGAAAAGAGAGAAAGGAAAAAGATGGAAAAATGGAAAATGGATTACCTGAACAGAGGGTGACAATGCTTGGGAAAGCGACGAGGGGAACCGTGACAGTGACTTGGACAAACCCGGCGTTCTTCCCTACTCGGTATTCGCCGTAGAAAACTACCTGAAATGATTTACCAGAGAGAAATATGGGAGTTTTTTACCATTCGGGAGGACTGTTTAGGTTAAAAGGTGAAAATGTAAGAGAACAGAGGGCAAGTGTCGTAAGGACACTGACACTGAGACACGTGGCGCGTGGGGATTGGGTAAATCAGGATGTAGGTGAGTGCCTCGTGTCGGGTTAAAAGCTGGTACGGGTCTCAGTACCAGCTGTCCTAATAGACTTACCTTACCGTTATTCCATATGCGCTGTCCCATTTTTAACACGTAGGACTTCCCCTTGCCGGACTATCACTTATCTTTTCCCGCTGCGTAGGCCCACCTTAACTCCGCCACGAGACAGCGTCCCGCGGCCTAACCTTGTTGTTCCTTTCCTACCGTAAGGTCTTACCATGCCACGTGTCGTAGATCCGCGGGGGTAAGGGCCTCGTCCCTTCCCCACAGCTCGACCCCCTCGGACTTACTCCGTACGCTGCCGTGTATGACCCGAGGCCTTTTTCAAATATATGGATTAACATACAATGCCGCGTCCCCTTTACTTTGTATTTTATGTTCGTATATTATTCTGCCTATCACCGCTTAGTGTTGTTTGTTCATTGGTTTGAATATGTATGTGTTCACCACCCTTTCTCTTTTCGGCCTGATTTAATTTAACACTTGCCACTTGATATAAAACTTTAATATAAGGCCTGTTCCTCCTTTTGGTACTCCCGTGGCTAGTGCTAAGGATTGAACAACATAACCCATATTCAACAACTTGAAATAGGTCGTCTTGATTCAAGTAGCTACCATATAAATCAAAATGGATGTCTGATAGGTGTAGGGGGACAAAGGGGTCGTGCACCTTTGCCTTGGTGTCCATAAGGGGTTCTATGTGGCCTAAGGGTTTTGACTCTTGGGTTTTGGGAGGCTTTGGTGCACATTTCTTCATTTTAATCATGGTAATGACATTATGAGGATGAGAGACTATGGATTAGATGGTAACATGAGGTGGTCATATGTTATGGGTGCGAGGAGGGATCTATGTTATTCGACGGTTGGGTGAACAACATTGCGAATAAGTGAAACAATATAAAATAAATGAATTTGAATGCTAATGGTTGATTTATAGAGGTGTGTAGGGAGGAAAAATAAGTAGGTGACATGGATGTGATATGTGGCATATTCATATTGTATGAGAAGTAGGGTAGTGAATAACCTATGATATTTCGCACTCATTTTTTGCCTATACTTGATGATTGGTCCCTACTTATTGATGTTGTTTCCCTGTTGGCATGATGGGTGGCATGAATTAGGGAAATTTTGAGGTCTAAAATGGGTCTCCAAGGAAATTATAAAATAATAGTGGAAATAATAAAATAATATTAGCTTACATCATCAAATTTTAAAAGGAAGAAAGAAAAAACTATTTTTTCAACACATATTTTTAACTTATCTTCCCAAGGGTTTCCTCACATTTCGAGGAGAATTTTTTTTTAGATGTAGAATTTGATTCCTCATCATAGGAGTACCCATGTTGCATACTTTTTGTTGTCATTCCTAGAGACAGCCTTGAGTTGTGAAAGACTAGTGCCTAGGACATCTTATATAGCTATGAGCATATGATATAACAAGGGAAGTTATCAATAAAAAGGCTCTCATGCTATCTCCTGAAAACAAGAAATATTAATTTAAATGGGACCAAAAACTTCAGACACTATATATAGGGAGAGTAACAGTGCAAAGGCAAGATGCAAAACTCCAATATAAAAGCATCGGACAATTCAGAGGCAGCTTACTGTAAAGAGGGTCGATTCAGAAATACCTCACAGAAATAGATAATCAGAAGGTGTTTACTGTGTGTGAAAGATTAAGAGAATACTAGTGGTCATTGAGATGATATCCAGATACACAATACCACCATGTGATGGGCTTATCAATTTAAGAATCCATACATGAAAATAGCGTTTTAAAAATAACCTCCCAAAGAAACTAATATAGCAGAAATATGGTTGAAGTGAATAGTGAAACAGTATATCATGCTTGAGCCATATTTAAAGCGCTTGACTAATTCGAGCATGGGTATCAACTAGGATAAATCCATACCAAAAACCAGTGAGCCACTCGCATTCCAGAAACATGATAAAAGAAAGGCAGATGAAACGAAATGAACTATTAAATTAACACATATAAGAGAAAGTTACACACTGTGAGACATCAAAGATCAGAATCCTCTTTAAAGAAAAAAATCCTCCTCACTGAAACCCAAAGAGCTCATACATTCATATGAGATTTTTTACAAAATGCATACCAAAATCCTCCTACTGCATGTTTTTCTGATAAAATCTGGAACCCCCAATAATTTGCTCTTCGGGAGTTTTATAGAAGGAAAATAAAACCTAGTAAAGGAAAATGGATGATGAACATTTAATTTGCCTCATTTAAGACAGGATGGAAAAAACGTGCATGCCCATACTGCTTGATGAATTTGTAATGATGTATGTACTCTGTGGCCTACTTTATGAAATAAATGCACTGGGTGGAAGTCTCTTCAGGAACACGGTATAGAAATAAAAACCACATGGGCGATCCGTCCTTTCCTGGAAAGAAAATCCTACTTAAATGAAACCTTTAGGTTATTGTTTTCTGTGCATGGACTCTCTGAGTGATCCACACGGTCTTCAATCTGGTATTCTGCCTTCAAATGGTTAGGTTAAGGCTTGAAAATCTTCAATTATGCGCCTTTAACTCTCTGCCTTTCACTGATACTCTATGTCTGCAATATTAATGTCTCTGATCACGAAATCTGCACTTTTAATGACTCTGGAGGGTTTGACAGAGTTTAACCCTGCTTCTTTAATGGCGGTCATGTCATAACAGCTTCCCAGACCCTTTCTCCATAATTCTATCCTCTGAAAAATGGTCCTTTCCAGTGTCCTCTGCTATTGTAATTGAGATTGTGAATCGTGGTGGTTTACCTTCGTTCGTATCCTGAAAAATACACAATCATCAAGAAAACAAATGCACGGGAAGGTGGATGCAACAGGGATAATGAGGATGACAGTGCAGCTGGGAGAAATGATGGAAAAATGTAGCGGAGTGGCAGAGAGATGCTCTGGTGAAGGTTGGCAGAATGCAGAAAATTAAACGCGAAAATTTAACATTTTGACCTTTGAATGAAAAATATAGGGGGATGGAGCAAAACGTGACAAAACACGTGGAATGGTGACGTGGCAGTACCAGTCAACGACAGGCGTGCGAATAAATCTAGACCGTCCGATCTCAGGAGGATATCAACGGTGGAAAACATATTGGAGGGCAACGGATTGCAGGCCTGGGGTACGGATACCTTGGGTTAAATTCCACGCATCTTCAGGGTGCGATGGCTGTTGGATGGAGAGCCCCAGATTAGACGGTTATTATGCATATTGCGCCAGCTCAAATGCCAAACAATAACGTGCGATGGGGGGGGTGGGGGGGGCGGTTTTGAAATAGTGACGGAGCCACGTGTCATACGCAGAGTGGAATTGCTTCGAAAAGGAAAATACCGCCCGCTATTCAAAGGCGGTGTGATGAATACCACCAGTTTTTTAACATTTTTTTTGGGCGCGAGGACCACAATGGCGGAGGGAATATCGACCATTGATTTGCGGGTTAGATGGATGGTTGTGATGAGATCGGAGGGGCGAACGGAGGAGCGACGGGTGCATTGCGAAACATCGATGATCGTCAAATATTACATAGATCAACAGCTGAGATTGTTTCAAAGGTCGACAGACAAGTTCACCATCGCATCAGAATTTTTTCATTTACAGAGGATAAGGGTGCATGTGAAACCCCAATTGTGATAAGCACTCTCCGAGCTAACGCTTGGTCTAGCACCTGGGTCACGTGGAGAAAAAGACTGAGGGGGCTACGACCGAAAGGTGTTGGGCCTTAAATATGTTAAAATGTGCAATTTTGGCCCTTTTATGCAATTTTGATTTTAGAGGAGGGGAACGATAGGTGAAAAAAGGATATTTTTTTTAGGCCAAATAGAGGGGGTTTAAAGGGGATTGCTTGTCAGAATTTAACAGAATTTAACAGGATGCTGACATGATCAACATTGGCTCCACCTGGGGCCGACATGTTCATCCCTAGGTGTGTCGAGAACTTCGCAGACCACCGGTTAATCTTCTATGCAGACACTGTTCTTTAGCACTTCTACTTTTCTTTTCATAATTCATCACTACACCCACATTATTAAAACAGAGATGAAAACAGAAAACTAATGTACAATATGATACACTAGGCTGTCTATGCCTGAATCAGACTTGGAAGTAGGGTTTAAGGAACTGACCATTTACAAGGGCATCGAGCAAGTCTCCCTGTAAATTTTCCAACTTGAAAGTGTTGTTACCTCCTTGTTCTACAATTTTGAAAGGGCCAAACTAGAATGGGTCGAATTTAGCATGTTTCCCCTTTTCATCTCTCCTGATATCCCATATGAGCACTAGATCACCAATCTGCAACATTCTGTCCTTGGCATGCTGATAAAAAAGGTACTTCATCTTTTCTTGATATTCAGTCAACCTTTGACTTACCTGGTTGCGTGTTTCTTCCAACTCCACCAGCTGATTTATTCTCCTGGTCACATCATCAGGCTCTTCTTGACTTTCTTGCATGAATCAGGCTACTGGTAAGGCTAACTGAATAGGGAATACTGTTTCCCTCCCATATACTAATTCGTATGGGGATTTCCCAGTTTCTCTCTTGCTGGTAATCCTATTGGCCCACAGAGTGAATTTCAGCTGGGAGTCCCATTTTTTTTTATTTTCATTGATAGCCTTCTTTAGTGCCCTTACCAGGGTTTTATTTGAAGACTCTACCAGGCCATTTCCTTCTGGGTAATAGGCTATAGAGTGACTTATCGTGATGTTATATTGCTGGAAGAAGCTCAAAAAATTTGCAGACTTGAAGGCCTGGGCATTATCAGTTAGTATTCTGGCAGGGCAGCCAAACCTGGCTATGATGTTTTCTTCGATGAACTTTATTATCACAGTATCTATTGCGTTCCTCGCAGATATGGCTTCCACCCATTTTGTGAAATAATCAGTGGCAGTTAATATCCACTTATGCTGACCACTCGATGGAGGATGTATTTCACCTATAAAGTGAATTCCCCATTGTCGGAATGGTTCGTCCACGTGCACGAGAATCATGGGCATAGGTGCTAATTGCTGTCTTTCAGCAAATTTCTGACATTTCTCACAAGCTCTAACCCGGGCAAAAACATATCCAAAAAGCTTAAGCCAATAGAAACTGGCCTTTAGGATTTTGTGAGCAGTGGCCCTCCAGCTGTAATGACCCCCACATATTCCTTCATGAAATTTGGCCATTATACTCTCTACCTCATCCTCTGTGAGACACGGGAGTAGAATTCCTGAGGGATCTCGCCAGTATAGCTGGACATTGACGACTATGTATTTCTGTGATCTCAACCTTAGGGTTCTGTATTTAGATTTATCACAGCTTGGAGGGCAGTTGAGTGTGAGGAGATATTCTACTATCTCTTTGTACCACTGACTGGTGAGGTACTTCATCTGTGTTCCCGGAGTAGTTATCTCTACTCCCTGTAGCTCTTCTTTCTTCTCAGATTCCTCACCTGCTATTATGGACAAATTTAGACCTAGAGCTTGATAGTTTGATTTGGATAATATTTTTCCTAGCCCTTCTCCTTTGATCAGTTTGGTAGGGAGGATGTCTAGCTCATACTCCTGTATTTTGGTAATCCACTTCCCCCTTTTTCCTTCACTATCCCCTTGGATAAGAATATCTTTTACAGCTGCTGTAGGCACAAATGCAGTGATGTGGGATTGTAGGAAATACATGCGGAATGCTTTAAGGGATTTCACTAGGGCGTATGCTTTCTTTTCTAATATGTTATATTTTAATTCTGCATCACGGAGCACCTGACTGAAGAAGGCGATGGGCTGCTCGTACGCTTCTTCATTTTTTCTGCAATAAAACTACTGTTATTGTATGAGGTGATGCGAAAGACAAGATCATGAATGGTTTAGCATAGTCCGGTCCAACTAGCACAGGGGCTTCTGCAAAAGCATTTTTTATCCTAGAAAAGGCCTCTCGTGATTCCTGGGACCACTTAACCTCATTATCTTTCTTCAGCATATCAGTTATATGTCTAACTATTTCAGCATAGTTAGGAATAAACCTTCTCAGAAAATTAATGCGCCCTAGGAATACCTGCACCTCCTTTTTATTTCTGGGAAGGGAAATACCATTTATAACCTCTACCCTCTTAGGGTCTATTTTTACCCCATCTTTAGTCATAATATGCCCCAAAAGCCTGCCTTCTTCTAATGCAAATAAAGACTTTTGTGGATTGAGAGAAAGGCCATACCTTCTGCATTTTTCAAAATTTCTACGCAAATGTTCAATGTGCTCAGTGTCATCCTTCAAAAATATAGTGATATCATCGAGGTAGACTACCAAAAACTTATCTTTCTCCGCAACAAAAGTGATGTCCATGGCCCTTTGGAAAGTGGCCCCTGTGTTGATCAACCCAAAAGGCATCTTGGCGTACATAAATGTACCCCATGGTGTGGTGAAAGCAGTCTTCTTTTGATCTTCTGGAAGTACAACCACCTAATTATAACCAGAGAATCCATCCAGAATTGACATCCTAGAAGCTACAACGACTTTTTGCAGGATATGATCCATCTTAGGCAGTGGATAATTATCCTTTAAGGATGCTCTATTTAAATTTCAGAAATCAACACATAGCCTTATTTCTCCATTCTTCTTTCAGACAGGGACTAGGTTTGCCACCCATTCAGAGTACCTCAATGGTACAATTATTTTGGCCTTTAATAGCTTCTTAATTTCTTTCTCAATGGAGGGAAGCAGCAGGGGATTTATCTGTTTGAGCTTCTTCTTATGAGGTTTCACATCTCCCTTTAGTGGAATTTTATGCTGGATGATACTAATATCGAAATTTTTTAGGTCCTGATAAGACCATGCAAACACATCTTTGTAAGACTGAAATAACTTTTGGTATAGCTTTTTATATTCTTCTGGGATCTTCTTCGATAGTTTCACAATTTTGGGGTCAGCATCAGTACCAAGATTCAGGTCTTCTACATGATTTTCTTCTGTGACTCTGTTTGGTTGCAGTGGGACATCATTCTTGTCAAAAAATATTTCTAAAGGCACCAGCCCTCTAGGTATAACGTTTTCCTTCAATTGCAACACTTTATTACCTGCCATTTTCTCCTCCCAATTGCTTTTTGAAGTATCTTCAATCCCTTCTTCTTCACAAGCATCAATCTCCATATTGGAGAATTCCCCTACTGTTTCTAGGAATCTCTTCACCTGTTCTTCATCCTCAAATACCTGCCAGTGCTTGATTTTTTCTGGGATTGATGGTCAATAACGTACCTCAATTTCATACCTTAAGAGGGGGTTCTGAGGTGGACAGAATGTACTAGCAGCCGTAGCAAGGGAATCAGCCATCCTATTCTGTTCCCGGGGCATGAACTGGATATTAAATGCCAAGAAAAAATTCCCTATCATGTCCCAAACCTCATTTATATAAGCCCTCAGTCGAGGGTGTTTGGTTTGACACTGATTCCTGACTTGTCTAACCACCAGCTCTAAATCTCCCAAAACTTTTAAACTTTGTATATTCATGCTCCTGGTTGTCTGTAACCCCAACACAAGCACTTAATACTTAGCCAAATTATTGGTGGCTTCATATTCTAGCTTGAAAAACAATGGGACCCATTTTTTTGTAGGAGAAATCAATAGTATTCCAGCTCCATTACCTTCTCTTGAATTTGCTCCATCAAAATGAAGTGTCCAGATTCCCACTTTATGGCTCTCTGAGGGCTGCTCAATCTTGATCTGGCAGAAGGATGGTTCATGAGCATAATCTTGATCTTCTTCCAGCATCAAGCATGAGAAATCTCCCTCTTTACTGTAGACTGGTGAATTAACAGAGTTGTTAGCCTTAGTAACCATCTTGAAAAATCTAGTTTCCTTATACAACCTCCTTTCCTGGCCACCAAAAACTGGGATAGTGGCATATGTTAAGTCCAACTTGATTGAACCACCAATTTTTGTTCCCCAGGACCTTGACAGTAGCATGCCAAAGTGAGCTGGGATTTCAGCCACCACGATGTCCATTACTACACTTTTTGCTGGGATTTGGGCCAAATTGACCACCAAATCCTTGACCATCCCCAGGCATTTAACTCTTTTGGAATCAAATTAATAGAGGTCCTTGTATAGATGGGTGATCTGTAATCCTAGTTTCTCCATGACTGATAGAGGCAGTAGATTATGGGAAGCTCTAGAGTTTAACATACATTTATGTAATAGTAGGTCATGAATCACTAGAGACACATAGAAGGGAGGAGTAGAAGCATCTAATTCCTCGACATGTGGGCCAAATACAACCATGGGTCTTTCTTCTTGAAGGTTGAGACTATCTGGGATGAGTGCTGCTTCTGGAGGGATCATGAAAGAGGTAACTTAGGATTGATATGCATGTTCTTTTAACAGTTCAGTCAAGGGAACTGGGATTTTTACCTTCTCAAGTTATTTTTGCAGACTGAAAATAGGAAAGGACTTCTCTACTACAACCTCCTTTGACTCTTTATTTTCGGCTGAGGGTTTGACTTATTTTAACAAAGACCTGGTATTAGGGGGAATAACTAATTTTGAAGAGGAAGAAAGTTGATCATTAGACTGCAAAGGTTTGTTTAGAAGCCCCTTACCTTTGTCTGTGACTTTCTGCATTGTTGAAACTCCTTCTGAGCAGGTGCTTCCTTCTGGGGTAGCTCTTCTTCTTGATCTTGAGTACGAGTCCTCTTCCTAGAATATCTAAGATCATATCTTCTATTGAACTGTGATTGCATGAAATCAACAAATTGCTTACAATAGTGATCAACTTCTGAGTCTTCCGTGTCTCTAGCCTTCTCTTATTCTTGCAATGAGAACTCGGTTCCATCACTATTCGAGAAATAAATATTTGCATCCTCCAGTTCATAGGTAGTGTCTTCGGTAGGATCATCTACTATACCTTCCAAGTACAATGGGTGTGGTACATGATCTTGTTGTTCCTTTAGTCCCCTTTGCAATATTTGCAAAGGTGGTTTCCTATACTGAGGATTGTAACCTCTGTTTGGAGTGTTGTGGAAATTCTTGGAGGCTGAATTCTTGGCCTTTAATTAAATCTTAACCAGCTTACCAGAAAGGTTCTTAATCATTTTGTTCATTTCTTCAATTCTATCATTTGCTGAGTCTCTGTCTTGACTAGAGGTAGAAACCTCCTCTTTGCCTCTTCTTCTAGTATCTTATTCAGATTTTCCCTTTGATTTACCAGTGGAGGCAAAATTTTCTTCCAACTCTAGTGCATCTATCTCAGCATCATCCAGGGTGGAAGGCTTTCTTTCTCTCAGAGAGAAACCAAATTTTGAGTCAAAGGCTACTACGAAAACAAATTTAGCAGTAGTTTGATGAGGTTTCATATCAGTAGGAAGACTCAAATACAATTTATTAAATCTCTTGATAAATTATGACACCACTTCATTATGTATTTTCTTGAGTGTGTTAAACTCAGTAAGACAATGTCCATGATCTTTCTTCTCTCCCCATTTCCTGAGAAAAGTATCTTCCATTATTTCCAAAGTGGTAACAGAATGGTCTGCCAATGTATTAAACCATTTTCGAGCTTCACCATCAAGAGATTGGACAAACAACCTTAAGAATACATCTAAATGTTCCACATTAAAGTTCTCTACAAAAGAGAAGAAGAACTCAAGATGTTTTTGAGCATCAATCTCATTTTCCCCATTGAATTAGGGTAAAATATTCAGATAATCCTGTGGCATATCATTCAGCACTTGAGGTAATGCCAGGGGGGCATATTTATTTAGCAAGAAGCCTGGAACATTGGCCATTGGAGGGGGTGGAGGTAGTGCAATAGTTTGATGAGTAAAAGGAGGAGGAGGAGGTGGAAGTGGAGTATGAATAACAATAGGAATGTAATGAACAGCAACTTGAGGTGTTGATGGGAACAACGGTATGTTAATAGCAGATACTTCGGTGACTTCCTTGACCTCTTCTACCTCGGGAGTAGGGTGAAAATTATCTTTAAATCGGACACCTCCTCGGGGTGAATTATCTGAAGAGTAATCAGTATCTTCCATAGTGGAGTCAGGAACTAGCACTTGGGCTACTTAAGAAGAAGAGGATGGAATGTTTTCTACAGAAAATTCAGGGATTTCAGTGTGGACTGATTTTCTTTCCCTCCAATTTCTTCTATGTATGATCTTCTCTGGGTCAGACACTGAAGGTGTCTTTGGCTATGAAGTATCTAACCTTAGGTGTGGCTAACGAGGAGCCAGGACTGCAAGTGAATTTATCTAATAAATGAATGTGGAGTCGCCAAGGTGAGGGATCTACAACTCTCAACTTTCCATACTCACCTACTTGAAGAGTGAATTAGGTTTTGTCGAGGCCCAGGGATTTAGATTTTCTCAACTTTGCTCCCCGAAAATGGCGCCAAAAGATGTTGTCATTCCTAGAGACAACCTTGAGTTGTGAAAGACCAGTGCCTAGGACATCTTATATAGCAAGGAGCATATGATATAACAGGGGAAGTTATAAATAAAAAGGCTCTCATGCTATCTCCTGAAAACAAGAAATATTAATTTAAATGGGACCAAAAACTTCAAAAACTAGATATAGGGAGAGTAACACTGCAGAGGAAAGATGCAAAAATCCAATATAAAAACATCAGACAATTCAGAGGTAGCTTACTGTAAAGAGGGCCAATTCAGAAAAACCTCACAGAAATAGATAATCAGAAGGTGCTTACTGCATGTGAAAGATTAAGAGAATACTAGTGGTCATTGAGATAATATCTAGATACACAATACCACCATGTGACGGGCTTATCAATTTAAGAATCCATACATGACAATAGCTTTTTAAAAATAACTGCCAAAGAAACTAATATAGCAGAAATATGGTTGAAGTGAATAGTGAAACAATATATCATGCCTGAGCCATATTTAAAGCGCTTGACTAATTCAAGCATGGGTATCAACTAGGATAAATCCATACCAAAAACCAGTGAGCCACTCGCATTCCAGAAACATGATACAAGAAAGGCGGATGAAACGAAATGAACTATTAAATTAACACATATAAGAGAAAGTTACACACTATGAGACATCAAAGATCAGAATCCTCTTTAAAGACGGAACTCCTCCTCACTAAAACCCAATGGACTCTGTACATTCATATGAGAGTTTTTACAAAATGTGTACCAAAATCCTCTTACTGCATGTGTTTTCTGATAAAATCTGGAACCCCCAATAATCTGCTCTTCGGGAGTTTTATAGAAGGAAAAGAAAACCTAGTAAAGGAAAATGGATGATGAACATTTAATTTGCCTCATTTAAGACAGGATGGCGAAAACGTGCGCGCCCATACTGCTTGATGACTTTGTAATGTTGTATGTACTCTGTGGCCTGCTTTCTGAAATAAATGCACTAGGTGGAAGTCTCTTCAGGAACACGGTATAGAAATAAAAACCACATGGGCGCTTCGTCCTTTCCTGGAAAGAAATTCCTATTGAAACGAAACCTTTAGGTTATTTTTTTTTGTGCATGGACTCTCTGAGTGATCCACGGGGTCTTCAATCTAGTATTCTACCTTCAAATGGTTAGGTTAAACCTTGAAAATCTTCAATTATGCGCCTTTAACTCTCTGCCTTTCATTGATACTCTCTGTCTGCAATATTAATGTCTCCAATTGTGAAATCTGTGCTTTGAATGACTTTGGAGGGTTTGACAGAGTTTAACCCTGCTTCTGTAATGGCGGTCATGTCGTAACAGCTTCCTAGACCCTTTCTCCATAATTCTAGCCTCCGAAAAATGGTCCTTTCTGGTGTCCTCTGCTACTATAATTGAGATTGTGAATCATGGCGGTTTACTGCCATTCGTACCTTGCAAAATACACAAAATCGTCAAGAAAACAAATGCATAGGAAGGTGGATGCAACAGGGATAATGAGGATGACAGCGCAGCTAGGAGAAATAGTGGAAAAACGCAACAGAGTGGTGGAGAAATGCTTTGGTGAAGGTTGGCAGAATGCAGAAAATTAAACTCGAAAACTTAACATTTTGACCTTTGAATGAAAAATATAGGGTGATGGAGGAAAACGTGACAAAACACGTGGAATGGTGACGTGGCGAGACCGGTCAATGGCGGGCGTGCGAATAAACCTGGACCGTCCGATCTCAGGAGGAGATCGACGGTGGAAAACATATCAGAGGGCGATGGATTGCGGGCCTGGGGTACGGATACCTTGGTTTAATTTCCACGCATCTTCTGGGTGCGATGGCCGTTGGATGGAGAGCCCCAGATCGAATGGTTATTATGCATATCACACTGGGTCAAATTCCGAACAATAACGCACGATGGCTTGGGGCAGTTTTGAAATAGTGACGAAGCCACGTGTCATACGTTGAGTGCAATCGCTCCGAAAAGGAAGATACAACCCACCGTTCAAAGGCGGTTCGATGAATACCACCAATTTTTTAACAGTGTTTTTGGGCGCGGGGACCACAACGGTGGAGGGAATACAGACCATTGATTGGCGGGTTAGATGGACAGTTGTGATGAGAACGGAGGGGCAAATGGAGGCGTGACGAGTGTATTGCGAAACAACATTGATCGTCAGATCATACACAAATCGACAGCTAAGATTGTTTCAAAGGTCGACAGACAAGTTCACCATCGCATCAGAACTTTTGCATTTACAAAGGATAAGGGCGCATGTGAAACCCCAATTGCGATAAGTGCTCTCCGGGCTAACGCTCTATCTAGCGCCTGGGTCACATGGAGAAAAATACTGAGGGGGCTAGGACCAAAAGGTGCTGGGCCTTAAATATGTTAAAATGTGCGATTTCAGCCCTTTTATGCAATTTTGAGTTTAGAGGAGGGGAACGATAGGCGAAAAAAGGATTTTTTTTTTAGGCCAAACAGAGGGGGTTTAAAGGGGATTGCTTGTCAGAATTTAACAGAATTTAACAGAATGCTGACATGATCAACACTTTTTACTGAACCTACTACATGAAAATTGATAAATACATAAAAAAATTGATTACAATAAAGTTGTTTCGTGTATTACTCATTTTTCGTGTAGCAAGGTCCATCGAAAGTATGTAACATGGGTAATCCTTGGATGAGGAATTAAATTTTGCATCCAATGAGTAATCTCGCAAGAAATTTGACTAAAACCTTAGGGAGATCATTTGAAAATATGATTTGAAAAATTATTTTATTATTTTATTATCTTTTAATATTTTTACTTTTTTTACTCCAAAAATGGTGAATCATCACCCATGGTCTACATCATAATATTCAATCTTATTGGTTCTTATAAATTTTCTTTTTGTTGTAAATTTTTCTTTCGAGGCCCATTTTAGACTTGAAAATTCCCCTAATGCCAAGTTTATGCCCTCCGGCGGGGTGCTGAGAAGGGTTCATAAATGGGGCTCTACCCATTGAAACCAAGCTTTTTCATTGATCCATCGCACTCTAATTTATTAATTTGACTCTCCATGGGGCTACGCTTTGGCTTAATATATGTGCTTGTTACCTCCCTAGAGCCTTGTCTGGATTGGGCCACTCTAGAACAAAAATGATTCACTTGAAAACTGAATTCTATTTAATAGTTTGATGTAACATGTGGGGGAGGTCCACAATTCCTTGTTTTAATGCCTACATACATTAGGAAATATGAATTTTTTTTAAAGAAACATATTTTATTCCATTCCAATCTTCCTTTTTTTGTTTTCCCTGTCTCATTTCTCTCTTCCTTTTGCTTTCCTTCTCTAGTTTTCTCCCTAAAGTTTTCAAATGTTCCCTATGTACATGAATGGTACTCTTAATTTGCATGAATAATGAAAGGAATGATGAAGAGGATACAACATAAACTTGGAAATAATGCTTACAATAGTAAATAGGCAAGACTAGTTTGTTGGTTGTGGAGTTTTGTTGAGAGATTTTATCAACAAGCAATTCCTTGTTTGGAATCTGTTTGGTCTCATGAGCACTATTTATGTGGCTTGTAATTTTTATATGCAACAAATACACAAATATTTTTATGTGCACTATGTTTTCTCCTCAAAATTCCTACTTGGCACTAGAGCCTCTTTTGGCCCGATTCCCTTGTGGGAAGGCAAGAAGATGAAAGACTTGAGTTTCATCGATCTCATATATATATATATATATATATATATATATATATATATATATATATATATATATATATATATATATATATATATATATATATTAGGATATATTTGTTAGGGTAAAAATATGATGTGAAGACCTTGGGAGGCGATTTATAATTTTTAATTTGGGTAGTAGTTTTATTCTACAACTATTAGTGATGACATGAATATATTATGTGTTTTCTTGTAAAAAAAAAAAAACCACTTAATGAACATATAAATATACTCAAGTTAACGTTCTTAGGTGCCAGAAAATACATTATTGACTTTGTTATGTTGAGTCTATTAAAATTTGTTGTGTCTTGTCATTCCTTGGTGCTTCAAGAACATTAGTTATTAGTATTGATTCATGTGTATGTAAGTGTGTATGTCAAATAGGTCTATTGTACAAATAACTGCTAGATAAAATCAATACATAGATTACTTAATTATATAGCTAGAAGTATGTATTTTGATGCATACTACTCAGATGGAAGAATTTCGATGGAGATATTCAGTGTCTAGTCTATTTTTGGGGTAGTCAAGAAGTGTTAATTGTACATTTTTTGTCAAAAATGGTTAGAGGAAATTACGTTTTAAGTGGAGTTCAAGTGACAAATCGAAGATGAGGTGGTGAAGAAAAATCGATGATTGTGAGATTCTAGAGTGGATGTGAGTGCTCATGAAGACCAATGAGACAGATGTGACTATATGTAATTTATGATTTTTTTTAATAATATTTGTAATGATGTAATATAAGCATTACAGGAGGGACTTGGAGATAATGCTTACATCAGTAAGTAGGTAATATTACTTTGTTGGTTATTGAGTTTTGTTGAGATATTTTCTCAACAAGAAATTCCTTGTTTGGAATTTGTTGGATCTCATGAGCACTATTTATGTGGCTTTTAATTTGGCTTTGAAAGGAATGGAATATATGAATAGTTTTGTGTGCACTATTTTTTTTTAAATTATTACTCATAAATCATTATTAAAAATGACTATACTAAGTATTGAACAAAATTACTTAAAATATAATTACTATGAATCCATATAATGCTCTATTTGTTTTTTTAAACAATGATAAATTATTATTTTATTTATTTATATCTTTTATTATATTAAAGTTTCAATTAAATTCCTCTTATATTTATAATTAAGTTAAATTTTATAAATATATAGCTTCCTTTTTTTTCTAAGCTTGGCAGTGTCATTGTTTTTCATTCATAAACAACAAGTTACAACTATTTCACAGGTGGTTATGTGGTTGCAACTTGCTCTAAGGGAAACCAACTTGAGGCCACCTAACTACATGGTATTCCATCCAAAAAAAAAATTTCACGAGTCTTTGTAACCAAGCTATATAGGACTGAGTGTGTTTGCATATACTAGATTCAAACTCCCTACTAACATAACTAGTAAAATAAGAAAAAATTAAAAGCTTCCCGCATACTTGAGAAAATAACAAAAACTAAATAGAGAGACTAGTCATCAATCTATTATATGCCTTCAGTTGACACAGATTCCACTGAAGCCAGGTCCTCGAAGTTAGAGCCCTTAAGTTCAATTTGAGAGATAATACAAGAGAAATGGTCTTCAATGTGCCAGAGGCATCCATCCTACTTCTGCAACTGGAATTGTAGATTTTGGAACTCCTTGTAGTCGGGGAAGTCTTGAACTGCAACAACCATATTCACTACAATCTATTCCAGGTCCTTGCCAAATATATCTTTCATAGACCACTATAAGAAGAGGGTTTGTTTGAACTGAGTGTCGGGGCCATTGGTATGACCCGGGTATGGTACTAGAATTCACTAGTCCTCTGCCTTGACCTCCATTGTACCTACCTGGCGGTTTAAATTTTCTTCCCAATCCTCAATGATATTTTTTATTTCCTCATCAGTGCCCTCCTGGTAAGCATTTTTGGAATCAATAATAATGTTGGTCATGGGCTTTCTGCCCTGAGGTTTTCCACCAGACGAGTTGGCTTGATCTTCCTCGGTGGCACTCATTTTTTTCCTTCCGCAGCCCTGCCATTTAGACCTTTTCGAATTGACCATTGCAACATGAGTCATGATTGCAGAGTTCCTTTCCTTTGAAAGGTTGAGCCTCAACCTACTTAGGTTCCAAATTTTGTTGCCGATGTGTTTACCTGTCATAGTAGCAATATAAAACCATAATTACTAAACATGAAACTTGGGTACGTTCCCTTCTTGCGAGTGCCTGAGATCTGCACCATCTGACTCAAGAAGAGGGCCAAACACCATTTGAGCCAACTCATCGATATCCCATATTAGAATTCAACCAGTGGCCTCATGAATGACCTTATACCCAAACCCCAGACACATCATGACTAAGCGCCACAGAAGGAGGCCAAGCGGGTGAGGACCCTATAGCCCTGAAAGGGTCGGCCAAGGTGCAGTTCAATGCCCCTAATCGGCTAGAGCAAACAACACCCCATCATAACATGTTTTCAATATATATTGCATATAAATATAAAACCAAGCAGAAAAGCCCCAAAACCAAGCCTTGGTAGACCAAACGTTGGGGGAAAATCCAAGGGAACTGACAGATGTGTGACCCCAATATAACCCCGTACGAAATAAGCAGATAGCAAACCAAAATGATACAAAGACAATCCTAGATAAAATGTCATGGTTAAACTGAGAGGCAGGTTCATACAACATGGTGGAATCCTTCAGACCCTCGAATCCCAGCAAATATAAATTAGGAAGACCCATATCCTTTAACCATGAAATCCATGACATGGAAGGAAGGGAGAGGAGGTGGGTCACATACCATCTCTCTAGCGCAAGAAGCTGACGAGAGGCCTCCTTCTTCGGTTGTCTTTGTCGTCCGCCTTTCACCATCCACAATATCACTGCTATCCAGAGTCGAGCTCTTTCCAGTTTTACTCAAAAAATAGAAAACCAAATTCAAATGCCAACGTTTGAAATCTTTGCCACCTCTCATAGATATAATTCATGCTTACGTGCAGACAACCACCACACCATCCACTCCAAGCATGTGGAGGGTTGTTAGCTGGTACTTGGGGTGCCCTTGATTAAATGATGGTGATGGGATTGTGAGCCAGTACACAACCTGATCGGGGGATAAATATATAGCTATTAAAAAACTTTGCTGCTTTTATCTTTTATTTTTTATATTAAAGTATAATTATATAAAAAAAAAATTCCATACATTTTATTAAAAAAATTATCAAGTGTTTCTTAGTTAAAATATAATTATAAAAAGGCTTATATATAACTTAATTGATTTTTTCATCAAGTTACATATATCTATGGTTTCCAAAAGATGATTTGAATCCAAGAGATTCTTCATATCAAGGTTGACTATGACTAGCAAGCCACCAACCAATTGATGTCTATGTATGTTTACCAAACATTTGATTTATATGGCTAAGCTAGTTTGGTAGTTAAAATTCTAAAAAAAAATTGCTATTTTTAGCAAACATAATATTGCTTATAGTTTCTCCATTAATAATGAAAGTGAACAAAAAAAATCAACATATAAATGGAAATAATGAAAAAATTAACACATTAAATTTTCTTTAAATAATAAAACTAAAACAAAATAGAAATACAACATTTAAAATTTGTATAGTCACAAAAAAATGTAACAATTAAGTTTCAATATTCCAGAAAAAAGAAAAAAAGAAATCTATGATTAATACAAATTATCAAACAAGAAACTAACATTTAAATTTCATTTCAATACTCTAGAAAAGAGAATATCACTATAAAAATAATTATTAAAAAAATTGCAGAAGAATAAATTAACATTTAAATTTGAATATTTTAGGATTTAAAGAAATAATTTTCACATAGGCAACTTTTCTTTTTATAAAGCTGTTTAAAATTATACATGTATAAACCATTTTCAAAGTAATTCAAATTCAACTATTATAAAGAGGGAAACAATAAATTTTATATTTTTGTTTTTGTTTTTATTTTAATTTTTATTTCTGGAAACATAACAAAAAGAAAATCTCATATAAAAGAGTCATAAGAAGGAAAGTTATCGAATACAACACTAGTATATCTAATTATATTAAAATTTAGTATTATTATCCCAAAAAAATTAATAATATTTGGAGCTAATGATTTACTTTTTATTGATACAATTAACTTAATAATATATCTAAATATATTAGATTTTAGTATTATTTTTATTCATATAATTAACTTAATTTCCACTAATAAGTTCTACAATATCCAACCACATTAGCAAATATTAAACAAAAAAATCTAATCACTTTAAATATTTTAAATAACCTACTAATTTGCAACATTAAATAAATAAAATAAGCTATTGATTATCAAAATCACATTTCCAAAAAATATATATATCTACAAATTTGAGAGGACATAATAATAACAAATAATTATTTAATTATTTAATTCATCTTTTATATATTTGAGATAAACATAATTTAAAAATTTAAAATTTATGTGGTTTGTGATAATAATATTTTTTTAATGTCTATGGGGTCTTAGTTAAACAGTGATGAGGCGGGCTGTTATAGCACTTATCGCACTTATCATAGGTTCAATTCCCTTCCTCGATCCTAATAATGGGTTGTTATAGCACTTATCACACTTATCACATGTTCAATTCCCTTCCTCGATCCTAATAATGTTTAGGAACATAATTATGGAAATTTTAACATTTAGCGCAAGGTCTTGGTAAGTTCACAGGCTGCATTAATTTTCCTTCATCGTTAAATATTAATTTTTTTAATTCTCTATCCATCACCATTATCCATCCATGGTTCTGTAGTGTCAGTGAATCCAAGTGGCATAATTCTCTTACCAACTATTGGCATATGCACTAAAACCATTCCCTAGTTTTACTTTTTGAAAGTTTTTCTGGTGGATTTTTCCGATTTAATTTATCTAAAACCTGACCGGAATTCATTGAAAACATAAGTTTGATGGGTAACCTCGCACAAGGGAAGTGCCCTAGGGATTTTTAGGGTTCTGAATCCATATATATAGTAAAAGAAAACGACTTTAAATAACAAAAATCAAGATTTTACTTCAAATTTTTTCACCAGATTCTGGCACCAAAAACTCCAAAAAGTCGCACGAAAGACAACTCAACCCCAGCCTTCCATAATACTTCCTTCCATTTTCTATTTCTTCTCCATTGCAGTATTTTTCCTTCCATTATCGTAGTCTTAAAAAAAAGTTCATACATAGAATAATCAAAAAATTCTGGTAAGATTATGAAAAATTTCAACAACGATTTTTGAAAATCTCGATTATAGTTGTTAAACTTATACACAAGAAATTCTGGTAAGATTATGAAAAATTTCGGCAAAGATTTTTGAAAATATGGATTATAGTTGTTAAACTTTAGTATTTTGGGTGTCCTAAGAGTTTTTTATGATGTTGAATCTATTTCCATCATCAAAAATGTAATTCAAACACTTCAACTATCTGATTTTGTGAAATTTTTTACCAAATTCCAGCAAACAACTGTCATCCAAGCTATTATGTTGCCACAATAGACAACTTCATAATTATTTATTCGAACTTGAAAGTGGTAGTCCAAAGACACTGAATGATATTTAAGGTGTATTAGAGTTCTTGTCCTACCATCCATGCCCATATACAACAATGGCCATGCCCTAAGACAATGATTGACTTAGTGACTGATTTTTAATCTTTGCCTGATTTGTATAAAAAATCATAAATCTTAAGCTATATAAAATTAAATGTAGTAAAACAATATATGTTGATAATTAAATTTAAATTTAAAAATAAGTATACACTGCCTCACAGCATTTAATTTCCTATAGCTTACAATTTATTGAATGGCAATTTGTATGACGTAGCATTGCCTGACACAAGTGAACGGTACACATGGACACGATTATCCGTCTCTCCGTTGCCAATCTCCCTATAAGCTCTCTCCGTTGCCACACCTGAAATCCACGTCTCTCCGTTGCCACTTGAGTTAATCTTCAGACAAGAAAGCAATAGAAGATCTTAAATCATGGCTTGCTAGAACCACCGTCATCCGTGCGGAAGCGATGACGGGAATCACACCATTGCCAGCCACGTAACGATTCCAACTAAATAAAATAAGTATTTTTCAACTTGCGGATGACGAGCGCGGGTGAAATCTCATCCGACATATTCGCTTCCGATTCAATAGCACCTGTCAATATATTAAAAAAGTATAGAAACGTATTTCTGAAATGATCTAAAACAAAGAAAGAGAGAATGTGCTAAAAAAAAATCATAGTATACACGGACATGCAGCAAACAACAATCGTAAATAGTGGGCTGCCAGGTATGGGCTAGACCGGTAAGGAAGTATCCCATCATTCTAGATAGATTTTTAAATGATATTTAGAATTTTTTTTTTTTAATTCTTTTAAATATTTGATAAAATAATATATATATTTTTAAATTTATTAAGTTGGAGAGTTGTTTTTAGTGTGATTTTCTGGAGTTTTTGGTGTTGGAATTAGGTGAAAATTTTCAGGTAAAATCTTGATTTATGTTATTTACACTAATATTTTTACTATATATATAAATTCAACACTCTAAAAAAACCCTTAGGACACTTAAATTGTGAAATGTTATCCATCAAATTTCTATTTTCAATGAATTCTAGCGGGATTTTAAAGAAATTAGACCAGAAAATTCCCCAAAAAAACCTTAAAAAATCGCACTAAACACAACTAGTTAAGTTCATTAAATTGTTGGAAGTCTTAGAAGTTATAGTTAATCATATGCCTAAAATAGATACATAAAAAATAAATATCTAATTAAAATTAACTATATATAAAATTAAATTTATATATAATACATTATATAGTTTTTATTTTAGTGTGGTTAAATTTATATATAATTATCAAAAATTATATATATAGATAAGATGATTACATTTTTAAATTAAAAAATAAAATATAAGAAAATAAAGAAAAAGAATTTAAAAGAAATGAGACAAAAGTTTTATTGAAATAAAATATATTTTTTAATGTTTATAAGATGTATACTTTCAATTTTTTTACATACTGAAATTTATGTTGTCAAATATTTTCAGTGTCTAGAATTTGGTAACTATGAAAGAAACAGGCGCTGATGACGAATGACGGTAGACTTTCTATATTTTTTAAAACTGATGTAAAGTTGGAAATAATTAATATTATTTGTATATTAATCGAGAAATGGTTACATTGTTGTAACGTATCTCCTTAAGTTAGGATTAGTTCCTAGGATATAGGAGTTTGTTTACAACTTCCTACTTCTTTGTGATGTACTTATAGTTGTATCATTTGATTAATCAAGGTAGAGTGCACTCTTCATTCTTGTGCAGTCTCTAGGTGCAGTACTGACAGATGAGATGTGGTTTCTAATCAATTCAGTTTTTATCTTGGTATCAGAGCTCAGACCGGATGAGCCTGATTTGAGAGCCTTAGTGGCTACAGAGCCTTAGTGGCTATAAAGCCTTATTGGCAATGCACAAAGGAGCTTAGTGCTCACAGGAGCAGGTGGTCTGCAGCAACCACCTAACTCACAGGTCTCAGATGATTTTTTTGGAATCCTTGAGCACAGGAGGGTTGGCGCGGTTTTTCTGCTGATAGTCGCACCAAAAAGCGCAATTAGCGTCACTGTCAGGGCCATACCTGCATCAATTTAGCCACTTACATGCATCTTCTATTTGGCGCGGATATTTGCCTCAGAAAAGTTCCAATCTCTCTCTTTGGAAGTTCTGCACATGGGATTTGCCTGGTGGTGGTAGATCTGAGTCGCAAACACGTTTGTTGGTGATTCTACACATGAGATTTTCTTGGTGGTGGTAGATCTGAGTCACTGATACATTGGTTGGCGGTTCTGCAAAGGGGATTTTCCCATTGGTGGTAAATTCAATTCGCGGACACAGTAATCATCAGATCAAAGGAGGATCTGAGCTACAGTCACAAGATCGGGCTAGATTAGAGGCAGATCAGTGATCAGGATCTGGTATGTATTGAATTTTTTGTTAGTGTAGCTTGTAATTATTCAACTGGTTAGAATCATCGAAGGGTCTGGAATCAGATCGGTCCAGTATGAATAATACTATAGAAACATATCTCAACGAGTCTAGCAAACTCGATGGCTCCAATTTCAACAATTGGAAATTCAAGCTACAGACATTGCTTGAGGGAGAAAATGCATGGTCAATTGTCACAAGAGAGGAGCAGAAACCAAATATTGTAATAGGAACAACCGCACTTATAAAAGACTGCAATAAAAGGGAGAACAAAGAAAAAGTCATAGCGAAGATGTCCGTCAAGGATAATATTATCTCACACATTAGAGATGGAAAATCGTCCACTAAGATTTGGACGAAGCTCAAGAATTTATACCAGACACAAAATACAAATCCCATCTCGTCACTCAAAGGCAAGTTGTTTGCGATGAGGATGGAGGAAAATGAATCTATTGTTGGATTCATTGCATGGGTTAAAGACCTGAAGGATAGATTGGGAGACATCGGTGAAAAGGTGTCCGATTCCGATCTAGTAAAAATTACATTGAATGGAATGAAATATGAATATCATATGTTCATCACAGGATTAGAAGTGAGGGATAAAGCCCCTGCATTTGAATAATTGACAGAAATTTTGCTACAGGAAGAAGAGCGACGACAGAATTTAAGACCGCAGAATGATGATCTTGCTCTGATGGCGAAGAGGTGATAGTTTAGAGGGAAGTAGCCACAGCAGCAACAGAGAGGAGGTAGCACGTTTCAAAAGAAACCATTTAGAGGTATGTCTGCAAACAAATTTTCAAACAAGAAATGTTTTTATTGTGGGAAAGTTGGCCATTAAATTAGGGATTGTTTTAAGAGGCAGACAGACGAAGCAAGGAATAATCAAAGTAGACACAACGGATATTTTGTTAATGAAGATGCAGACTATAGTCATGAATCTCGACTATTTGTAGATGATTGTACGCTTTCATCTTCTAAAGAAGGTGAGGACGACATATGGTATGTCGATTCTGGCGCATCCTCATATATGACAAGTAAGAAAGAATGGTTTGAATTTCTTGAAGAAACTTCATGTGGATCTAAAAATTTTCTAGGCGATGATAGAGGATATGAGATAAAAGGGTACAGTGATATTCAAGTAAGATTTCCTAATGGTGACATTAGATAACTTAAGAATGTATTGTATGTACTCAGGATTAGGAAAACTTGATCTCTGTATCTATGATAACAGATCAGGATCTGCTAGTCGAATTCTTCAAGACACGTTGTATCATAAAGGATAACAAGATGGAAACAGCTGCATCAGGAGTGCGTGTGGGGAGCCTGTACAGACTAAATGTCAAAAAAATGCCACAACAAGCCATGGTCGCAACAAGATTGACAGCCGAAAGCCTCTGGCACTAGAGATTTGGTCATCTTAATTTACAAGACCTCATGTTACCTCAAAGAAAAGGTATGGTCGATGGACTCCCTGTTTTTCATAGTGTTCAGTTGGATTGTGATGGATGTGCATTAGGGAAAATTCATAGAGAGGAATTTCCTTTGCATATTAATAGAAAGAGAAGAGATATTCTAGAGCTGGTGCATACAGACATATGCGGACCTATGCAGACCAGGTCGCTAGGTGGTGCATGTTAGACTCCTATACCAATAGGTGTCATTTTTCATGATTGTCTTGATTGAACTATGGAATATGTTCAAACCTTTTTCTTGAGAAAAGGTGTTCCATATTCTTGAAAAACCAAAAAATCAAAAAATTTAAAAAATGTAAAGAGGGTATACCCTAAAAGAAAAATCAAAGGGTAAGAAAAATAAATTTGTCAAGAAAATGAAAGAAATGAACCCCAAGCAAAAAATATACCAAGGAAAGTGTGCAAATCCAAATGCCACTACTATTTCATTTTTGTAATAAAGCAATTGTGTGCAGCTTGTCAAACTTTTGCCACAATTTATGAAGAGTCAAACTGTTTAAACTTGACTCATTCATTTTTCAATTTCATGTTGTAAAATAGAGAATAAATATCTGACCAAACAGTTTAATCTTGGCAGATAAGTAGATAGGTAGAGTTAATAAAAGGTGCTCAACAATTTAATCTGCTTGTATGTAATAAGTTGAGAATTAGATAGAATTGCCATGTAAAAGAAAAGAAAATTGATAAGGGTTTGCCAGTCTAAGTGCACCCTAATAAAAAAGAGAAAATGGTAGTGTAAAGTAGATAGGGTAGGTAGATGGTGTTGCAAAGTTTCATGTGATGAATGATGCTGCTAAATGTGTTTAATCTTTTACTTTCATCACAAGTACTGAAGCAGAAAATACATTGAAAAATTCACAAAAAGAAAAGTCAAAATCATTAACTTCCCACATCACGTTCTCCCTAAGAGTTTTACTAATTTCCCCAAAGTGCTAAGGTATTTGAAGATTAAAGGGGCTCAAGGCATTTCCTTGACTTTTGGAGGGAACGGACCCTCGGCCTAATGATCAAAAAGACCTAAGTACTTGAAGTTATTTATCATTATAATCATTCACTTTTAATCTTTTCCTAAGTAAAATTCTATTTTACTTAGGAAAATCATGCAAATTTCCATAATAATCCCTCAAACTTACTTGCTATTCTATGTTTAAGTGTTGAAATTGAGATGATGCAATTTACTTCAGAAATCTCCACTTTCCTAGTTGTGTAAAGTATTTTGAGTTTCCCTTGTCCCTTTGTCATATTAACATATGATTTATTTATTAAATCCTTAATAAAAATACCTTATCCTATTGTATTTAACTCCTCCTATGTAATATCCCCAAAACCCTCTTATTATAGATTTTTAGCCAAAGTATTTAATTCCATATGTTTGAAATAAAATCCCTCATTATAATACCCTTTGGTTAAAAACATATCCTTATAAACTATCCCCGCCCCTATGGTTAATAAATTGCATTAATTTATTACCATATAATAAAAATATTGAAAGGGTTTTAAACATATGTTTTATGTTTTAAACGGAAAAATGAATAAAACCCGAAGTTTTAATTTAAATAAAAACTCCGAAAACCCCCGAGCCTCCGTGACCCATCCCTTTACTATTTCCTTTCCGCCTAAACCATAGTTAAAATTTCCCAAGGTCTAATCTCTAAACTATGGTTTATAAAACTAATAACCCCGCCGCAACCCCGATTAAACAGTGGGATTAATTAAATCACCAGGATTAATTAATAACCATCTTTTCCGCCTATCAAAAGCCTCCCGGGATAATTAATTAAACATTAATCATTTTAAAACCCCGTTGGGCCCGCATATTAACTCACCGCCAACTTCATGTTCCGCCAACCGTTGGATCGCCCCTCCGAAAATCTACGGTCCAAGATCATTCCGCTGATTGTCTCCCGTCCGAAGGTTAATGCGCGGGAGGGCGACGGTTTTCAAACAGTGCAATGGCTACGTGTCATTTAACCAGTGGAATCGCTGCCTCCCTGCGGAAAACCGCCTACTCCCGAAAGCGGTGCGGAATTTACCGCTTACAGCCCGACCCCGGTGACGCATCCATCGTACATCTATGACGTCATCCCATAAAAATAATAAAAATCCCCCCCCGTTTGACTTTGCCGATAAAACAAAACATTCACGTCTTTTTCATCATTTTGTACGCCAGTGAAAGAAAATGCCTTCCACGTAGGAAAATTCAAAATTCGAATTTGTGAAGTCCACTTACCTTATCCTTTCGAAGAAGATTGCAGACAAGCCTCTCAGAAGATTATCTACCTTAGCCAGCACCTATCCAAACGTTGTTTTCTCCAAAAACAGGTATTTACCCTAAATTCAAACTGAACTCTGTTGAAATAAGCTTTCCTTTTTTCCTTCTTTGAAGCAGTTAGAATTAATTACTGAATCATTTTGTGACCCGAGAGCGTAATTGAATTACTAAATACGCAAATGGACCTGTTTTCCTGTTGAATTTACTCAATTCCTCACCATTAGCCAAATTTCATTTTCCACAGAACCAAAATGGAGTTCATTTGCTGAATGATGCTCCATTTGATTTTGAATGATTTTGGTCAAAACCTCACTCCCCTTGTCCATTAGGGGTGGCAAGAAATCTGGTCAATTGTCCCCGAAGAGGTGATCATAAGATCACATCCTTGGATAAACAGTATTAATACTAGTCATAAGACTTGTTTACTCCAAGATTGTTATCAAATCTATTCAAACAGAGGTTAGAAAGCATAATAGCTAAAGAGTATCAGTGGTTAAAGTGTATCAGGTAAAAGTCAGTGAAAGTTAAAATGAAGTTACAGAGCAGTCAAAGGTAAACAGTAAAAGTAAATACAGAAGGCAGTAAAATGGTAAAAAGAGATGAGAATACTTTCTCCAATAGTGAGGTTTGTCTAAATTGAAAGTAAAACAGTCAAAAGAGCAAGAAAGTAAAAAGATGAAAAAACATAACAAGAAGGAACATTTTTGCAGAAATTGCATATTTTAGTCATAGTTTTACAGAAACTATTGTGATCAATCCAAGATGAATTTTACAAAACTGAAGGAGGTTTATGTTCTTAAGAGGGCCATCTACAAAAACCTCTCTCACTTTTCTAACAGCCATTATGGTTTTGGAAATATTAAACAATGTTGGAAAGCACTTTTTGCAGAAAATTCATGTTAAGTCATCATTTTGCAGAGAATATTGTGGCCAATAAGAAATACATATTAAAAAACTGAAGGAGGTTTTTGTTCCTAAGAGACCCATCTACCGAAACCTATCTCATGTTTTGGACATTTATTTCAGACTGAGAGATACATGCACATCTTTAGAGGCTATTTTTCAGACTCTGTAAAACTCTGTTTTACACATCTTTTTGCAGAGCCTATTGTGCACCTCTGGAGAGGAATTTTAGGAACGTGAAAGAGGTTTATCTCACCAACATATTTATCTACAATAACCTCTTTCATGTTTTACATATCTATTATGGATGGAGAAATATAAAGGTATAATTGGACCCAAAATTTGCAGAATTGTTGGAGCAGAATTGCACAAAGAAAGGACACAGTTAGTGACTTGGATGCCTCATCATCAACTAAGAGTTGGATCGAATTAGAATTCTCCTCTTTGTCATCACCTATACATACAAAATAGTGCCAAATAGATGAATTAGTTTGAGTGTCATTTACTTAAGTTCTATTTATGTAAAATAGTTGGAGAGATTTGTGAATTAATCTTGATATTTTTTCAAGATATTTTAGTTTAGAATTTGTATAAATACTTCACTCTTGGAATTATTTTGGGTGGACTCTACTGCTTCGCTGTGACATTGATGTTTTTGGAATAAAAGTGTTTTGGAGAAATATATTTGTGGCTTGCTGGATGACAATTTGAAGCTCAAAACTTTTTGCAGGATTCATGTGTCGGATTGCAGTTCAATAAGTTTTTCTATCCTATGTCTTAAGTTCTATATCTATTTATAATATCATTGTGTCCATTTCTGAATAATTGACATAAAAGAATAAATCAGAATTTACTTTATTGTACTCTGATTTCAGTTGTGATTATTCTTAATGTTTTCCTCTAAATTGGTTATAAGCAACGAATTCTTAATTGCTCTTGCTTCGCTAATTTAAACATTTGATTACTATAATAAAGAATTCTTCATTGCTCTTTATTTGTAATCATTTCATTTCTTTCTTTTGAACATGCTGAAAGATTATTAACTGACTTTCATCCCTTCAAACCCATTCCATCCACTTTAATTCCTAAAAATTGTTCTATGGTTGACTATCTTGCCCTGCAAAGCCATCTTGTGTGTATAAGATTAATCCAATAAAGCCATCCATTGACTCCATAGCCCAATGGCTTGAAAATATTCAACCTTGCCCTTAGTTGGCGAATTCCACCATTTTCAAACAAACTCTTGGATCTATAACTAGCCTAAAACCTTCTAAGAACAAAGATAAATTATAAAGAGAGAGCCCTCTCTGGATGCAGATTGGCTAGATTCTGCATCTGAAGGTTAGTTTGTGGTTACCTCGGGTATACTTTCCTTTTCCACAACTTCAAGGAAAACCTGAGTGATAACATAGTGGCGACCATACTGGGGATCTGAATCATTTTACTATTGTTTGCTTATAAGCTATAGACAGAGTCTGAAGATCAGCCAGGTAGCCTTTGAAATGCTTTTGCTCTGCAACTGCATAGTAAACAAATGTTGCTTCAGTCTATCTCTGGTTTAGCTTATAAACTGAACTTTGGATTCAAAACATTCAATCAGACTCTCTAGTTCAATAAATCTTTGAGAAAATTTTAATTAAAAATCTTAAATTTCTTAAAGAAATCATAGAAGTTTTGAAAATTCATAAAAAAATAAAATAATCATAAAATATTCAAAATTTGGTTTCCTGAAGAACTAACTTTTTCTTCAGAATTGTTTTACAGGTTTAGATCTGATCTATGATGGTGGACAGGGATCAGACACACAAAGGTTAAAATCATCCACCTGGCGACTCCAAATCAATTTCAGAATCAAGACTCCAGTGGAGGAATGAACCTCAAAGGACAATATGGAAAGATCAAGCTTTCAACTTGGATCTTAATCCAATACATTATGTTCTTTCTCATTAAGAAATTTTTTCAATGTATATTGTATTTTATAGAAGATCTTAGATTAGTTTTTAGTTATTTTCCTTTGAAGTTTGTAAGTAATAATTCTCCTAATCTCTTTGAGCAGCTTTCTTATGAATCTAATGATGATCATTTTCCAATTAAGAAGCCTCAAATAATCAAGACTAATCTTACAATCCCTGTACATATCCCTGTGCCATATAAAGTTCCAGATAGATATAAGCCCCTTATTTTACCTCCTATACTCCATGATTTTCCTAAAAAATACTACAAGTATCTTCCTAGATTTGATGGAGAGAATGGTATCACTGCCCAAAAACATATTCAAGGTTTTGAGAATTATTTGGATTTATTTGAGATTGATGAAGATGATGTTAAAATCATACTTTTTTCTCTTTCTTTGCAAAATAGAAAAAAGAGTTGGTTCAAAAATCTTCCTAATGCTAGCATCTCAAATTTCCAATAGTTTATCAAACTTTTCCTTGATAGATGGATAATAAAAGTTAATCATTTTGTGATCATGGAAGAATATAATCAATTAAAAAGACATTCAAATGAAACGATACAACAATTTTCTGACAGATTTAATCAAGTTTATTATTCAATGCCGGAAAATATTAGACCTCCTCATGATTCAGCTCTCTTGCATTATCCAAGTGCCTTTGATTCAGAAATAGAATTTCGGTTAAGAGAAAGAAATCCAAAAACACTTGTACAGATGCAAAATATTGCAGTTGATGTGGAAGTTAATCTCCAAATCAAACAGGAAAAGTTGAAAGTAGAAGAAGAGGAAAGGAAAAACATTACAGAGGTAAAACTCAACCTTTTGGTAAGAAAACTAGACGAAATAACACAGGAGATCACTATGAAAGAAGAATTTTTTATTCAAAATCACCATGAAGAAATAGAAGAGGTTGATAGCCATGAAAAAATTCCTCTTAATTCAAATTATCATAAATCAGAAAATGAATTTACAAATCAATATGAGGAAGAGGAATCTGTTGTTCTAATGTGTATGTTTGATGACATTCCTTATTTTGATGATTTGCCTAAGTATGATCATTATGATGATAATTATGTTCTCCAAAGTCAAGCTAACTTTACAGAGATATCAGAAGCTAGTTTGGAGGATGAAGAAATGCAGTTTCAGCATATTGAAGATAGTGATCAGCCAATACAGATCAGCCATGAGAGTGAGGAAGGAAGAGCAGAAAATGTGGAAATAAGTGAAGATTCTTTACCTCTTTGTTTTGCTTCATTTCAGTTCATTAGAGAAAACTATCATGCCATCAATAATCAGCAATCTTTAGGAATTGTGATTGACAACAAAGAAGATAATGAAACTATTGATCAAGATTTTTCAGTTTCACAATTGCAGTTATCAGTTCCCATTGAAATAAATGATCAAATGATAAAAGAAAGTTCCATACCACTATTTTTTGAACCATTTCAACTTTTAAAGGAAATGTGGTATAACATATTTAAAGAAAAGAATGGGAAACTTGTTGAAGTTTATGAAGTCCCATGGAATTTTATATGTCATAGGTTCTAGCAATTTTCCCAAGATTTTCAGGATCCAATAGCAGATATGTTGAATATTGAAGGCATTCAAAGCATTCCTCTATTAACTAAATATGATTTTCAGGATTAAGATGATAAAGGATTCAACACTCAAACATTACAATCAGTAGGAATATCATCACAAATCTTATCTGAAAGTTTACAGGGAAATAAAGATGAAAATAGCATTTCATATTCATGGTATGGAGGCCATCCAGAACAGATGTACAGTTGTTCAGATCAGTTAAACATCAGTGTATATATTTTGGAAGATCCTTTTGTATAGTTTCTAGAGTCAACAAAGGAAATCAAGTGTTTCCTTATCCTCTCATTTGTTGACAAGTTTCTAATAGGTTGCAGAAGTACAATTTTGATAATCAACAAGAAAATGCAACAAAATCTATCAAAGTACATAATGCTTGAATGGTTTCATTGGCTATTTCATTTTACCTAACTAGCAGTTGAACAGTAGATTGAGTAGGTAGATGAGTGCTAATAAGCTCAGAATTTTGAGCATTTTTTTTAGTTTTTCAATTTTCAACTAGTTTTTCATTAAGTTGGTTTGAAAATTTGTGTGTGTTGTT
The DNA here is from genome assembly GCA_034641835.2 of Pinus albicaulis. Lineage (NCBI taxonomy): Eukaryota > Viridiplantae > Streptophyta > Pinopsida > Pinales > Pinaceae > Pinus > Pinus albicaulis. The sequence goes on from CM076575.1 coordinate 169,345,462, forward strand.
TTAGTTTTAGATCAGATTTCAGGTTGCAGAAAAAGGACTATATTCAATTCAAGATTTTCAACCACAACAAATTCATGTTTGGGATTGGAACAAGGCAGAAAATTCCTAACTGGGCAACAAAGTTTTAAGTTTTGAGTGGATAGTAACTTACTGGAGTTGAAGCCCGAATTGAAGGCCCTAAGCTTCAGAAGTTTTACTATCATATATACAATAAAGCTACCAGAAGAAGGAGATTACATGGTTTAGTTTGAAGACATTTTGAGGCAACTGACCTGCTGTTCTTGAATTTTCACAAGGAAAAGCCATCCCCAAGTCGAGCCAGTGTTAAAATCCTATACCAATAGGTGTCATTTTTCATGATTGTCTTGATTGAACTATGGAATATGTTCAAACCTTTTTCTTGAGAAAAGGTGTTCCATATTCTTGAAAAACCAAAAAATCAAAAAATTTAAAAAATGTAAAGAGGGTATACCCTAAAAGAAAAATCAAAGGGCAAGAAAAATAAATTGGTCAAGAAAATGAAAGAAATGAACCCCAAGCAAAAAATAGACCAAGGAAAGTGTGCAAATCCAAATGCCACTACTATTTCATTTTTGTAATAAAGCAATTGTGTGTAGCTTGTCAAACTTTTGCCACAATTTATGAAGAGTCAAAATGTTTAAACTTGACTCATTCATGTTTCAATTTCATGTTGTAGAATAGAGAATAAATATCTGACCAAACAGTTTAATCTTGGCAGATAAGTAGATAGGTAGAGTTAATAAAATGTGCTCAACAGTTTAATCTGAGCCCTTGGATGTAATAAGTTGAGAATTAGATAGAATTGCCATGTAAAAGAAAAGAAAATTGATAAGGGTTTGCCAGTCTAAGTGCACCCTAATAAAGAAGAGAAAATGGTAGTGTAAAGTAGATAGGGTAGGTAGATGGTGTTGCAAAGTTTCAAGTGATGAATGATGCTGCTAAATGTGTTTAATCCTTTACTTTCATCACAAGTACTGAAGCAGAAAATACATTGAAAAATTCACAAAAAGCAAAGTCAAAATCATTAACTTCCCACATCACTTTCTCCCTAAGAGTTTTACTAATTTCCCCAAAGTGCTAAGGTATTTGAAGATTAAAGGGGCTCAAGGCATTTCCTTGACTTTTGGAGGGACTGGACCCTCGGCCTAATGATCAAAAATACCTAAGTACTTGAAGTTATTTATCATTATAATCATTCACTTTTAATCTTTTCCTAAGTAAAATTCTATTTTACTTAGGAAAATCATGCAAATTTCCATAATAATCCCTCAAAATTACTTGCTATTCTATGTTTAAGTGTTGAAATTGAGATGATGCAATTTACTTCAGAAATCTCCACTTTCCCAGTTGTGTAAAGTATTTTGAGTTTCCCTTGTCCCTTTGTCATATTAACATCTGATTTATTTATTAAATCCTTAATAAAAATACCTTATCCTATTGTATTTAACTCCTCCTATGTAATATCCCCAAAACCCTCTTATTATAGATTTTTAGCCAAAGTATTTAATTCCATATGTTTGAAATAAAATCCCTCGTTACAATACCCTTTGGTTAAAAACATATCCTTATAAACTATCCCCACCCCTATGGTTAATAAATTGCATTAATTTATTACCATATAATAAAACTATTGAAAGGGTTTTAAACATATGTTTTATGTTTTAAACAGAAAAATGAATAAAACTCGAAGTTTTAATTTAAATCAAAACTTTGAAAACCCCCGAGCCTCTGTGACCCATCCCTTTACTATTTCCTTTCCGCCTAAACCATAGTTAAAATTTCCCAAGGTCTAATCTCTAAACTATGGTTTATAAAACTAATAACCCCGCCACAACCCTGATTAAACAGTGGGATTAATTAAATCACCAAGATTAATTAATAACCATCTTTTCCACCTATCAAAAGCCTCCCGGGATAATTAATTAAACGTTAATCATTTTAAAACCCCGTTGGGCCTGCATATTAACTCACCGCCAACTTCATGTTCCGCCAACCGTTGGATCGCCCCTCCGAAAATCTACGGTCCAAGATCATTCCGCTGACTGTCTCCCGTCCGAAGGTTAATGCGCGGGAGGGCGACGGTTTTCAAACAGTGCAATGGCTACGTGTCATTTAACCAGTGGATTCGCTGCCTCCCTGCGGAAAACCGCCTACTCCCGAAAGCGGTGCGGAATTTACCGCTTACCGTCCGACCCCGGTGACGCATCCATCGTACATCTGTGATGTCATCCCATAAAAATAATAAAAATTCCCCCCCGTTTGACTTTGCCGATAAAACAAAACATTCACGTCTTTTTCATCATTTTGTACGCCAGTGAAAGAAAACGCCTTCCACGCAGGAAAATTCAAAATTCGAATTTTTGAAGTCCACTTACCTTATCCTTTCGAAGAAGATTGCAGACAAGCCTCTCAGAAGATTATCTACGTTAGCCGGCACCTATCCAAACGTTGTTTTCTCCAAAAACAGGTATTTACCCTAAATTCAAACTGAACTCTGTTGAAATCTCGGCTTTCCTTTTTTCCTTCACTGAAACAGAGTTAGAATTAATTACTAGTTCATTCTGTGACCCCGAAAACTATAATTGAATTACTAAATCTGCAAATGGACCTGTTTTTCCCGTGAATTTACTCAATTCCTCACCATTAGCCAAATTTCCATTTTTCCACAAGAACCAAAATGGGAGTTCCTGTAGCCTTGAATGATGCTCCATTTTGAACCTGGTCAAAACCTCACTCCCTTGTCCATTGGGGAATTGCTTGAAAAATCTACTCGATTGTCCCCTGAAGAGGTAATCAGAAGATCACATCCTTGGATAAACAGTCTTAATACTAGTCATAAGATTTGTTTACTCCAATATTGTTATCAAATCTATTCAAACAGAGGTTAGAAAGCATAACAACTAAAGAGTATCAATGGTTAAAGTGTATCAGGTAAAAGTCAGTGACAATTAAAATGAAGTTACAGAGCAGTAAAAGGTAAACAGTAAAAGTAAATACAAAAGACAGTAAAATGGTAAAAAGAGATGAGAATAATTTCACCAATAGTGAGGTTTGTCTAAAGTGAAAGTAAAACAGTCAAAAGAGCAAGAAAGTAAAAAGATGAAAAAACATAACAAGAAGGAACATTTTTGCAGAAATTGCATATTTTAGTCATAGTTTTACATAAACTATTGTGATCAATCCAAGATAAATTTTACAAAACTGAAGGATTTTTATGTTCTTAAGAGGGCCATCTACAAAAACCTCTCTCACTTTTCTAACAGCCATTATGGTTTTGGAAATATTAAACAATGTTGGAAAGCACTTTTTGCAGAAAATTCCTGTTAAGTCATCATTTTACAGAGAATATTGTGGCCAATAAGAAATACATATTAAAAAACTGAAGGAGGTTTTTTTTTCTAAGAGACCCATCTACAGAAACCTATCTCATTTTTTTGACATTGATTTCAGACTGAGAGATACATGCACATCGTTAGAGGCTATTTTTCAGACTCTGTAAAACTCTGTTTTACACATCTTTTTGCAGAGCCGAGTGTGCACAGATGGAGAGGAATTCTAGGAAACTGAAAGAGTTTTGTCTCACCAACATATTTATATACAATAACCTCTTTCACTTTTTACATATATATTAGGGATTGAGAAATATAAAGGTATCATTGGACCCCAAATTTGCAGAATTGTTGGAGCAGAATTGCACAAAGAAAGGAAGCAGTTAGTGACTTGGATGCCTCATCATCAACTAAGAGTTGGATCAAATTCGAATTCTCCTCTTTTTCATCACCTATCCATACAAAATAGTGCCAAAAAGATGAATTATTTTGAGTGTCCTTTACTTAAGTTCTATTTATGTAAAATAGTTGGAGAGATTTGTGAATTAATCCTGATATTTTTTCAAGATATTTTAGTTTAGAATTTGTATAAATACTTCACTCTTGGAAGTATTTTGGGTGGAATCTACTGCTTCGCTGTGACATTGATGTTTTTGGAATAAAATTGTTTTGGAGAAATATATTTGTGGGTTGCTGGATGACAATTTGAAGCTCAGGACTTTTTGCAGGATTCATGTGTTGGATTGCAGTTCAATAAGTTTTTCTATCCTATGTCTTAAGTTCTATATCTGTTTATAATATCATTGTGTCCATTTCTGAATAATTGACATAAAAGAATAAATCAGAATTTACTTTATTGTACTCTAATTTCAGTTGTGATTATTCTTAATGTTTTCCTCTAAATTGGTTATAAGCAACAAATTCTTAATTGCTCTTGCTTCGCTAATTTAAACATTTGATTACTATAATAAAGAATTCTTCATTGCTCTTTATTTGTAATCATTTCATTTCTTTCTTTTGAACATGCTGAAAGATTATTAACTGACTTTCATCCCTTCAAACCCATTCCATCCACTTTAATTCCTAAAAATTGTTCTATGTTTGACTATCTTGTCTGCCAAAGCCATATTAGTAGCAGAAGATTAATCCCGGTAAAGCCATCATTGACTCCATAGCCAATGGCACGAAAATGTTCAACCTTGCCCTTAGTTGGCCCGAATTCACCATTTTCAAACAAACTCACGGATGCAAACTGGCCTAAAAACCTTAAGAACAAAGATAAATTATAAAGAAAGTACGCCCTCTGAATACAGATGTGGTGCATAGGGTGGGTTTGGTTACCCTCGGGTATACTTTCCTTTTCCACAACACAAGGAAAACTGTGGTGATAACGATTTCTTATTTTCTTCATAAATGGGACCATAAGTTCTGGAATATCAATTTTTAGTGAAAAATTAGTTTTTGTGATGTTTTAAATAATTTAAAGATTTGGTGTAAAAGTAGACAGGAAAATGTATAAAAATTCTCTGCTCAGATCAAGGGGGAGAATACAGGTTGGGTGAGTTCATGATTTTTTGCAGAAATCATGGGATTGTTCAACAGTTTACAGTGCCTCATACACCACAACAAAATGGAGTGGAAAAACGAAAGAACAAAACTCTTGTGGAGTGTGCAAGAAGTATGCTTCAAGGTAAGGGTCTATCAAATGGTTTCTGGGCTGTAGCCATCAACACTGTTGTTTATTTAAAGAATAGGAATCGTACTAAATATCTTGGCTTCAAAACTCCCTTTGAAGCATTACATGGATTCAAACCAGAAGTGAGAAAGAATTTAGATCCTAAAGCCATGAAATGTATCTTTGTAGGATATGGCACTGAGTTTAAACCATACAAGTTATTCAATCCCATTACTCATAAAATATTTGCAAGTCGAGATGCGATATTTCATGAACAGGTTGAGGAAGGAAAGGATGACAGTAATAATGAATGGCACATTCCATTATTGTTGGAAGAAAACGAGGATAATCGGGAGCAGGAGCATGAAGAAGAAGAAACTGGTGATGTAGTCAATAAGGCAAGCCCGTACAAGTCTGAAGCAGACAGATTTGAGGTAAGTCCCCTACCAACGAGATCAGTTAGGCAGACACAATTACCAGCCAGATTGAAAGACTATGCTTTAATGACAAGTATTTTAAACATTGTAGAACCCACAAACTATAAATAAGCAAGTCAATCTGATGAATGGAGGGTTGTGATGAATGAAGAAATTGAATCAATTACTAAAAACCATACTTGGGATCTAGTTGAACTGGATGAAGGAAAAACACCCATAGGATGTAAGTGGTTGTACAAACCTAAAGTGAATGCAGATGGGAGTATAGAAAATTTTAAAGCTAGACTAGTAGCAAAGGGTTATTCACAACTAGAGGGAATAGATTTTGATGAAACCTTTGCCCCTGTAGCGAAATTAAATACCATTAGAATGCTAATTTATTTAGCAACAAAATATAAGTGGAAGCTACATCAGTTAGATGTTAAGTCTGCATTTCTAAATGGTGAATTGAAAGAAGAGATTTATTTAGTTCAACCTGAAGGGTTTGTTAAAAAGGGGCAGGAACATTTAGTTTGTAGATTGAACAAGGCATTATATGGTTTAAAACAAGCACCTAGGTCGTGGTATGAGAAGATCAATTCATTCTTCTTACAACATGGTTTTCATAGAAGCATGAGTGATCCAAATCTATATATCAAGTATAATAAACAGAGGAAAATTATTTTGATTTCTTTGTATGTGCATGATATGATTATAACAAGTAATGTAGATACTCTGATCAAAGAAATCAAACAACAGATGTCACAAGTATTTGAAATGAAAGATCCCAGAAATCTCCATTATTGCTTGGGTCTGGAAGTTTGGAGAGATTCTGGACAGGCTTTTCTTACTCAAGGGAAGTATGTTAGAAGTTTGCTAGAAAGATTCAGGATGGAGCAGTGTAAGTCAGTAGCAACACCATTACAGCAGAATCTAAAGTTGTGCAGTGACGATGGCACTAAGGAGGTGGATACCACTATGTATAGACAACTAGTTGGGAGTCTGATATATCTTACTACAACTAGACCAGACTTAGCATACTCTGTTAGTGTGTTGAGCTAGTTCATGTCTAAACCTCTCAAAAGTCATTTGGTTGCAGCAGAGACTGTGCTGACGTACCTTTTTGGTACTAGTGATTATGGTATTTTATACACTGACACATTTGACGTTACTATAGCAGTTTTTTCAGATTCTAATTGGGTAGCCAACCTGGATGATCACAAATCTATCACAAGTTATGCATTCAGTATTGGATCCAGGGTCATAGCATGGAGCAGCAAAAAGCAAAGTACTGTAGCTTCATCTTCAGTTGAAGCTGAGTACCAAGCATTGTGTGCAGCCACATGTGAAGCTAACTAGTTGAGAAGACTCCTCAATGATGAAGGAGAAAAACAGAAAGAAGAAAATACCATTAAAAGTGACAACTAGAGTACCATCAAGCTAGCATACAATCCAGCATTTCATAAAAACACCAAACACATCGATACTCAATTCCATTTTGTTCGAGAAAAACTTCAGTAAAAGGAAATATTTGTTGAATATTGTAAATCTTGTGACAACATGGCAGACATTTTTACTAAGCCTCTTGGGAGAATAAAGTTTGAATTTTTTAGAGGGATGTTAGGAATTCAGGGTAATCCTTTCTCCATTAAGGGGGAGAGTTGGAAATAATTAATATTATTTGTATATTAATGGAGAAATGGTTACATTGTTGTAATGTAGCTCCTTAAGTTAGGATTAGTTCCTAGGATATAGTAGTTTGTTTACAACTTCCTACTTCTTTGTGATGTACTTATAGTTGTATCATTTGATTAATCAAGGTAGAGTGTACTCTCCATTTGTGTGCAGTCTCTAGCTGCAATAATCACCTGTGAGCTGCAGTTTCTAATCAATTCAGTTTTTATCTTGTAAGACATATTACCTGAAATCGACAAGGAGGCAATGTCTAAGGAAACACACGCAACTGACCATATCCTCGTAATATTGTCTAACATATTCCATGAACTTAGGCTTTTTCTATTTTAGAAAAACGATGTACAACATATTACCTAAAACAAACAAGGAAGGAATTTCAAAGTAAACACACAACTCACCATAATATTGTCTTTTAAAACATATTGGAAATTTAGATGAAAGCAGACTATTTTCGGAAAACAATGGAAGACATACTACCTAAAAAAAACAAAGAGGGAATATCGAAGGAAACATTCGACTGACCATATCCTCATAATATTTTTTTTTTTTTTTTTTTTTTGTTGAATGAAGGTTATATATATACATATGAGATAATGGCTACTCCACAAATAAAATATTTATATTTATGTTTATGTTTTAGTTGTTGAAGGAAGTTTATATGAGACAATGGCTATTCCACAAATAAACAGACTATCTTTGATTGACACACAAATTCTAAAAGTGTTTTTCTTTGTTGCTTGACTTAGATGATTATACATTACTTCGGTTTTTATTTTCTAAACAACCACAACACCGACACAGTCATATGCGACAAAGAGGGTTCGGTGCATTGCATCAATATGGTTCTTGGACTTCTGAAAATTAAAAAGAATCATTTACGATTGTTATAAAAGGGAGCAACGCTCTTCATTTTTCATCAAATTCAGTCCATCTCTATTCATTTTCGATTATTCAAAGGAAAATCATGGGCTACAGCCATGAAATCCTTTCCATTGTTAGCACTTGCAGTACTGGTGACCTTATCATTGGGGAATAATGTTGTTATTGTGCACGCAAGTGATCCAGATCCTTTACAAGAAATTTGCGTGGCCGATTTGAAAAGCGAAGGTAATATAACAACTAATGCTATGTTGCTCATGTCCATACACATTATGTTTGAACCAATTCTTTGAAAATAGCGATCGGGATTAAATCGACGAGGGAAAAAAATCGGGAAAACATCGGCACATACAAAAATATTCATTTTTTTTCAATTTTTTTTAATATGTAAAGCATCCAAAGCATTAAATAAATGCATTGACACATAAATATGAATATATATATATATATATATATATATATATATATATATATATATATATATATAAGATGTGTAATATCATTTCTAGTGCTACATCACACATAAGTGAATCATGTCCTGAATACTAAGTCCTGAGTCTCAAGAGTCAACTCAGCCTCAAAATATCAACAAAAAATATAATAATGTCAATGTACAAAGGAATGTCAATGTACCATATAACCTATGGTCCTATACTACTGATTTCCTCTGCCCCTCTTGCGAGAAAATGTAACAACTTTCCCTCTAGATGAAGAAGCTGGTGGGGCTGGCAATGGACTCTGTTGTGCTCTAGAAGTAGAACCTGAAGCACCGGAACGGGAACCTGAAGCACCAAGAGCTAAAGGAGGCAGACCACGTCCTCTACCAGTAGCAGGGGCAGGTAGTGTCACCTCCTCCTCCTGCTCCTGCTATTGCTACTCCTCGTCCTCGTCCTCCTCCCCCTCCACTACCTCCTACTCTATCCAATCAGGGGCTGACTCCATAACAAGCCTCTCAACCTCAACCCTCCATTCAGCAGTGGTGTCAATCACATCTAAAGAGATGGCCTCCATATCAGGTGTCCTCTCAAGTTGTCTCACCCACAATCTAAGATTGTAGTAGACGTAAACCATGTCATTGAGGCGCTGGGACTCCAACCTGTACAAGGGTCATAAATTAATAAATTAAAAATATATATTATAAACAATAAATTAATAATTGTAAAAAAATTATTTAATGGATTCAAAAAATCAGTTGGAATATTTTAAGTTTTTAACTTGTTGCGCCTTTTGGTGTGTATTTTTTCAAATACACTCCAGTTACACTCACATCCTGAAGAGCTACATGTTTGGCTCAGTATTCTAATGGCAAGATTTTGGAGTTTTGGTAATCTGCCACCGTAACTCCTCCACCATGCATCTACAAGTTACAAGTTACAACAAATAAGATAAACTCATAAAGTTACAAACATAAGAAAATTTTTAAAATAATGAAAATTTTACTTGGCATTTTAGTAGTCCTATCCTGGACAGCCATGTCAAAGCTCAAGGTGCCACCTGCCATTCTGTACACCTCCATTTCTTTGGATATCTCTGCACGTTCTAATGAAGATGGCACCATCTTCTGAACACAACTGAAAAAGCCATCCATGACCTCAGCATCAAATAGGAAACTACATGAGTAGGCAAATTCGGGGTTTGGGAAGACCCTTGCAGCATGAATGGGACGATGGAGTGTATTGTTCCATCGGTCATCAATCACTTTCTATAAAAGAAGTTGTTTCTGAAACCCCTCATCACCCTTATCATCATAGTAGTTGCGAATGGCTTCTTTGGCCCTGTCCATGGCCTCATACAAGTAGCCCATTATGGGCTTCTCTCCATCAACCAATCTAAGAACCTTTACCAAAGGTTCAGTAACGATGCACACCTCTTGCATTCCAGCCCAGAAGCTTTCCTGATATGAAACCAACCTGCAGATGGCCTCTCCCTCTGGTTTGCGGCTGACAGTCAAAGCACGCCACTCCTCTGAAAGAAACATTCTCTTCAAATCCCACATAGAATTCAAGAGGGATTGAAGAGATATGAAACTAGTGGCAAATCGTGTAATAGCAGGGTGCACCAACTCCTTCTTGTTGGTGAATGTTCTCATCAAATGAAGCACAGATACATGATTATATATAAATTTTGTAATGCTCTTTGATGACTCTACAATATCTTTGACAAAATCAATCTTTCCTATGTCCTCCAACATCAAATCAAGGCAATGTGCAGCACAAGGTGTCCAAAATATGCTCGGATGCCTCTCCATAAGCATCTTGCTAGCAACAACATAGTTTGCAGCGTTGTCTATTATGATTTGGACAACATTTTTGGGACCCACCTCCAGGATGAACACATCCAATAAATCACATAATAATCGTGCATCTTTGACATGTGCAGATGCATCAACAGATTTCATAAACATTGTCCCCTTGGGACAACTGACCAAGAAGTTAATAAGGGTCCTACCCCTTTGATCAGTCCAACCATCTAACATCACAGTGCATCCTGTGACTTCCCATGATGCCCTTAACTCTTCCAATCTCTTGGTGCAGTCAGCTTTCTCATTTTGCAGAATGCGCCCTCTAAAGTCATCATATGAAGGGGCTTTGTATCCTGGGCCAACAACAGCGATAGCATCAATCGTAGCCTGATAAAATGGATTGTTCCTGGCAATAGTGAAAGGAATATCACTCCAAAGAAACAGTTTGCCCAATAACTTGTCAGCTTCTTCCTTCTCCTTTTTTTTAATAAGTGAGGAGATGGATGGCTGTGCATCGGGAGTGGTTCTAGGAACAAAATATGAGGAGGCACCTACGGGGTTGGCTGTAGAGGATGTTGATGTTGAAGAACCACTACCACTCTCACGGTCAACTCTAAATCCTGATATTTGACTCTTTAGAGCTGCTTTGCTGAGTTTAGTTGTTTCTATTTCTTTTAATGATTTGCTGGCTCTTCTAATTATTTCTGGATTGGTATTTGTGCAAGGGCCTACTTCATGTCCAGGAATTTGTGCCAAGTGGTATTTCCTTTATAACGTCACTTTTGTCACGTGTTGACATATGAGTGGACTCATGTTTGATCGGTCAAACCCCCAGTCAAGTTCTTCAAATTCATAAAGAATCCAATTTCCTTGGCATGTTTGTGAAGATTTTGAACTATTGACTCTTGAGTTTTTACGTAATGAAATTTGAACTTTGGTTTTGAAATTTGAACCTGAAGACACTTGCAGGTAAAAATTGCAAGTTAAACAATAAAAATTAAAAAATTACAATTTTACATACAACATTTTGATTTTTTCACCAAAAAAAAACCCTCAACTCAATGCAAAAATAATGGGAAAAAATACATATTGAAACTCAAGAAAAATTAATGGAAAGAAACTAGGAGCACAAGAATAAATATAAAAAAAAAAAATTTAACAACCATTTTTTTGCATTTTTGACCAAAATAAACCCTCTCCTCTCAATAAAACAAAAAAAAACGCAACCAAATGCAATAAAAAATGATGAGAAATACATCGGGGATAGAAACCCATGGAAGAACAAGAGAAAAACAAAAAAAAGGGTCAAATTTCATGCCCATACCTGGAAAAAATGTTTTGCCGAAGAAATTTGATCCAAATTCGAATTTTATTGGGTTGGCTTGCTAAAATCCTTCACTTTTGTTCACTCTCGCCCTTGTAGATCACTTACCCTCATCCTTAGCTCTCCTTCATTCCTTCACTCCCTTAGCAAACCTCTCATTGCAAAAATGAGAACAAAAAAAATCCAAATCACTACTTAAAAACACGTTGTTTTGAGGGCCCACGATTATTACTGCTCGAATTTTTTTGGCGATTTTTTCAAATTCAAAAAATCGCCCAAAAAATCACCGATAAAATTTTTTCATGAAAAAATCATGATTTAATCGCGATTTTCAAAACCTTGGTTTGAACACATTATGAAATATAATTACATGTAATATAATATATATGTCTGGTGCCTTTGCTCTTATATTTATCATTAGCAGCCAATAACATCATATATATGTTTTCTGCAATAACATTATCATCATCATCATCATCATCATCATCATATATATATATATATATATATATTATTTGAATTCATGTGCAGTTATTATGAATGGGTTCCTGTGTAAGAATGCGATGATGGTCACAGGAAATGACTTATGTTTGATGGGCCTAGATAAACCGGGAGATATGAGTAACCAGTGGGGATTTGCCATAATGCCAACTTTTTTGATGTAGCTTCCAGGCTTAAACACCTTGGGAATCTCCATGGTTCGGCTCGATTACACTTCTCGGGGCAGCCTTAACCCTCCTCACACACATCTGCAGGCCACCAAAATATTAGTGGTGATTGAGGGTGCTCTCTTAGTTGGCTTTGTCACCACTAACAACACTTTTATTACCACAACGCTAAATAAGGGAGACGTGTTTGTGTTCCCGCGAGGTCTTGTGCATTTCCAACAGAACATTGGCCCTCTCAACGCAATGGCCATGTCTGCACTTGTTACACAGCAATTTGTCACTGTCCTTACCATTCCCCGTCTCACACATTGGAGGGCTCATTCCGTGACCTGTGAGCAGAGACAAGACTTGAAAATAATTTCATGACATCCCTCTGAACATGAGCTTTCATTTCCCTGAAGACATCTCTTTGCAAAAAACCCTAAAAACACCTCTTTTTGCATTGGCACAGGCAGCCAGTTCAGTACCCGCGCCAATGAGGGAAATCCTTCAAAGAGGGCGTGCCAATTGGCGCTCTGTCCCAGAGTCGCACTCGCGCCAGCCAATTTAAGCAGTGTTTTTTAAAAATAAATGGCGAAAGTTTCGTCCTAACAAATTCCTGGACTGCTATCTATCTTGAGTTGGGAGGTTTGGATACGGATTTCCATAGAGAGGAAGTGGTTTGCCACCTCTCATGGAAGCTTCCTTGATGATAGGGCCAATCCCATGATTATAGGGATCCCAACTCCCCTTCCTCCATCTGTAAAAGCTTGCTCATCTCCATTGCAAGCTAGTCTTCAAGTTCCCAAAATTCCCAAGAGCCTTATGCTGCAAGAGCCTTGATTATTCCCCTAAGGAAAAATTCAAGCAAGGAGACTATTGTCGAGATTCGAAGAGAGAGGTTTGTCCCATCCTTGACAGGCTTTTCGAGACATGTTCTACTGGCGACCCTCTGAAGGAGAATTCAGCGTCAGAACTTGGTTGTAATTTTCCTTTGATTGATTCATAATAAACGACTATTGGTTATGGTTCCACTCTTGTTGTTGTTTATAATGATGAGTTATGTCCTTTCTGACTGACATATAGTTGCATCTACTGGATTTTACGCTTGCGTTTGTTTTGTTTCTCGCATGTGCAGGTGTCCATCACGGAGATCGTGGGGATCGTGATCTACCAGGGCTAAGGAACGGGAGTACTACCTCTTCTATAAGCAACATCGTTGGATTCTCGGTAAGCCTTCATCGCTAGTTGGTTTATTTGCAATTATGAACCTGAACTGTAGCATGAATGATTGTTGCTAGACCCAGTCTGGGCTAGTAGGGATCGCCTCTGTCCATAGAGGGGATTTACCTCCACAAAAAATTGGCGACTCCACTGGGGACACAGCATTCGGGAAGATTGCCTGCATGTACGTTAAGTCCTTGGTTGATTTATCTTTCATTTTGAAACCAAGCTGTATATTGCAGTTCACGGTTATTTGGTACACCCTTGGCCTAGCATTCCTGAGCAGTCATTTTGATCTTATCTGACTCCTTAAATTTGAAAATATCATCAAGCGCTTGTCCTTTCACGCTTGTTTCCAATCTGAAAGCGATAGAGTCACCTTTTGCCTATTTCTCAACTCTTAAAAGATGAAACAGTAGAGTTTTGTTTCAATGTTTTAAAAATTGAATGCCCACGAAATATTCCTGGTTAAAGTTAGTTTCCTTAGGGTGTTGTTCTGAAGATTGTTTCTAATGGAAACTTTTCCGGAGTTCACCAACCAAGGAATCCCCTCCGATGGGAATCCTGGTCCTTTTCCTCCTTTTGGAAATGTTGGTGCTCCTTATAAGGCAACGTTGTCCCTTCCTGGGTTAACTGTTGGGTTTCCTGTTTGGTTGTTTTCAACCTCTGTGGTTCCGAATGTCTCGGCTACTGTTCAACCATCTCCTCCTCCTGAACAACATCATGTTGATTCCAAGGTGGACCTCTCCCCTTCTTCGCCTGTTTCCGCATCCTCCTCTTCTACTTTTCCTAGTGAAAGTTTGGATTCGAGTAACTAGGTGGCTAAGAAGAAGAAGAAGACACAGAAGAAGAAGTCTAATAAGAGAGAGGCTAAGGCTACAGATATTGCTTCCGAAACATCTCCTCTTGATAAACCTTCCAACCCTCTGTGGAAATTCAAGTTCCCTTGCATGTTGTGCACGAGAGACCATCTTCTTCGAGACTGCCCTGGCATTCCCAAGGTGCTTGAAGCATGGTCCAACGGTCACCCACCATTGCATTTGGCTTATGGGAGTCAGGTTGGGGGCACGTCTTCAACTGATGCTGGTAAGGCTCCTAAGAAGAAAGGTAAGCTCACCAATCCCTGTAAGTTGTGTGAAGGGCACCATGCCATTTACCTTTGTCCGTATATGGATGAAGCCAAGAGAGTTTTGGACAAATTAACTGTTTCTACACCATGCCTTCTGGCTGGTTACAAACAGCTTTCTTCAAGTCCTCCACCAGCTGATCCTACGATTTGCCAAGAGTCATCCTTGGTCAATCCGTCTCCCCCGGAAATTAAAATTTAGGAATCCGTTCCTGACCAACCATTGGTCGTGGGATCGGTTGAGCTGGCCCCGTCTACAGTGCACCAGGTCTTTTCCGTTGAGAGTGGATCTCACACCCCCCATGTCCTTCTGGTTTCATCAGATTCTTTGGACTTGGAGACAGATTCTCCTGTCCCTATACCTCAAGAAGTTGCTCCTCCATCTCCCGTGATGGAGGTCTTGGAGGATACCCCTCTCGCCTTCGAGATGGAGGTCGTGGAGGATGCTCCTTCTTCTTCCATAACACTAGAGGAAGACCATCTCGATTCGATGGTAGCCCCTCCAAGTAGTTTGGTCACTTCCTTCGATTGGAGTCGATTTGCAGGATACCGCCTTTCGTCTTATGTGCCTTTAGAGATCACAGTACAGGCTTTTTGTCTGGTCATACCCAGCACCATTATAGATGAAGGCACCTCTGTTAGTGTTTTATCCTCAACTACTTGGCAAGCTTTCGGTTCGCCACCACTTGCACCTGTTACGCATAATTTTTTGGCATCTAACAGAAGAACGAGTCAACCATTGGGGATCCTTCCAAGGTTACCTGTTACTTTGGGAGGTAAAACCATCCATATGGACATGATGGTTGTTCCAGACCATTTGGATTTCAATCTGCTCTTGGGGCGTGATTACACCTATGCCATGGGAGCACTTGTCTCCTCCCTTTTTCGTGTGGTCTATTTTCCACATGAAGGATGGATCGTGACCATTGATCAGCTTTCGTTCTTTGGTCCTGATATGGCAACGGGCCCACCATCATCCCTTCCTGGTTTTTATCCACCCGTTGTATCTTCCCCACCGCAGGTCAACTATGTGGCTACCTACCCTATGCCTGTACTCAGTGATAGTGTCGTTGTGCATCAGGTGCTGGGGGCATTCGGTCCTGACTTCCAGGATGTTTTCCTTTCATCAGGAGTGGAACTCTCGGAAGCCATGACTAATTGTTCATTATGATGAGGTTGTCAGGAGCACAGTTCCTTGTCTTGTGTCAATCTCCTTAAAAAATGAAACAAGGTTGTCGAAGCACAGTTCCTTGTCTTGTGTCAAGCTTCTTAAAAAATGAAACAAGGTTGTCAGGAGCAGAGTTCCTTGTCTTGTGTCAAGCTCCTTAAAAAATGAAACAAGGTTGTCAGAGCAGAGTTCCTTGTCTTGTGTGAAGCTCCTTAAACCATGAAACAAGGTGTCCGGAGGATAGTTCTTTTAATGTGTCAACCTCGTTAAAACAATGAAACATGTTCCCGTTCAATTAGAGTCTTTGATCAGATCTCGTAAAATCACTGTCGAGTCTTTCTCTTGATCTCGTAATTTGAACCTTCACTCCATCCACCTTACATATGGATTGAAGCTTGGGGGGCATGTACCTCGAATTGAGTCACCATGCTGGGGGGCATGCTTACTTTTTCAAGCATAGTTTGTTTCCGTTTCGAGCTTGTGTAAAAATGAAACCGGTTTCAAGCATAGTTTATCTTTGTTTCAAGCTTGTGTAAAAATGAAACCATTCCCATTTTACCTCTTGTGATTGCCATTTTATCAGCCCGTTTTTGCCAGATGAGCCTTGGTTTTCTCACTCCATCGTCATTATCTGTTGGGACGATCATATTTCTTCACTTGGTTGTCTTACCCATTCCTGAGGAAGCGTTGCAATGAGTGTTCTTGTTAGCCAGCCTCTTGACCTTTATCTTGTTTTGAGCAGTTCCACCATCACCCGAACCAGTAGCTACCCTTTATACCACTCGTTCCTTTACGAGGAGTCACCTTTCAACACTTTTCTGACTCTCAAAAATTGAAAAGATTTCTGAGTCGCTTGTCATTTTGATCTCGTTAAAGTGGCTGCAAAACGACATCTACCCAGTATACGTTTGCCCCTTTTTTGGGCTGGGATAGATTATTTACGAAAAAGGAATACCCTAGCCTTTCGCGACTAGGAGGTTTTCTTAGACATATTTTTCTACCTTTTCAGATCTGAGGAAATATTTACGAAAAGGGACCATTGGAGTTTACTTTTTTGCTGTCTTTTCAAACTCTCTAAACATGAAAAGACGTCGAGTTCTCCCTTTTTCAGACTCGTTAAACCCTAATGACATTGGATTCAGTCGCAATGATGATATTTGAGTTTCTCCTTCCTAGGGCTTGTTAAATGTACTAGGATGGGTTCGTCCGAAGGACGGACTTATATGACAAGCATATGGTATCCTCTTCAAGCTTGTGTAAAAATAAAGACGTACTTGCCAGGATGGTGGGGAAAAATGGAACTAGCATCATTGTCGTGTCAGCAGTATGTCGCTCTTGAACATGGCACTTGTCTGCATTCGTGTCGGGTTGGGGACATCTCATCTCATCTTTCACTTGCCTCCATGGGTTTGGGTGATCCCTTTTGACCTCTCATCTGCTCTTTGCCTCGTCACTATGACCTCTGATCTTTTGATGTCAAATACCACCAAATCCACTGTCTTGCCGCCGATATGTTCAAGAGAAGTTGACCTCTGCAAATACCAGCCTTCCTCTGATTCTCATCTGATCATGATTCAGAAAAACATTATGTTCCTCTGTCTCACATCAATGATGTGGGAAACACTATGGCCCACCTTCGATCAAGGTCACTTCCTGTCGACTTCAGCTCATCATCAAGGAAGCTGATCTAGAGACTCCCTTCGGGTACCTTGGAGCCTGCAAGCCTCAATGGTAGGTTCTTCGCGTTCGACGTGAAGTTTTCATTATTGTTCTCCGATCAAGTGATTCTACGAGTGTTCGACGCCAGCTCATTGATTCGCATGCCGTAGATTGTACCTATGGTACCTTGAGGGCCATTGTCATTATTGGTAGTAACTCTCGCGTCTGTTAGCAGCTTTCATCATTGGCTGGTAATCAGACGATGTTCTTGCATGTTCGACTTCAACTCACTTATTTGCATGCTTGAACTTGTACTGTGTTCAGATTGAGATGGAGCCCAAGACCCTGGATTGTGTCTGTTGTAATCCAGGCTATGAGTTTGTGGATTATTATGATTATTTACATGACTCACTTACTAGATGGCTACGACCATACCTGAGTCTATTTATCGATCCTCACTGGATGGCTGCGTCCATGCCTTGGATCTAGATTATTGTATACTTTGTTATGGATGGTTGCGCCCATACCACATACATATCATGTATTTGAGACATCAGTTGTACTTCTTCATGCAGGTTTTCAAACAGCGGAGTTTTCAGTCGGACACGTTCTCGTAAAGCATTTCACCCCTCTCTCTCGTTCGGGCCTCATACTTTAGGGGGCATCTGTTACACAGTAATTTGTCACCATCCCTGCCATTCCCCATCCCGCACATTGGAGGGCTCATTCCGTGACCTGTGAGCAGAGACAAGACTTGAAAATACTTTCATGACATCCCTCTGAACATGAGCTTTCATTGCCCTGAAGACATCTCTTTGCAAAAAACCCTAAAAACAGCTCTTTTTGCATTGGCACGGGCAGCCAGTTCATTACCCACGCCAATGGGGGAAATCCTTCAAAGAGGGCATGCCAATTGGTGCTCTGTCCCAGAGTCGCACCCACGCCAGCCAATTTAAGCAGTGTTTTTTTAAAAATAAATGGCAGAAGTTTCGTCCTAAAAAATTCCTGGACTGCTATCTATCTTGAGTTGGGAGGTTTGGCTACAGATTTCCATAGAGAGGAAGTGGTTTTCCACCTCTCATGGAAGCTTCCTTGATGATAGGGCCAATCCCATGATTATAGGGATCCCAACTCCCCTTCCTCCATCTATAAAAGCTTGCTCATCTCCATTGCAAGCTAGTCTTCAAGTTCCCAAAATTTCCAAGAGCCTTATGCTGCAAGAGCCTTGATTATTCCCCTAAGGCCAAATTCAAGCAAGGAGACTATTGTCGAGATTCGAAGAGAGAGGTTTGTCCCATCCTTGACAGGATTTTCAAGGCGTGTTCTGCTGGCGACCCTCCGAAGGAGAATTCAGCGTCAGAACTCAGTTGTAATTTTCCTTTGATTGATTCATAATAAATGACTATTGGTTATGGTTCCACTCTTGTTGTTGTTTATAATGACGATTTATGTCCTTTCTGACTGACATATAGTTGCATCTACTGGATTTTACGCTTGCATTTGTTTTGTTTCTCGCATGTGCAGGTGTCCATCACAGAGATCGTGGGGATCGTGATCTGCCAGGGCTAAGGAACGGGAGCGCTACCTCTTCTACAAGCAACAGCGTTGGATTCCAGGTAAGCCTTCATCGCTAGTTGGTTTATTTTCAATTAGGAACCTGCACTGTAGCATGAATGATTTTTGCTAGACCCAGTCTGGGCTAGTAGGGATCGCCTCTATCCACAGAGGGGATTACCTCCACAACAAATTTATCTGTTACACAATAATTTGTCACCATCCCTGCCATTCCCCATCCCACACATTGGAGGGCTCATTCCATGACCTGTGAGTAGAGACAAGACTTGAAAATACTTTCATGACATCCCTTTGAACATGAGCTTTCATTGCCCTGAAGACATCTCTTTGCAAAAAACCCTAAAAATACCTGTTTTTGCATTGGCGCGGGAAGCCAGTTCAGTACCTGTGCCAATGGGGGAAATCCTTCAAAGAGGGCGCACCAATTTGTGCTCTGTCCCAAAGTCACACCCGCGCCAGCCAATTTAAGCAGTGTTTTTTTAAAAATAAATGGTGGAAGTTTCGTCCTAACAAATTCCTGGACTGCTATCTATCTTGAGTTGGGAGGTTTGGCTACGGATTTCCATAGAGAGGAAGTGGTTTGCAACCTCTCATGGAAGCTTCCTTGATGATACGGCCAATCCCATGATTATAGGGATCCCAACTCCCCTTCCTCCATCTATAAAAGCTTGCTCGTCTCCATTGCAAGCTAGTCTTCAAGTTCCCAAAATTTCGAAGAGCCTTATGCTGAAAGAGCCTTGATTATTCCCCTAAGGCCAAATTCAAGCAAGGAGACTATTGTCGAGATTCGAAGAGAGAGGTTTGTCCCATCCTTGACAAGATTTTTGAGATGTGTTCTGCTGGCGACCCTCCGAAGGAGAATTCAACGTCAGAACTCGGTTGTAATTTTCCTTTGATTGATTCATAATAAATGACTATTGGTTATGGTTCCACTCTTGTTGTTGTTTATAATGACGAGTTATATCCTTTTTGACTGACATATAGTTGCATCTACTGGATTTTACGCTTGCATTTTTTTTGTTTCTCGCATGTGCAGGTGTCCATCATGGAGATCGTGGGGATCGTGATCTGCCAGGGCTAAGGAACGGGAGCGCTACCTCTTCTACAAGCAACAGCGTTCGATTCTAGGTAAGCCTTCATCGCTAGTTGGTTTATTTGCAATTAGGAACCTGAACTGTAGCATGAATGATTGTTGCTAGACCTGGTATGGGCTAGTAGGGATCGCCTCTGTCCGCATAGGGGATTTACCTCCACAACAAATTGGTGACTCCGCTGGGGATCGTTAGCTTTTTGTCGTTCATTTTATAAGCTACAGATGGAGCCTGAGGTTGGCTAGATAGCCTTCAAAACGCTTTTGCTCTGCAATTGCGAAGTAGATCAAATTTGCTTCAGTTGATCTCCGGTTTAGTTTGTAAACTGAACACTTGGAGCACTGTCTTGTATTTTTGGTCAATTCTTGATTCTCTTTCTTGATCAGCTCTTTTGGGATGGTTCTTTCTGTGAATTTAGGTTTTTAAAAAATCCAAACATCACCAGTCTGATCTTGGATTGCTTATTTTTTATTTTGGCATAGCAAACTTGACTAGCATGTTTTTTAGCGTGACAGTCGTACCAATTGGCGCTAGTTGTCAATGTATTACCCGCGCCAATTCTGATATGGCGCTAGTTTCAGCCTGACAGTCGTGCCAGTGCTGGGGACTGCTAGGGTTTGCTTGATTTTGAGCTTTCTGAGCCTGATCTCTGATCTTGGTTTCATTTTTTCAACTGCTTGAGTTTTTTGGAGCCTTGATTGACTGACTGTTACCTTCGTCCTTTGGTTGTTTGCCCATTTCCATCGATTTTGCATTCTAGCCCTAGGTCATCTAGGTGCTATTGTGTGTCGAGCCTTCCCTGGGAGTTTTTGGTTTCTATCTGGTCAATCAACCTTGTGATTGCTACTCTGCATTTGTTTGGTGGTTGTTCCACTTTGTCTCACTTTGAGCCTAGATTACATGGTTCATTTGAGTCTTGGAGATTCTGCTTGAAGTGGTGAGTCTGGTCTTGGTTGGGAGAAATTCTTTGTTTTTTCATTTTCAGGCATTGGCGCTTGTTGTCAGTTAGAAACCCGTTCCAATTGGGCATTGGCGCTATTTGTGAGTGAGAAAGTCGCGCCAGTTGGCGCTAGTTGTCAATGAAAAAGTCGGGCCATTTTCAGGGTGTGTGAAAATTGAGTTTTTTTCCCTAAATCCTTCACCGATGTGTCTTTCCCTTCCGGTCTTTCCTCTACATGAGCATAGATTACATTGATCATTGTTTGGAATGTCTTCTTTCCATGATTGCTTGATGTAAAAGGGAATGAATGCCTTTTTTTTATCTCTTGCTTTGGAAGTCCTCTTTGTGTTTGACCTCATATGTCTTGTCGCCTTTCGAGGGATTTCGTGAAAAAGTGTTTGAAACAACGATTGCATTCTTAGTGTTTGTTTACATCTCTTTTGCATTCATCCTTCATTAAGAATATTTGCGTTCTTTTAGTTTTTATCTCATAGTGTTCTTTTTGTTAAAACGCATTAGATCACATTGCATTGAAGAGTATTTTGAGATCCATCATTGAACTTAGATTACATTGTTTAATGATCGAAAACTAGAAATCTCTTTGAGTGCATTCTCTTTCGTTGAAAGCATGCATTAAGTAGATTCTCATTTCATCAAAAAATGCATTGAGTGCATTCTTATTATTTGAAAAGGAAAAAGGAAATTGTGCATAGATTACAATTGCATAGTTTTCGAAAAAGAGGATTTTGCATAGATTACATTGCATTATTCGCATCGTTGAATGTTTGAAATTAATTTTGGATCGTGAAAGTCATCTAGTTTGGAAAATATTTTGTTCACAGTGTTGTTGTTTGTTGCATCATTGTTTGAAGCTCTTCCCTTAACGAGATAGCATTCATCAAATTGAAAGATTTCTTTCCTCATATAGCTGCATATAGGAGATTGTCATATGACATTCGATAGGGCCTTGAAACCGAGACATAATTGAAGATCAACATTAAAATTTATTCAATTTACCTTAAGGAAACATTGAAACATTAACGAAATATTTAAAAGTCTAGGCTAGAGATGTGTTCCGGCGTCATTAAACCTAATAGATGTCGTTCGCCTTTTGGCTTTAGACAGCACTAGTAAGGACTGGTGCTCCCCGTACCGTCGCGTATATAAAGGGAGACCCCACTAGGTTGCTATCCTTTATCCATAGGAAGCTGAGTCTGCCGCCCTATACCCGTGATACACCGAACACAGCATTCGGGGAGATTTCCTGCATTTACGTCAAGTCCTTGGTTGATTTCTCCTTCATTTTTGAAACCAAGGTGTATATTGCAGTTCACGGTTATTTGGTACACCCTTTGCCTAGAATTCCTGAGTAGTCATTTCGATCTTTTCTGACTCTTTAAATTTGAAAAGGTCATCAAGCGCTTGTCCTTTCACGCTTGTTTCCAATCTGAAAGTGATAGAGTCACCTTTTTCCTGTTTCTCGACTCTTAAAAGATGAAATGGTAGATTTTTGTTTCAATGTTTTAAAAATTAACTGTCCGCGAAATATTCCTGGTTAAATTTAGTTTCCTTAGGGTGTTGTTCTCAAGATTGTTTCTAATGGCAACTTTTCCGGAGTTCAACAACCAAGGAATCCCCTCCGATGGGAATCCTGGTCCTTTTCCTCCTTTTGGAAATGTTGGTGCTCCTTATATGGCAACGTTGTCCCTTCCTGGGTTAACTGTTGGGTTGCCTGTTTGGTTGTTTTCAATCTCTGTGGTCCCGAATGTCTCAGCTTCTGTTCAATCAGTTCCTCTGCCTGAAAAACATCATGTTGATTCTAAGGTGGACCTCTCCCCTTCTTCTCCTGTTTCTGCGTCCTCCTCTTCTACTTTGCCTAGTGAAAGTTTGGATTCGAGTAACCAGGTGGCTAAGAAGAAGAAGACAAAGAAGAAGAAGTTCGATAAAGGAGAGGCTAGCTCTGCGGCTATTGCGCCTAAGAAGTCTCCTCTTGATAAACCTTCCAACCTCCATGGAAATTCAAGTTCCCTTGCATGTTGTGCACGGGAGACCATCTTCTTCGAGACTGCCTTGGCATTCCCAAGGTACTTGAAGTATGGTCCAACGGTCGCCCGCCGTTGCCTTTGGCTTCCAGGAATTAGGTTGGGGGCACGTCTTCAACTACTGCTGGTAAGGCTCCTAAGAAGTAGGGTAAGATTACCAATCCCTGTAAGTTGTGTGAAGAGCACCATGCCATTCACCTTTGTTCGTATATGGATGAAGCCAAGCGAGTTTTGGACAACTCAACTATTTCTACATCATGCTTCCCGGTTGGTTATAAGCAGTTGTCTTTGAGTCCTCCAACAGCCAATCCTATGATTGGTCAAGAGTCATGTTTGGTTGATCCCACTCCCTCGGAAATTCAAATTTAGGAATTTGTTCCCGACCAACCATTAGTCGTGGGATTGGTTGAGCTGGCTCCATCTACGGTTCACCAGGTCTTTTCCGTTGAGAGTGGATCTCACACCCCCCATGTCCTTCTGGTTTCTTCAGATTCTTCAGACTTGGATTCTCCTGTCCCCGTATCTCAAGAAGTTGCTCCTCCGCCTCCCATGATGGAGGTCCTGGAGGATACTCCTCCCACCTTTGAGATGGAGGTCGTAAAGGATGCTCCTTCTTCTTCCATAACACCAGGGGAAGACCATCTCAATTTGACAGTAGCCCCTCCAAGTATTTTGGTCGCTTCCTTTGATTGGAGTCGATTTTCAGGATACCGCCTTCCGTCTTATGTGCCTTTCGAGATCACAGTACAGGCTTTTGGTCTGGTCGTACCCAGCACCATTATAGACAAAGGCGCGTCTGTTAGTGTTCTATCCTCAAATGCTTGGCAAGCTTTCATTTCACCGCCGCTTGCGCCCGTTATGCAGAATTTGTTGGCATTTAACAGAAGAAAAAGTCAACCGTTAGGGATCCTTCCGAAGTTGCCTGTTACTTTGGGAGGTAAAATTGTCCATATGGACGTGATGGTTGTTCCAGGCCCTTTGGATTTCAATCTGCTCTTGGGGCGCGATTACACCTATGCCATGGGAGCATTTGTCTCCTCCCTTTTTCGTGTGGTCTGTTTTCCACATGAAGGACAGATCGTGACCATTAATTAGATTTCGTTCTTTGGTCCTGATGTGGCAATGGGCCTGCCATCATCCCTTCATAGTTTTTATCCACCTGTTATATCTGCCTCACCGCAGGTCAACTATGTGGCTACCTACCACGTTTTTGTGCTCAGTGATGATGTCGTCGTGCATCAGGTGTTGGGGGCATTGGGTCCTGACTTCCAGAATGTTTTCCTTCCATCGAGAGTGGAACTCTTGGAAGCGATGACTTCTTGTTCATTATGATGAATTCTGTCGGAGCATAGTTCCTTGTCTTGTGTCAAGCTCTTTAAAAAATGAAACAAGGTTGTTGTAGCAGAGTTCCTTGTCTTGTGTCAAGCTCCTTAAAAAATGAAACAAGGTTGTCGGAGCATGGTTCCTTTTCTTGTGTCAAGCTCCTTAAAAAATGAAACAAGCTTCAGAGCATGGTTCTTTTCTTGTGTTAAGCTCCTTAAAAAATGAAACAAGGTTGTCGGAGCACAATTTGTTTCCTTGTGTCAAGCTTGTTAAAAAATGAAACAGGGTCTGGTCGGAGCATGGTTCTTTTCCTATGTCAAGCTCCTTAAAAAATGAAACCGGGTCTGGTTGGAGCAGACTTCCTTATGTTGTGTCAAGCTCCTTAAAAAATGAAACAAGCTGGTCGGAGCATGGTTCTTTTCTTGTGTCAAGCTCCTTAACAAATGAAACAAGGTCATCTGAGGATAGTTCTTTTAATGTGTCAACCTCGTTAAAACAATGAAACACGTTCCTGTTCAATTCGATTCTTTGATAAGTTCTCATAAAATCCCAGTCGAGTCTTTCTATTGACCTCGTCATTTGAACCTTCACTCCATCTGCCTTTCATATGGACTGAAGCTTGGGGGGCATGTACCTCGAATTGAGTCACCATGCTGGGGGCATGCTTAACTTTTCAAGCATAGTTTGCTTCCATTTTAAGCTTGTGTAAAAATGAAATCGGTTTCAAGCATAGTTTATCTTTGTTTCATGCTTGTGTAAAAATGAAACCAACTTCAAGCAGAGTTTTCTGATTTCAAGCTTGTGTAAAAATGAAACCATTCCCATTTTACCTCTCGTGATTTCCTTTTTATCAACCTGTTTTTGCCAGATGCGCCTTGGCTTTCTCACTCCATCGTCACTATCTGCTTGGCCGATCATATGCCTTCACTTGGTTGTTTTACCTGTTCCTGAGGAACCGCTGTGATGAGTGGTCTTGTTAGCCAGCCTCTTAACCTTTATTTGTTCTAAGTAGTTCCATCATTACCGGAACCAGTTGCTACCCTTTATACCACTCGTTCCTCCAGGAGGAGTCATCTGTCATCTCTTTTCTGACTCTCTAAACATGAAAAGATTGCCGAGTCCCTTGTTGTTTTCGATCTCGTTAAAGTGGACGCGAAACGACATCTACCCAGTATACGTTTACCCCTTTTTCAGGCTGGGATAGATTATCTACGAAAAAGGAATACCCTAGCCTATTGTGACTAGGAGGTTTTCTCAGACATAGTTTTCTACCTTTTCGGATCTGAGGAACTATTTACGAAAAGGGACCATTGGAGTTTACTTTTCTGTTGTCTTTTCAAACTCTCTAAACATGAAAAGACGCTGATTTATTCCTTTTTCAGACTCATTAAACCCTGATGACATCGGATTCAGTCATAATGATGCTACTCGAGTCTTTCCTTCCTAGGGCTCTTTAAATGTACTAGGATGGATCCATCCGAAGGATGGAATTATATGACAAGCATATGGTATCCTCTTCAAGCTTGTGTAAAAATAAAGAGGTACTCACTAGGATGGTGGGGAAAAATGGAACCAGCATCATTGTCGTGTTGGCAGTATGTCGCTCTTGAACATGGCACTTGTCTGCATTCGTTTCGGGT
Source organism: Pinus albicaulis (assembly GCA_034641835.2). Lineage (NCBI taxonomy): Eukaryota > Viridiplantae > Streptophyta > Pinopsida > Pinales > Pinaceae > Pinus > Pinus albicaulis. Next base: position 169,371,478 of record CM076575.1, read on the forward strand.
TGGGAACATCTCATCTCGTCTTTCACTTGCCTCCATGGGTTTGGGTGATCCCTTTTGACCTCCTATCTACTCTTTGCTTCGTCACTATGACCTCTGATCTTTTGATGTCAAATACTACCAAATCCACTGTCGTGCCGTCGATATGTTCAAGAGAATTTGACCTCTGCAAGTACCAACCTTCCTCTGATTCTCATCTGATCGCGATTCACAAAAACATTATGTTCCTCTATCTCGCGTTGATGATGTGGGAAACACTATGGCCCACCTTCGATCAAGGTCACTTCCTGTCGACTTCAACTCATAATCCAGGAAGCTAATCTAGAGACTCCCTTCGGGTACCTTGGAGCCTGCATGCCTGAATGGCAATTTCTTTGCGTCCGACATGAGGTTTTCATTATTGGCCTTCGATCGAGTGATTCTACGGGTGTTCGATGCTAGCTCATTGATTCACATGCCGTAGATTGTACCTATAGTACCTTGAGGGCCATTGTCATTATTGGTGCTACCTCTCGCGTCTGTTAACAGCTTTCATCATTGGCTGGTAATCAGACGATGTTCTTGCATGTTCGACTTCAGCTCACTTATTCGCATGCTTGAACTTGTGCTGTGTTCGGGTTGAGATGGAGCGCAAGACCCTGGATTGTGTCTGTTGTAATCCAGGCTGCGATTTTGTGGATTATTACATGACTCACTTACTAGATGGCTGCGACCATACCTGAGTCTATTTATCGATCCCTCCTTTGGATGACTGTCTGTCCCATCCTGCAGATGCGGATTGTGTATACTATTTATTATGGATGGTTGCACCCATACCACATATATATCATGTACTTGAGATATCAGTTGTATTTCTCCATGCAGGGTTTCCGACGGCGGAGTTTTCAATTGGACATGTTCTCATAAAGAATTTCACCCCTCTCTCTCGTTCGGGCCTCATACTTTAGGGGGCATCTGTTACACAACAATTTTTCACCGTCCCTACCATTCCCCGTCTCGCACATTGGAGGGCTCATTTTGTGACCTGTGAGCAATGACATAACTTGAAAATACTTTCATGGCATTCCCTTGAACATGTGCTTTCATTGCCCTTAAGACATCTCTTTGAAAAAAACCCTAAAAACACCTCTTTTTGCATTGGCGTGGGCAGCCAGTTCAGTACCCACACCAATGGGGGAAATCCTTCAAAGAGGGCATGCCAATTGGCACTCTGTCCCAGAGTCGCACTCACGCCAGCCAATTTAAGCAGTTTTTTTTAAAAATAAATGGCGGAAGTTTCGTCCTAACAAATTCCTGGACTGCTATCTATCTTGAGTTGGGAGGTTTGGCTACATATTTCCATAGAGAGGAAGTGTTTTACCACCTCTCATGGAAGCTTCCTTGATTATAGGGCCAATCCCATGATTATAGGGATCCCAACTCCCCTTCCTCCATCTATAAAAGCTTGCTCATCTCCATTGCAGGCTAGTCTTCAAGTTCCCAAAATCCCCAAGAGCCTTATGCTGCAAGAGCCTTGATTATTCCCCTAAGGCCAAATTCAAGCAAGGAGACTATTGTCAAGATTTGAAGAGAGAGGTTTGTCCCATCCTTGATAGGCTTTTCGAGACGTGTTCTGCTGGCGACCCTCCGAAGGAGAATTCAGCGTCAGAACTCAGTTGTAATTTTCCTTTGATTGATTCATAATAAACGACTATTGGTTATGGTTCCACTCTTGTTGTTGTTTATAATGACGAGTTATGTCCTTTCTGACTGACATATAGTTGCATCTACTATATTTTACGCTTGCATTTTTTTTGTTTCTCGCATGTGCAGGTGTCCATCACGGAGATCGTGGGGATCGTGATCTGCCAAGGCTAAGGAACGGGAGCGCTACCTCTTCTACAAGCAACAGCGTTGGATTCCAGGTAAGCCTTCATCGCTAGTTGGTTTATTTGCAATTAGGAACCTGTACTGTAGCATGAATTATTGTTGCTAGACCCGGTCAGGGCTAGTAGGGATCGCCTCTGTCCACAGAGGGGATTTACCTCCACAATAGCACTGAACAGCTAGAATCTAGGAACTTAGTAAGTTGTGCTAGCCTTGTTTGGAGCCTCTCCTCCTGTCTCTATCTCTGTTCTCACCAAATCTTTCCAGATCGATGCTGAGCTCGTCAAAATTCTCCATCACAAGTTCACATCCTTGTGACCTTGATCTGATGACATCTGCATCCATCATATTATTATTCAATATATTTTATTTTCTTCCTTCCAGTCGCTCAGTTCAATTGAGGTGGTATTTGTATAGTTAAATATTAAAACCAACCTCCCGAGTGACAGAATAATATTTGTATAGTATCTGATATGTATCGATTTCCATATCTATAAAAATAAAATAAAAGGCCAGTATTTCAAATCTAACACTGTGTTTCCTCCATATATATGAATACAAGTTTGGTATTTATGAAGCATTCTAGTTATAATATTTAAGGTAGTGACAATAAAAGTAATATCCACTTGATCCTCTTGAACATTGATCAAACGTATTTACCTAAAAAATTAAACCTCCAAATAAATTGATATAAAGTCATACATTTCTTCCTCCCCTATTTCCCAATATATTATAAAAGAAGACACAAACTTAACAAGTCATCCCATCACCATTCCTCTAGAAACCCACCTCATTCTATGAATTTGTAGCACCTCTAATGTGTTGACTTGAAATGTTTCCATTAGCTATTTTAATTCTCCATATCTTTTATCATTTTTCCAAACTAGGAATAAAATGTATTTGTGAATTTATCAATAAATTGCAACTTTAAAAAATGAGATTAAGCATCATGTGTTGTTAATGCTTCTCGATTAGCTATGCAATAGATATCTAATAAATGAAGAGCATGTCATGACAATTTAGTTGATAAACCTTAATTTATACAACTCATGCAAGAAGATCCATCAGATCAAAATCCAACATATATAGACTGAGTTGTTAATGCATCATACATACATAGACTGATTTGTTCCATCCTTAATTTGAAGTAATGTTATGCAACTATCTCACAAAATAGAGAAAACATAGATCAATGACTTACAAATCTACCTCTTCGAGGGGGTAACCTCCTTTACATTACATAAATGAACAATTCTTGTATGACTCAAATGACAAAACCTCCTTTCCATATATAGAGGTCTAAGGGGTTACAATATAATAAGAGTCGATATAACAATAATAATGTGTGGGCACAACAATAACATCATTTGGATTCTTTGGGGCATAATAATAACACTATGGGAACTACATGGGCACAAAAATAACAATAAAGGGATACACTAACAATAACAATAAGGGGGATACACTACCAATAACAATAACGAGATACACTAGTCTTATAGGGACCTAACTTGCTAGTCTCCTTCTAAAAAGTGTTGTCCTCAACTTGAGTAGTTTTGGATGCTTCTGTATAAAATTCTCATCATCCCATGACGAAACTTCAATAGGTAAGTTCTTCCACTTGATGAGATACTCTGAAATTGATCAATTTCGTAGGAATCGAGTTCTTGTTTCTGTGAATCCTTCAGGTTTCAGTATTATTTTTCCTTCCTTATTAACTTCTACAAATATTGTTTCAACAAGGATCTTGTCACCTATAAGATTCTTTAAGCATGAAACATGGAAAACTAGGTGCACTTGGGAAGATGTTGGAAGCTCCAATTCGTATGCCATAGTACCAATATTTTTCAATGCCTTCTAAGTACCATAATACTTTGGTGATAATTTATTATCCTTCTTATCTTAAATGACGAGTGTTTTTTTGGCTGTTTGTTGTCCTTCTTATATCCTTCTTATCTTCTTGTTGTTTCATTCAATTCTGCACCAAAGTGGGGTTAAAATTTAAGAGTTAGAGAAGGCCCTCAGCCTCTCCCCCCCATTTGATCACGTCGTAGACTAAGAGCCACACCACCATCCACTTTTGTAGGTAGAAGAAGAATAAGTGGAAGATAAAGTAGAAGACATCGATGGATATGATGACAATGAGGAAGATCCTCTTGGATTTCCCATTCAAGACACTAATGTCAATGTGCATATGAAGAACATCCCTCCATATTTCCTTCCCAAATTCCATGGTATGAGGTCAGAGGATCTCGAAACCTTTCTCTTTGAATTTGAAATACTTTGTAGATATTATGGTTACTTACTAAACACTCAAAATCTGATATTGTTTATGTCAATAGTGAAGGATATAGCTCTTAAATGGCTCATGAGTTTAGGGACTAATTCAATAAGATCATGGAATGATATGCAAAACATATATCTAAAAAATATAAATATCATGATCTTAAAGCCTAAAATTTTAGAATGAATAAAAAAAAAAGATGAGAGCCTTGTGGATCTAATATAGAGATTCATTTATAATCTTAAAAGGGGAAAATTACATCATTTAGGATTTGACACAATAAAAATCCTCTTATTTAGAACAATTAGGGATGAGTGGATTGAAATTCTTGATCTCATGAGTAGAGGATATGTATACCAATTATCATTTGAAGAAATTTGTGAAACATGCAAGCATCAAGATCTATAGGTCAAGCTAAACTTGGAAATATTTTTTATGACTTTAAAAATGAAATTCCTTGCGATCTCATTGAACAAGTAGAAATTTTAAGAATGAAAAATGAGAAAAATGAATATGCTAATATTTTTGTTTCCAATGCATATTCATATTTCCCATCATTACCAAGGTTGAAGGAAGTTTACCGAGACGACAATGGAGCAAGTCAATCACCAAAGAAGCTATGTTATGTAGCTCAAAAAGGACCATGGCAACCTAGTCAAACTGATATGATGCATGAAACTAATTCACAATTTCAAGGTTATGCACATCCATTTCAAAGTAGTTTGAACACACCCTTTCCTTGGAAACCTTGGCCATCTCAACCCCAAAACCAACCTTGGAAACAAGGTTGGAAAGAACCTTATGGGTGAAATCCACAATATCCTCAATATTTTCCTCAATCTACTCTATACAAAACTCCATGTTATCCCTATCATCCACCTCCACCACAACCACAACATCAACCACATCCATCTCAATGATAAACTCCCACTCAACTATGTGTACCACCATTTCCAAACCCACACAAGGAAGTAGATCAGCCCACTTACAATGATGAGGTAAAATACTACCAAACATCTCCTCTTGATCTAAATGGTATCCATATTAGCCTAGGAAGAGTATTGAAAAAAATTGATTATCTTGATGTCATTGAAGGAAAAAATTAAGAAAAATAATATTCAAATGAGAATACCAAAGAACCATGGGCTGCACTTGATTAATGGCATACATCAAAACAATATATTAAGAAAGTTACATTATCCTCACCATTGTGTCTTCTATGTGTTCAAGAGAATAATCAGCAAAAAAAGGAACATTTGAATTTCATAGAATAAGAAGACATACAAGATGATCCAAATCAACAAGTGCATGAGGGGTATCATAACTATATTGAAATATGGTTCTAGAGAGTCATTAAGTTGCAACAAGACACTCTTCTTCAACAATACTTGACGTCAAGTCAGTCAAAAAAATTGGTCTCTCATATTCAGGTACATGTCAAAACCAATCTTTCATGCCTACACATGATTTCATCTGTCATCTTGATGTACACATGGCTCCATTGAAAATATTTTTGTACTTGAAATATATATATTTTTTAAGGTAGAGTAGGATAGAAAACAGGAAAAATGGAAAAAGAGAAAAAATAAAAGAATAAAATCTTATGTGAAAATCTCTTTTAAGGCGCCTGATATTGACTCACTGGTTGAAAACCTACATGAGGAAGTCAGTTGGTTGGAAAAAAGATAAAATAAAACAAAAAGAAAAGATCTTAGGCAAAAACATCCTTTGTGGCACCTCGGAAGACCTACTAATGGACCTCATTGACGCAACTAGTAGGCCTAAGAAAAAAGAAAAAAAAAAGGAAAAAAATGAAAACATTCTCCATCTATCTCTCTCTAATGAATGCAAGTTCTCACCAACCTTTGCAAGTAACAAAACCAAGTTGGCACTAAAAGAATAGGTTGGTTAAAAAATTAGTCAAAGGATGTCAAACCTATACTTTCTCCTCCTTTTCTCAGATGCTCCAAAAGGACAAAGGTCATGTCAATCCATCACCGTCATTTATTTCCAACATTGAACCATCATTTCCAAGCTTTTATCATTCATTTTCGTTGTTGCCCAAAGTGCTACAGGAAATCCTTTTTTTAAGAGAAAAATTGTTTTTATTATATATTGAAAATCATGTATCCATTTGCCAAGCTGTTTATCGGGGAGATGCATATGTGTAATGGTAACATGTTGAAGAAATTTTAGAAAATTGTGGTGCACATGTTTTCAAAAATCGACCTCCATCACCTTAAACCATTTTTAATTTGTCTCAAGATTTGTGCATTCAATGGCTGACATTTTTCATGGGGAGCTTTATAGGGATGATGGTAACATGCTCAAAAAATTTCAAGTAAATCCATTCTACCATTTGAGAGTTGTGGATAAAAAATTTCTGCTACAAGGGGTTATCGTAAAATGCTACAGGAAGTCCTGTAACTTCTACAAGAAGTTACAAGGAGATACATGCAGGTGGATTGGGGACAAAAAAAATCACCAAGGGCCTTTAGCTGTAAAAAAATAAATTAGGAGTGTCTTCTTGTCATTTCCTGCCACCTTCTCATCACTCCTCCAACTCAAGGACAAGGGTTTTCTTTCTAACCTTACCTTCTTTCATCTTTGTAAATTTATGAAAGACACATAGTTCCTTCCCTCCATTTTCCAAGGCCACACCCCTCCCTAACCAACCTATAATAATTCTACCATCACCCTAATACCACCTCACACTCTCCCTCATCACTCATATAGAGATAGAAGCCTAAAATAGGCAAAGAAAGAGGCTACTACAAGAAAAAGTAACTTCTTGTTGCAAGCCTTGTGTAAGCACCAGAAAAGCCATGAAGATGGTTTTGACCGATCATAGAGACCAATAAGACTAGCAAGATGTCTCTGAAAATAGTAATTGCACTACAAGGATCATCCTCCACGAGCATAAAAAAACATCAAGAATCAAAAAATTACTTGCACACACACAAAAACAAGTCAAGTTAAAATACCTCAAAAATAAAGAAGACATAACAAAGAATCACACAACAATACATACACAGTGATGCAAATCCAACTCTAGCTCGAGCTTCAACATGCATCATCCTACAAGAACTCAAATAGGAGGTAAGGCTCAAGTACGCAACTCTCTAATCTCACCCTTCGAATCTATTCTAGCTTAAGAAAACATTAAAAGTGTGAGAAGGAAGGGTTTTTTTATAGCCAAAACTAGTAGCAGAGCAACCCCACCCTTATCTAGTAGTTAGCTTCACTTTTCCACAAAGACACACACACATTTGGGAGAGGAACAGGAAAAACGTTAATAGGACTTGAGAAAATGGGTGCTAATCATTTAGTTGTGATGGAGTCCAGGGAGTTCCAAGGGGTAGCTAAGGGACAACTCAGTTTACAAAAAAAACTCTGAGTTTATTTTCCAAGCAATGAAAAAAAATGAAAAAAATAAAAAAATTAATTAAAAATAAATAAAAGTTGGACCCACCACCTCTTGGCATGTAAATATTAGTTGCAGGTGAAATGGAGCTACTACAAGCACAAAATACTTTCCAGAGGATGTTGCTACAGGAAGAACATATTTGCTATAGGAAGAACAAATTTGCTACAGGAAGGACAAATTTTCTACTAAAGTTAAGAGAGTGCTGGAAGAGAAAAAAAATTCTACTAGGATGTTGGATAATTATTAATTAATAGCTACAAAATAAAAATAAACACGACAAAGTTGCAAAGGATTTTCTACAGACATGGTAACTTCTCTAAGGGTGAAAGGTACCCAAGTCACCAATTTGGTCATCACATCATTCATTTTTTTTCTTCAGTTTATTAACCAAAATTTCTCCCTTTTTATGAAGAAATAAATCTCTATTAAGTGCTTTCGATTCCATAATTTAATGAGGAAATATAATTTACATTTCTAGTTCAGGATGTTCATAAGAATTTGATGGATAATAAGATGTGTGATGGCCAAGAATTTGTATCAAAAGTAAGAGGTTTGGACTTCAATGAGAATGGCATTCTGAATGAGGTGATGTGTTATGAAACCAACACCAAAATAAAAGAAACGAGAGATCAATTACTTATAAATCAACCTCTTTGATGGGGTAACCTCCTTTACATTAGAAAAATGAACAATACTTGGATGATACAAATGAAAAAAAATTCCTTTCTATATATAGGAGTTCATGGGGTCACAATATAATCCTAGAAATCCTTTAACAATAATAATGTAAGGGCACAAAAATAACAATAGTGGGCTTTTATGTGTCACAATAATAACAATATGGGGACTATAGGGGTACAAAAATAACAATAACAAGGCTACACTAACAACAATAATGAACTTCACTAGTAATATAGGGACCTAACATGCCCCTCTCCTTGAAAAAAGTGTTGTCCTCAACACTTGAGTAGTTATGGATGCTTCTATATAAAATTCCCATCCTCCCATGTGGAATCTTCAGTGGGTAAGCCATCCACTTGATGAGATACTCTGAAATCGATCGATTTCATAGTTGTCGAGTTCTTTTTTCCGTGAATGCTTCATGTTCCAATATGATTTTTCCTTCCTCATCAAGTTCTCGAAATTTTTTTTGAACTGAAAGTTTTTCACCTATGACCTTCTTTACGCATGAAATATGGAAAATTCGGTGCATTCAGGAAGAAGCAGAAAACTCGAATTTGTATGCCATAGTACCAATATTTTTCAACACCTTGTACAGACCATAGTAATTTGATGATAATTTATTATCCTTCTTAGCTTGCATGACGGACATTTTTTTGTATGGTTGTAGCTATAAAAATACCCAATGTCCTACCTCAAACATTTTCTTGCTGCGATGTTGATCTCCCTTTTGTTTCATTCGATTTTGTGCCAAATTTAGGTTATCCTTTAAGAGTTGGAGAAGTTGTTTATGATGCTTGATGTGATATTCTATTGCTTGAAACTTTGAATTCTCTGTTAAGGATGACATGATGGACGCTTTATGATATCCATAAAGTGCCATAAATGGGGTCATTTTTGCTACAACATGGAAGTGTTATATGACCATTCTGCCAGAGGTAACCACTTGACCCATTGTGTTTGTTTATCAGGTACAAAAAATTAATATATCCTTCCAAACATTTGTTCAGTATCACATTTTTCCCATTTGATTGAGGATGATGAGATGAGCTATGATCTAGTTGAGTACCCAAATAAGAAAATAATTTTGTCCAAAAATTTCTAGTGAAAATGGAATCTCTGTCGCTTATAATAATGTTTGGGTTTCCATGTATATTTTGAATTGCTTTCATAAATGTAGTAGAAATTGTACTTGCTTTAAATGGATGAAATAATGCACAAAAGTGTGCATAATTGGTAAGTCTATCGACTACCACCATGATGACACTCTTTCCTTCAGACTTAGGTAAACTAGTGATAAAATCCATTGAAACCTCCTCCCAACATTGAATTGGAATGGATAAAGTTTGTAGCAAACCCAGGGTCTTAATCTCAAAATTATTTTTCTAGAAAACCAAACATTGCGGCACAAACTTTTGAATATCAGATTTAAGGCCATCCCAAAAAAAAAAATTCTTCACCCCATGGTAAGTTTTTAAAAATCCTGAATGTCCTCCTAACAGAGAGGCTTACAATTCCAGAAGAATTTTTTTTTTAGTTGGGAATTCTGAAAAAGATATAAGTGATCTTTGTACCATAAGGAATAATTTTTCCAACTAAATGTATCATATGTATTGGGATCTTGCTGCAAATTTTGAATAAGTGTCCACACTTCTTCGTCATTCTTCCATTCCTCCCTTTCTTTGGTTATCCAATCTAGTTGGATAATAGAAGTGGCACAAAGAAATGCTTCCACATCCTCATACTTTCTTCAGAGTGCATCTACAACAACATTTAGCTTCCATTTTTGTAGATGATTTCAAAGTCATAACCCAACATTTTTGTTAACCATTTATGTTGATCTTCTGAAGATAATATGTTTTACAAAAAGTATTTAAGACTATGACGATCAGTTTTTACTTTTAAGTGTCTTCCCACTAGGTAAGGTCGCTATTTCTTTAGTGCATGTAGTATTTCCAACATTTCCTTCTCATAAATATCTTTCTATAAATACTTTCCACTGATTGGACATCTTTCAAAAGAAATGTGTCTTCCTTCTTGAATTAAAACAACCAATTCCATTTCCTGGCGCATCACATTCCAAAATAAAGGTATTTGTGAAGTCTGGCGTAGCTAAGACCGGTGCTTGGCACATTTACTCTTCAAGATTTTCAAAGGCCTTAGTTTCCCGAGGATTCCATGAAAATTCATCTTTCTTCAATAATTTTGTTAGAGGTGTTGTTATTCTCCCATAATTCTAAAAAAAAATTGCGATAATACCATGTTAACTTGAGAAATCCTCGCAGCTTCTTTATGGTTGTGGGGACTTTCCATTCCCTAATGGCTTTAATTTTTTTAGGGTCTACCTTAACATCCTCTTGAGATACAATATGACCCAGATATCCCACCTCTTGTACTCCAAAGAAACATTTGGAGTTTTTTGCATATAATTTTTTCTCATTCAATATTTTGAGCAACATGTGAACATGTTGAACATGGTCCTTTCAAGACCTACTATAGATTAGTATATCATCAAAAAATACTAACACAAATTTTAGATGGAAGGGTTTGAAAAAGTACTTCATTACCCCTTGAAATGTAGAAGGTGCAAAAAATCCTGACCAAAAATTCATAATGACCCTCATGAGTTCGAAATTTTGTTTTCAGAATATCTTCAGTCTTCATTCAAATTTCATGATATCTTGAACAAATATCTAACTTGGTAAAATAAAATTTTCCATGTAATTCATCCAATAATTCGTCAATCAGAGGAATGAGAAATTTATCTTTAAAAGTGAGCTTATTGAGCTCCCTATAATCGAGATACATGCACCATGATCCATCCTTCTTATGGACCAATAGTAATGGAGAAAAGAATGAACTTTGACTAGCTTGAATTATAAGAGCCTCTAACATTTCTACAATTATACGTTCAATTTCACTCTTTTGGACATAAGGATATCTGTAAGGCCTGATGCTTGGAGGAACTGCCTGGAATCAAATGAACTCATGATTATGATTATGAATAGGTGGGATTCCTTTGGGATTTTCAAATACCTTGGAATGGTTGTCCAAGAATTTTTGGAGATCTAGAGAAATAGATGATTTTGATGTTGGAACTTATAGTGAGCATAATTTTGCAATTATGTCTTGTTGTTCTTTCTTTAGAAGTTTTTTCATAACATTATATCTTATTGTCTTCCTATAATTCCTTACGATACCCCATAATTCGAATTCCTTTCCTTCCGAAAAACAAATCAAGAAAATTTCTTGAAAATTAAAATCTATCATCCCCAAAGATTGTAACCATTGTACTCGTAGTACAAAATCAACACCTCCCATTGGAATGGAAAGCATTGGAGTATTCAATACATATCCCCCCATGGTTAGCTTGATATTATGGAACTTTCCGTAGTAATTTATGGTTCATCCATTTGCAACCATCACTTGACACTCTGGTGATGGGTATAGGAAGAAATTTAATTCATTGGCTACCTTACAATGAATAAAGTTATGGGTACTACCCGAATCAATCAACACTATTACATTTTTCTTCTTGATATGTCCTTATATCTTGAGAGTTTGAGGAGTGGGAAGTCCTAGCAATGCATTACAAGGTTTGGTTGGAATCATTTCCTCTTTCTCCAGGGTTGGTTTCTAGTGTATATCCTCTTATTTTGAAGAACTTTCTTGTTCATTTTCTTCCTCCTCTTCAAAATCTATTTAAAATAATTTCTTCTCAGCACACTCATGACCTTTAGTGTATTTTATATTACAACTATAGCAAGGCCCTTTTGCTCTTTTTTCTTCCAAATTTTGTGATGTCAACCTTGTAGATTGTGGAAGTATAGGAGTAGAAACACTTCGATATTTATAGATGTGAGTGGTATGCTTCCTTGTCGCCATACTTTTATTTTCAATTTTTCTTGCCAACCTGAATGCCTTGTCAAATGAATCAGGTTCCCAAATGCAAACCTCATGTTGGAATATGTTATCCTTTAAATTCCCTATAAATACATCAACCATGTGTTCCTATGGAATATCAATTACCATGGTATTCAGTTTTGGAAGTCCTCAATGTTCTCTACCATTGAACGCTTTTGTTTGAGATATATCAATTGGCTAAAGAATGTGTTTATCTTTTTATCCTCACAATGTGCTTTCATTTATTTTGTAAAAATTGACCAAGTGACAGTTTTTTTATGAGAGAAAAGACATCGATACCATAAAAATGTCTTTTTTCTTTTCTAAATATAAATTTGCAATGTGTACCTTTTCTGTGTTTTTCACATTACGGAGATCAAAATATTGCTCCATCTATAGTATCCATGTTACAAGATCCTTGCCATCAAAATTCCTCATATCGATCTTTGGACTATTGTGTGTCTTCAATACAACATTAGAGTTTATAAAATCATAATTAGCATCTACTTTGTTTTCATCATAAGTTTCTTCTACTACCCTTTTTCCATTAGGAATAATTTCTTGTATCAACTTTGTCAAACCTTCCTTCAAACCATGCATGTCTTCTTTTAGATCATTATTCATGTCTTCCATGTTGCATTTCTTTTTTTTATCGATCTTAGCTTCCATGCCATCCATCTTAGATTCCATGCCACCATATTAGCCTCCATGCCATTCTTCAAACCATCCATCTTAGCTTCCATGCCCTTCTTCAAACCATCCATCTTAGCTTCCATGCCTTTCTTCAAACCATCAATATTAGTTTTCACTTCATTTTTTGTTACTCTTTGCAAGAGAGAAATTTGTTGCACTTGGTGTTGTAATTTTGATATATTGTGTCGTAGTTATTCCTCTTCATGAGTCATAGTAGAGACTTTTGAGGACTTAATGGGTGTTGAATTCTTTTTAGGGGAAATTTTATAACCCAATACTGATATTTATGCTTCAATATTCCCTTGGAATCACTTAAAACTAATTTTTGAAACAAGACTTATGAAATTTTAAAAAAATATACACACCTTTTTATTGCTTTTGAGGAGCCCCAAGATTTTATGTTTGGTCCTTTAGTAGCCCTATGAATTTTCATTCCAATGCCACAGGTTCGACCTGATTTGGATTATTCAATACAAATTTATGCAAAATCTCCCATAATGACCTAATTATGGAATGACTCAATAGAGCTAACTTGTACGGCGTGCCACGTGTCACTGTTTCCTCCTTCAGCTCTGAAATTAGTACATAGGAATCTGAAGTCTGTGTAATTTTGGCCAGTTTATAAATAATTCCAATCCGATGCTTTAAGTGAGAGTTATGATGATTTTTCCAAGGTCGCATCTTTGATATGAAATTAGGGAGCCTGAAGAAACCCTAACTTCCACAGATCATATCTCTAAAAATATTGCAAACAAAGATCTGAAATTTTTACATGAAGTTCCTCACAATTTCTTCGCAATTTTTTTTTATTTTTAGCTTTTGAAGCTTTGTAGAAAAAACGTTATAGAGAAAATGCCATGATGACCTATTTAAAGTAATGAAACCCTAGAATCCAAAGCTCTGATACCAAATTTTATGAAACCAACTCCAAAATAGAAGAAAAAAGAGATCAACCACTTAGAAATTAGTGTCTTTGAGGGGGAAACCCCTTTTACATTACGTAAATGAGAAATTCTTGGATGATACAAATGGAAAAACCTCTTTTCTATATATTAGAGTCCTCGAGGTCATAATATAATCCTATCCAACCTAACAATAATAATTTAAGGGCACAACAATAACAATAGTGGGCTTTTATGGGGCACAATAGTAACAATATGGGGACTACAAGGTTACAACAATAACAATAAGGGGGCTACATTAGGAACAATAAGGGAGTACAATAGTAATATAGTGACCTAAAATAATGGATGCCAAGAAATACTTCTTTTCACAAGGATAAGTGCTATAGAAATACCGAGAAGAAAAACCGAAAGCATGGTGTTTCCCTCACAAATACAAACCATTACAATTGAAGAATCGCCCAAGAGAAAGAATCATCCTAAACCTACATCAGAATTTCCATGGGAAATTGAGCTGAGGGGAGGAATGAAAATAGAAGAGTAGCAAGAAGAACAACGGGAGGAGAAATAAATGCACCAACAAACATAAAATGAAACAAGATCGCATATATGAAGAACCATAGGGTAACGAGGATGAACAGGTTTCTTAGAAGATGAGCAACAATTTCAGTAGGGGGTATGATGGGCCTCTATATTAGACATAAATTAAGGCCCATATAACCTTTCTTAGGAACATAAATGCTATATTAAATCTCTCCTTCTACAATTAATACTTTATTTTTATCTTTTATATGTTCTTATTAAGGTTAAGAGATAATTCAATATTTGTGCCTAATATTATTTATTTTTGAACAATATTTTGAGAATATTGGGTAGATTATGGAGATTTGGAGGAGGATCAATATTGGAGAATACATTAATAAAATATCATCAAATTATTGAGAAATTCTAGAGCTCTAGTGATTGAGAAAATATAGGAATGTGTTCCCTCTCATTTAATGAAAATTCCTAGTGATGGAAACTAGATCTATTATTTGAGGGATTTTGGAGGGGAAAGATTCCTTTTTTCAAGGATATTTCTTCCCAATCAATTTTTATAAGTAACAATTCGAATTGGCCTCTAGCGGCATGTATTTCTTAGCGTTATTGTGGAGAAAACTTTTTTTTGTAGCTGCACTTTCATTTCTAGCGGGGATGTACTTGGATTAATTCAAATAATGAAGTTTCTGCCATTGTTAGATTATAAGGCTTTGTTTCTTCCATAGTACTCTGAGTCTCATTGGGATTGGCCATCCAAGGATCTGTAGAGCCCTCTTGCACAATTTACTTCTATTCTTTTCACTTCTTATTCACATGCATCTCTTATTCTTGTTTTTCCTATTTTTGTATGTGGTATTGATGCTTTTCTTGTTGTAGGATTGAGTGAAATGATTCAAGAGCGTTATTTTTTAGGTTATTTACAGATTCAAAATAATTATTCATCCTTATAATAAATTTTGAATTTCATACTCATCATAGAGCTAGCTTGATTTCGTTACTAGTTCAGGAATATGGGATTTCTAGAAACGCCTTGTAGCGAAATATTAGTAATTTTATGATATTTTTTAGAATGGTTTAATGAACTGAATTTGAGTTTATTCCACTTTTATTAGGTCATAAAAGCATTCAAGTTATGAAAAAAATTTACCCCATTTCATTTTCACTTGATTAGGTTAGGAATTTTGTAGGTTAACTAGCTCACTAGTTCTTGAATTTCCATTTTTTGGAGTAATGATTTTCTATTATTTTTAGCACGTGTGAAAAATGGTATTTTCGAGTGATTACACTTGGATTGGAAACCTAATTCATCCTAATTAATAATAATAAAAGTATCATTCCATTTTCGTTTTATTTACTTAGTAATTTGGTGAGTTATCTCCTAAACATGGCTTCACGTAGAAAAAACATAACTTCGTGTAGCACTCTTGTAGCATGTGTAAACTTCACGAGATTTGATACCAAATCTTGGTTTTTGCCTCTTGAATTTGAATCATGAACCCTAGGACATAAATCCATGGTTGAGGAAAAATAAACACCACTTAGGACAATCATTTTTACAAATTATATTATGTCTATTTATTTGAATTCATGCTCTTAGGATTTCAATTACAAATTGTTGTTCTTGCCTAGGATAAATTTATTTTTAAAGAAACACTTCCATTTATAAAATTATTTTAGGCTTTGATTTCATGAAATTCACTCAATTACATTAGATCAACCAAAGAAGGACACATTGTATGCTGCACATATAGTGTTTATACCTCTTAAGTTAATATGAACCCCAGGTTAATAACTAAAGTTGGTAGCCTTCGGAGTTGCAACATTCTAGTTGTTATACTGAGGCTCGTCACAAAATAAAGCCCCCAATTTTTTAATATTATTCCTTATGCAACCAAAAAAAGTAGATTTCCATTTATTTAGGACTACCATGTATTCATATTTGATGAAAATTCTATACATTGTAGAATATTGACATTGGTTGAATCGAACTTGATTGCAATGAGTTTCACAACTCTTATTTTGGCACTTTGATTTGAAATAACTTGTAAATTATGTGTGTTGTTCATTATTATTTTGTTAAAACATTTCTTTTCTTAAACCAAAAACAATGATATCCTCCTTGTTTTCAAGAAAGCCCAAAAAAAAATATTGTATGTATAATACTGTCTAAGGAAACTACAAAGGACATGCTCTTCCTTCAAAATAAATCCATAATGTTAGTCCCCTTATTTATCAAGTATACCTTTGTCAAAACAAGGAAATAAATTAGAATTAAATTCATTTTTAGGGATCAATTTTTTTTTTTATGACAAGTTGTCGAAGATGATCTTAATTGTTTCTCTGTAGAGATTCAATCACTCCTACAACTGACACTTGAGTACTATCTATTTCCTTTATGATCTTAAAAAAATTTCCAATCGAAGGAAAACCATTGGTGTTGTTGTTTCCATTTGTCTCTTGTAGCATGGATAACTATAGCCATCTTTAACATATGTCCTCGAAAAATACTCTACGTGTGGACTTGATTTTGCGTTTCGTTTTTAATATGGAACTACTAACAGCATTGGCCCTCCATTTTGAATCTAATGCACACGCACACCCATCAGAATTAATCGACAAGATATAAACCTTTAAAGTAATTACATACAAGTGAACTAAAAATATAGAAACAAGTGAGATTCAAAGAGAGACAAACAACAAATTTGGGGTTAGCGTTTTGACAAGTTCAAACTCCTTTCAACACCCCCTTTTTGTGCCTTAGATTCTTACAACTAATTGTTTTCATGACAAGTGCAATGCATTTATGAACTGAATGTTTATAACCCTCAACAATTCTCCCCTCGGTAACTATGAGCTCCACGGATTTCACATGTTGAGAATGATACTTTCAAACAATTTTGTAGGACCTGTGTTGGAGTTCTATCCTCCAATCTATTGCTAATTAATAAATTCAATTACAACAATCGACACTTTCTATCCTCATAAGCATAATTATGTTAAGAGTTGGAATCACCTACATTTTTTGGAGTTCAAGGACAAGAGGATCTACGTCGTTGATGATAATAATTTTAATGAGAAACCTAGGTGACCAAGATATCAATCTTCTCCACAAATCGCATTGTTGTGGCAGATTTTTATTGATGAGAGGTCATAATGATCAAACCATTACAATTCCACAAAACATGGGAAAGAACACTTAAATTTCATCATTTAATTTGATAGTGAACCCTAGGTGCTCATATTGGCATCTCGTCAGATCATGCACCTCTTTGTCTTACCAGGGAAACATATCGCACATGCAATCCAGAAAAAATAGTTTATACTACTTTTTTGTTCACAGGATTTTTCAGCGTGATGTGCATACTAGTGATCCATGGTCTTTCTCATGGCTCAACATTGTGACTTGCATCTAGACTCGAGCGTCGAGTATTATTGAATGATGTGCCCTTGATTCTATGAGAGATTGGCGCTCAAATAATTGAAAATTTGGCCTTCAAGTCTGTTGAAGGCTCGAAAAAACGGGTCTACAACAAGGGGGATAACCACCCGGTCCGAACCTTAAAGCAACTCCTTTTCTGTTTGGAATAGTGGCTCTGAGTGGGGATGATGGGACCAGTTTCCCAATCTATTTATGATGGATTTACTAACGGGATGATGTTTTTGTTTTTTCAAGGTTTTAATGGGGTGAATGCTTATTCTAAATTTAATCTATCTTTTAACTATCAAATGAAATCTATTGGAATCAAAGAAAACATCTAAATCTAAATTGTCCCTGGAATAGATTTTACTTATGCGATCTAAAATAATTTTTTACAGCAATTGATAATAAATATCATTCAATTACTATGAGAAAAGAATCCATTAAAGATGATTGTTTCGTATAAAAATTTAGTCGAAACAATTATGAGAAATGTATCGCATAAGACTTATTCATATATTCAGCATAAAAATAAGTTATCACCATACAAAAGTGCAATAATGACAATTAAACATTCATACTTTCATATATCAATAACTAAAAATAATTTATCCCTTGGCACATAAGTAAAAAGTATTAAGTGATAGAAATACCATTGATAATAAGTTCTACTCATGAGCTGCAGCGATATAGATTTATCTTCAAATCACTCAACATCCACTAAGAATACAAAAGTGCATTTCAGTAGTAGATATAAAACTCATATAAAGAAAAATATCGTTCCATATATTTCATCAAAACTTCCTCCAGGAGGAGCAAAAGTGCATGTTCTGAAGCAATGTTTTTGATAAAATTATGGACCCCTCTCTAAGTGCATGAGAGGGGTTTAAATACTACTCTATGAAATCTAAAAATAAATATTACAAAAATAGGTGAGGAGGTTTAAAACACCTGCCTCATTTTAAGCAAAAATAAACTAAAATAAAACTAAACTGTATCTATGATAAATTCAGCATATGATCCTTTAGATTGCAAATATCCATCATCGGTTTCAAGAGCGTCAGTTGGCTGACTTCAGCTTTTAACTGTCCTGCAAATATGACATTGGCAAGAGCTGGCACCATTTTCTTAGCAGCGGTTATGATGCAACTCAAGGTCATGCATTGCCTATGTGGCTTTACCAGGTACCGCCAGTATGTGTCCCAGTTTAACCTATTTATCTGTTTAATTATCTCTGCTTTTTCCTCTATTGTTTGTTTCCATTCTGTTTGAAGCTATTGTGACTTTGGAAGGAAGCCTGGGGTAGTCTCTGTTATCAAATTGGTTGTGTACACATTTTCATTTATGCACTCAATGATACTATTCGTTGCTTCTACTACCTCTCCAATTGCCTGTTCTGCTTCTTTAAGTTGGAAATCCCATCTCGCAAATAACATCTCTTTATGCGATTCATCAATTCTGGGCAATTCTGCTCTTTTCCCTTCTTCTAATTTCTGCCAATATAAGAAGTCTGAAAGTTTCTTAAGAATTGAATCATAATCAAGTCATAAATCTATGACTTGATTTGTAATCTTATCGCTTATTTCACATTGGGAATTCCATTGCGAGATCTTCTAGCAGAATAATTATTCCTGTTGCAAGAGATGAGAATTGAGAGCGAGTGCTCATGTGATAAACTCCTCAATTTTTGGATCATCCTTACATAGTTCCATCATAGTTTGTAATTGTTCTTATTTATTGGCTAAACTTCTTTGATATCTAATTACATCTGATGGAAGTCTTGCTGGAGTTTTGCTAGCTGTGTCTCTGCTTCTTTATTGATGCTGACTTGTTGCAGTTGTTGTTATAAAAATAAAATCCTATCCTCTTTATCTCTAAGTAGTAACTAATCCTCTTCTGCTTGATCAATTGTCATAGAAGCATATGCTCCTGTGATTTGAGAGAGCCTAGTTATATTTTCTGATGGGTGTGTAGTGGGATCTTTCCAAAGAAAATCTAGAGGTTCAACTTCTGGAGCGAACACAGCCTCTAGGTTTCTTTTCTTTCATTGCCTTATGATGACAACTTTATGTTGAGGGCTATAAAATACGTCTAGAGGAGGAATTTCCTCTATCCTTAGTACAATTTCTGATGACGGAGCAATAGAAATATGCTATGTTTCCTGAGTATTGATATTCCCTTCAACTTCCATTCATGTAGCTGGCTTATTACAGTTTGTCAATGGCTCTGTGATTTGTTCTTAAATATTCATTACTTTATTAAAATTCTCCCATTCTCCCTCTAGATCCACTAGAATTGGCTTTGTAAAATGAGTGGGAGTTTCAGCTTGTTTCGGGGACAAAACCTGCTGGCCAGGATTTTCTTTAGATTGAGTTGTATATTTAACTGATCCTTCACTTCTGCTGTGTTCACTCTTGGACTAATCACTAGATTTAGATTTTTGTTTTGAATTTCCACTTATGCTAACACTGGGAGTAGGTTCCCTTGGACATTTGATGAACAATTGGTTCAACGGGACCTTTGATAACCTCTGTTTTCTGTAAATGTCAAATTTTTGGAGTTCTTCTTGGTCAAACCGAATTCGTGCCATATGTAGAACCTATTTGAAAGTTTTCTTCATTTTTAACCTTCTTCAACCTTTCTTCATTGTTTGACGAGTGCCTTGTGAATTCTTCCAAGTCTTCGTTCTCTTTGGTGAACTTTTCTACAAATTGCTTATTGTAGATAGCCCGGGGTTCTGGCAAATGGTACATACGTCTCAAATTGTTTGGGGTAAATGACCCCATGACTTGCCGACTGGCCGTCTTGAACTCTCTATCAGATATATCCGCTTGATCTATAATCCATTTCACCATATCAGTGTAGGGGAGTATCTTTGGCCTCGCAGAAATGCGGTGTAGAAACGAGCGTGCAAGCTCAGTTAAAGATGCTTCAGAAGAGCTGTGTTCATCTGATGTAACTGTAACTTCCATAATTCTCAGGTTCTCGTCTTCTAACAACTGATACATATCTTCCTAGGTAGATATCCCTGCGTCTCTACTACGGGTGGTGTCTGTGAATAATGGGGTCATTTCTGACTTCTCAGATGCAGGGGCCTTGCCTTTCTTCACCATTTCTTCCTAGTTTACGGTTTAGGTATTCTTCCTGAAAGTTGAAAGCAGAGAACAAAGATGATAGTAAATACAGGAAAAATGAATAGAAAGACAAAAATAAGGTGACAGGAAGCTTTTAATTCTAAATCATATCAAATGATATCAACTTGTGTCAGATGGTCCTTTTACCTTAATCCACATCATTTTAAATAATTGAACACTAATGGACCGTTAAGCTAAAATTTAATGCTCATAACTTTGCATCGAACACTGGAAAGTTACTATATAGGAACTGTGAGCCCTTTGATCTGCAATAAAAGTGATTTTGCGATTTTCTGCGCAATATCGCAAAACTTACGATCATTTAAAAATCATCATTACGTTTGGCTGCTATGATAGGCGATTTGCGAGAGGATATGAAGTTGTAAGCTTTGTGATCTCGCATTTTCGTGGATCACAATTTTAAGGAGTGACTTCTATAAAGGACGCCCGTTGTAACCTTTTTGTGATGCGATAAAAACAGGTTTATTAAAGCTTCCCTTAATGTTCGAGACTTTCCAATATAAATTTTTTCTTAAGTCAAATGGTCATGTAGCTCTTTTTCTCTAAGGAAACTCATAATTTGTGATGTTTTATGCACTTGGAGTATGGGAAGGTAAATTCACATGTTTTAGCAAGTTCTTTTTTGATATTTTATTTTATTGTGAAAACAATAGTAAACTTAAATACTAATATTTGATTTTTTGTGGAAGGGTCCCCATTTATTAGTGTTATTGCTAATACTAAAAAAAGGGGGGGTTGTTGATGGTCACAAAAATTCGCAATTCACTTGGAAGAACCAGTTATCTCTGATGGTTTTTTGAATTTTCTAAAAACTTCTAAAATAGAAATGCTTTTGAAAATAAAACTTCATTGTAGAAATACAATGTAAACAGTGTTATTTATTAACAACAACATTTTATTCTAACTATATTTATTATGATTATGTTCTCCCCAAAATTACTCATTTTACTCATATCAGTCATTACTTGGTTTGTAAAGATAAAAACAAAAACATCTCCATAGATCAGTTTATGTGTACTCATTTTTCGTAGGTAGAGCCTCTGCTGCCAGCAGGCATCCATAGCCTCGATAGGGTTACCTGTTACCCAGTAATGATCCTATGTCCCACTTTGAGAAGCATGTAATTTTCAAAGATAAATCCTCATATACACTTTTTGCTTTTTCTTTTTATATTATTTCTTTCTTTTAGTTCTTAAAGAACAATGTCTTGGTTTGGTAGCTAAAATTGACAGTGCCATTCACTTGATTTATAACTTAACTGAACAAGTTGGCTCGTGATGAGACCCCTTGTATTTTGATTAAAAAAATCTCAAGCCATTACCCTCTTTTGGTATGCAGTATGATAATGTCAGTTAGTTATAATATCTATGATCATGATAAGCCGGATCTTGATGAGACCTCTTATTATTTAAGTTTGAAGTGCATAGTTGGATTACTCTTTGAATCTCACAGTTTCCTAGAGTGGGGAGGAATTCATTATTTCCTTAAGAATTCTTTAGGACGAAAACTATAGATTTTTTAAAAAATAGATTTTCGGTGGAGAATCTTTGTTTTCTTATTGGTACCTTTTATGAATGATATGAGGAAAACTTTTTTGAAAGTTGATTCTAACCAAAAATTGTATAGTTTAAATAAAATCTAACAAATAAAAATTTTCAGAATAATAGCACTTGACCCTATGTTTCAAAAATTAAGATTAATTTTCCTAGCCATATCCACTTATACAAGTGAAAAAACAAAATTGATATCAGACACTATTCTTTTCATGAAAACCAAAAGTAAATATTCTCAACTTGTTTGTTTATTAAAGAAAAACTAGAAGAAAAACAATAATCTATAGAAAATAGAAGAGATTGTCTTCTATGGGAAATATTTTTTAAGGAAGTGTCCATTAACAGGTAATGACTCTCTTTTCCCTGCCAAATCTTATAACATGAAAGTTGATGGACCGATGATTTCAACAATTTTAAATGGTCCAAGCCACATCTATTGCAATTTAGTGTGCTTGCCTTTATCTTCATGGGCTTTATCCCACTTTAATACTAAGTCTCCAAGCTGAAATTATTTTCTCGATGCCAAGTTTGAATCAAAAGAATATTTTACTAATTGTTGATGTTGCGCATGGATAATTTTGGCCTTTTCCCGTTGTTCTTCAATTTTAAGGATATGTAATTGTCTTGATTGCAAGGATGAAGAAGGGGTTTCTTCAATGAATTGAGCTAAGGCTAAAGAAGGAATAGCTAGATTTGTCGGAAGGATCACTTATTTCCCATAAACTAAATTAAAAGAAGAAGTTCCAATAGAATTTTTCTTAGTTATTCGATCTGCCCAAAGAGCATACGTTAAAGACTTATGCCAGTTTCTATGATTTCGATCAATAGTCTGTTTAATGATCCTAATAAGGTTTTTATTTTTTTATTCAACCAATCCATTTCCTTGCGAATAATAATTAGCAGAATATTTGAGTTTAAAACCTCTTTTGAGCGCAAATTCAGTCATAGTATTACCTGAGAAATATGATGCATTATCAAACATTAAATTAGAAGATAAGCCAAACCTGGTAATTATAAATTGATCTATAAATTCGATGATACTTTCAGAGTTGGCTGTCCTTAGCGGAACTGCTTCTACCCACTTAGTAAAGTAGTCAGTAGCTGTAAGGATGTACTTATGATGTTTAGAAGAATGAGGAACAATCTCACCTATTATATCTAATCCCCATTATTCAAATGGTTGATCAATGTTGATTGGCTGCAACGGTAATGATGGTTTCCTTTTTCTTTCGGAAGCAGTCTGGCAGATCTGGCATTGCCTTACATAGTTATGTGCATCCTTAAATAACGTTGGCCAGTAGTAACCTGCGCACAGGATTTTGTGAGTTGTTGCATCTCCTGCGTAGTGTCCGCTTGCTGGTCTGTCATGAAGTTCCTGTAATAATTTTTCTTCTTCATATTTCTCAAGGCATCTAAGGAGAACAGAATCATAATTCATTCTAAGGAGTACATCATTTACAATTTGATATTGTTTAGCTTTTAGCCTCAAGGCTCTTTTCTTTGTATGATTCAAATGTGGAGGAGCATATCCATTTTTTAAGTAAAACATGATATTTGCATACCCTCATTCAAAGTTGTCTAGGTTTACCTCATACGTTTGTACTTCACTATCTAGAGACCGTGTTTTTGAAAAGTGCGATGCTCTAGCCAACATCCTGTAAAAACCTTGACCTTTTACAATGTTTGCTGGTTTAATTTCAGCATCATATTCTTACAGGGTTGTGACCTAATTTTCCCTCTTTTCGCCTACATCTCTCTATTCCAAAAGGATTCTCACTGCTGGAAATGGTACTATTATTTTCATATGAGTCTTGAGAAGGAAGGGTCTAAAGTGTTTGATCGCTTTAAATGTAGCATAAGCCTGTTTCTCCACGTCAGAGTAATTTAATTCAGCTCCTTGCAATTTTGAACTGAAGAAGGAAATTGGGGCTTCAACTTTATCTTGATTCGCTTGTGTACGTATTGTAGCATACGATTTCCCAGAGGAAAATGTATACAAAGTGAAAGGATCAAAAAAATTTGGATTTGCTAAAGATTGGGTATTTATAATCTCTTTCTTAATCAAGTCAAATGTTTCTTGTTCTGCCTGACCCCATTTGAAGAGATATTTTTTCTTTATCATGGCTTGGAGAGGTGAGACGATTCTTGAGAAGTTTGGGAGAAATATTTTAACAAAATTGATTTGACCAAGGAATGATTGCATTGCTTTTTTGTTATGGGGTAGGGATATCTCAGAAATTTCTTTCATCCTATCTAGGTTGATATGGATTCCATATTTAGAGACTATAAATCTGAGAAGCTTCCCTTCACTTAATGCGAAAAAAGTTTTTTTTTGGATTGAGTGAGATCCCATATTTTTGACCTCGTTGGAGAATCTATTTTAAGTCTCTGAGGTAACTAACCTATTCACTAATCCTTTAAATGCAATATCCATGGCCCTTTGAAACGTGGCACCAACATTAATCAACCCAAATGGCATCTTTTGATATGCGTAAGTGCCCCATTTTGTTCTAAATGTAGTCTTCAATTGATCTTCTGGGTGGACCAAGATTTCATTATATCCAGAGAAGCCATCTAAAAATGACATCGGTTCAGACCCCACGACCAATTGTAGTATTTGTTCCATAGGGGGTAGCGGAAAGTTATCCTTTTGGCAGCTGTTACTGAGATTTCGAAAGTCAATACAAATCCAGATTTCTCCATTTTTCTTTCTGACTAGTACCATGTTGGAAACCCATCTAGAATTCCTAACAGGAAAAATAATCTTGGCTTTAAGTAATTTGTTCAACTCAGACTTAATCTAGTTTTCCAAATTGGGATGGATTTTCCTCAATTTCTGCTGGACTGGCTTTTCATTAGAGATCATCGAAATTTTATGTTGTATAATTGAAGTGTCATAAGTCTTGAGATCATCGTAATTCCAAGCAAAGACATTTTTGTATTGTTTTAACAGTCGAATGAAAGCTAATTTTTCCTCGGGTGTTAGACCAAGACCTAGGTTGATATTCCGTGGTTTTATATTAGTCCCCAGATTTACTAATTCATATCTCAGAGTTGAACTCTTGAGTTTTGAATTGGTGGACCGTTTAAATCTATCCTTTAAGTCATATAGGTCTTCCAGCTTAACTACGAGTTTGGGTATAGAGTTATTGTTGTTTCCTTGTTTTAGCTTCTTTTGATGCTAGTCTTCATCAATTATCTAATTATTGTAAGATCCTTCTGAAGTCAAAAATCTTACGATATCAAGGTCATTGTTGAAAAATCTCCAATTGGTAATGTTATCTGGGATAGAGGGTCTAAAGATCAATTCAACTGAGAATCTTTCTGGGCTATAGTCTTCTGTTGGAATGAGTTTGGAAGCTACATTAGCGAGGAGATCAGCACTAGAATTTTGGATTCTGGGAATGGGTGAAATATTAAATTCTATAAAGTGTGAAGTCAGGTATTGAACTAACGATTGATAGTGCTTCAAGTGTCCTGACAGGAAATGTATAGTATTTCTTACCTATTTGATAACAATCTCAAAATCTCCAAAGACTTGCAGATATTTGATATCAAGCTCAATTGCTTTATATAACCCTTGAACTAACGCTTCATATTCAACAGTATTGTTCGTGCAATCAAACTCGAGTCTAGATGTTAACATGGTTTTCTCTCCTTTTGGACTGACTAATATACAACCTGATCCTACTCCATCAGTAGACTTAGAACCATCAAAAAATAATTTTCGAAACAAAGTTTTATTTACAGGACTATCTTCAAAATTAATGCATCTAGAATTATATGTTTGAGAGAAATTTTCTATCTGGGATAAAATGGAATTTTCTAAAAAAGGTGCAGTATGAGCATTGAAATTTCCTAAGAATGAATCAGCAGAATAATTTCCAATTATATTGCTACTATATGCTATAGGGTCGTTTTCTCATTCTAACTCTATCACTATATACTTTTAGTGTTTTTCTCGTTCAACCTTTATCTGATTTGGTTTACCGTTGTAAGGGAGCCATATATGAGACCAATCTGTTGCAAAGTAACCGTGAAGCTTTTCTGGGCAATCCCTACTAAGGATTAGTCCATAAAATTTAGGAATGTCTGCGACGAGTATATTAATAACTTGGCATACCTTTGGGTTTGATGAAAGCCTTATGGTTACTTGATTAAGTTCACTGGTAACCTCGACTTGAGACCAATCCAACTGCACTATGCGTACTATAGGTTTCTGAGGTTGGATGTTTAACTTTGCACAAATTGTTTTAGGAAAAATATTAGATGAAGCACCTAAATCTACCAGACAGTTCTGCAAATTTTTATTGAAAACTTCAAAAGTAAGGAGAAGTGGCGGAGTATGAGATTTTGACTTTCCTCCAATCAAAGCGATATCATTTGGATCGACTTTATATGTCATGCCAATTGTAGGTCTTCCCATTTCGTTAGTAGCTTGTGAAATTACAGCTGGAGGCAGAGGCTTAATAGGTACTGCATGTAGCTCTTTTAAGAGCAATTTATGATGATGCTTTAATTTGCTGAGCTCATGAAAAGTAATATTGGCCCTAGTTTTCTTCATGTCTTCAACAATGCTATACTCCATTTCATCAGAGATGATAAGTGTTTTATATGGAGTTGCTAAATCATATTGAACTGGGTTTGTTTGAGTAACCCTTGATGAGGCTTTCTTACCTGCAATTTTATCCTTGGGAGTCAGGCTTAGTTTTTTGTTTATAATTGAGTTGAGGAGGATCAAGTTGATTTCAAATTTTTGTAGCAACAGGAAATACATCTTGATCTTCTTTTGATTCTAGAAGAATTAAGTCACACATACCTTGTAGTCCCATGACTTCATCACCATCGATTTGCTCCTCATTGGAAACTTCTTCTTCTTTTTATTCTTTCAATTCTGCATTTGTTATATCGTTTGGAGGTTTCGAATCGTTTGAAGGAATTCTCCTGAAGGGTTTAAAATATTTCTTAGAAGAGGTTGCTGCTGCTTGTTTCTTAATATCAACCATTTCATTGGACATGGTTTTCAAACAATTTTGTAACCCTTCCAAGTCGAATGGTTCCTTTGATTGTTTTTTCTTAGGATCGTTTCTAAAAGAAACTTTTTTAGACTTTCATTCATCTACAACGTTTTTCTTTTCTACAGCTAGGATATTTTTTTCTATAGCTACCGCTTCTTTCATATTTTTAGCTAACGTTGGCTTGGCAACTCTATCTACAAAAATGGCTAAATTTGAAGGCAAAGAAGAAATATACCATTCATTTTCGACTTCGTTGCTGGGCTTCGATGTTTCTGGTATTTTGTTTGATAATTTGTTGAAGTGAGAATTGAAATCCTTGATCGGTTCTCTTCGTTCAGCTTTCAAATTGGAGAGGTCATTTATCAAAGTTGCTATAGATCGGTCATCTCCAAATTTTTTCAAAAATTGATCTTGAAAAGTATCCCAGTTATTAATGGAGCCTGATGGTAATGAAAAATACCATGATCCTGCTATTCCTTTTGAAGTATAAAGGAATAATCGTACAACTGTGTTCTCTTCTGTTACTCCATTTAAATTAGCAGACAACATGAAATTATTTATGTGCTCTTCGGCTAATAGGCCATTATCAAGATTAAGCTTGGGAAGCCATTTCTCAAGATTAGCTGGTAATTTTCCTAAAGGTGCGGGCATTCTTACTGCTCCTGGATTGGTCCATGGCCTCTGTGCCATTGTTGGGGTATGAGTAGGAGGATGTGTAGCAGTAGTCGAAGGTGATTGGATAGAGAAGGATTTTTCTCCTATACCAGTGTGAACCATGATCTAGATTTGAGGGATGGATGAAGAACCTGTGATGATATGGATGAGATGTTAGATGAAGATGATGATAAAATATCACTCTGAGATTATGTTTATGATTTCTTAGATTTCTTACGACTCGGTAAAGGAAAATCAATTGGTGGGATTCCTAACTTTTCTCTTTGTGCTCTAGTCAATCATTTATTCGGGGTCAGATGAGAAGTGACACTACCTTGGGAAAACTCAGATTCCTTTTGAGATAAAGAAATTCCCTGTAACTTATGAATTAAAGTTTGTACTTCAGGGGGATTTGAAGAAGATAAATCTGGCTCGTTTGGGATTTCGGTAATGTGTTGTGTGCTTTCCTTTTCAACTTCTGGTTGAGTGATGGAAGATTCAGAATGTGAACGAGAAGTTGAGGGAGATGGTGAGGGAGTTTTACTCTTAGAATGGTGTGAAGATGTATATTTACTTTCCATTCACATTCAGGCCCTCCTTCTAGTGCCAAATATGTTTAAGGCTAGAAAAATTGGCTCTACAACAAGGGGGATAACCACCCGGTTCGAACCTTGAAGAAGCTCCTTTTCCGTTTGGAATAGTGGCTCCGAGTGGGGATGATGGGACCAGTTTCCCAATCTATTTATGATGGATGTACTAACAGCATGATGTTTTTGTTTTTTCAAGGTTTTAATGGGGTGAATACTTATTCTAAATCTAATCTATCTTTTAACTATCAAATGTAATCTATTGGAATCATAGAAAACATCTAAATCTAAATTGTCCTGGGAATAGCTTTTACTGATGCGATCTAGAATAATTTATAACAACAATTGATAATAAATATCATTCAATTACTACGAGAAAATAATCCATTAAATATTATTGTTTCGTATAAAAAGTTAGTTGAAACAATTATGAGAAATATATCGCATAAGAGTTATTAATATATTCAACATAAAAATAAGTTATCACCATACAGAAGTGCAAGCAAGACAACTAAACATTCAGAATTTCATATATCAATAACTAAAAATAGTTTATCACTTGGCACATAAGTAAAGAGTATTAAGAGATAGAAATACCATTGATAATAAGTTCTACTCATGAGCTGCAGCGATATAGATTTATCTTCAAATCACTCAACATCCACTCAGAGTACAAAAGTGCATTTTAGTAGCAGATATCAAACTCATATAAAGAAAAATCTCGTTCCATATATTTCATCAAAACTTCCTACAGGAGGAGAAAAATTGCATGTTCTGTAGCAATGTTTTTGATAAAATTCTGGACCCCTCTCTAAATGCATGAGAGGTGTTTAAATACTACTCTATGAAATCTAAAAATAAATATTACAAGAATAGATGAGGAGGTTTAAACCACCTGCCTCATTTTAAGCAAAAATAAACTAAAATAAAACTAAATTATATCTATGAAAAATTCAACATCTAATCCCTTAGATTGCAAATCTCCATCATCGGTTTCAAGAGTGTCGGTTGGCTGACTTCAGCTTTTAACTATCCTACAAATACAACATTGGCAAGAGCTGGCACCATTTTCTCGGCAGCGGTTATGAGGCAACTCAGGGTTATGCATTGGTTGTGTGTCTTTACTAGGTACTTCCAGTATGTGTCCCAGTTTAACCTGTTTATCTGTTTAATTATCTCTCCTTTTTCCTCTGCTGTTTGTTTTCATTTAGTTTGAACTTGTTGTGCCTTTGGTAGGAAGCCTGGGGTAGTCTCTATTTTCAAATTGGCTATGTACAGATTTTCATTTATGCACTCAATGATACTGTTCACTGCTTCTACTGCTTCTCCAATCGCCTGTTCTACTTCTTTAAGCTGGAAATCCCATCTCGCAAATAACATCTCTTTTGCGATTCATCAATTCTGGGAAATTTTGCTCGTTTCCCTTCTTCTAATTTATGCTAGTCTAAGAAGTCTGAAACTTTCTTAAGAATTGAATCATAATCAAGTCGTAAATCTACGACTTTATTTGTAATCTTATCGCTTACTTTACAATGGGAATTCCATTGCGAGATCTTCTGGCAGAATACTTATTCCTGTTGCAAGAGATGAGAATTGAGAGTGAGTGATTCTGTGATAAACTGCCCAATTTTGGGATCATCCTTATGTAGTTCCATCATATTTTGCAATTGTTCTTCTTTATTGGCTACACTTCTTCGATGATCTAATTGCATCTGATGGAAGCCTTGCTGGATTTTTGCTAGCTGTGTCTCTGCTTCTTTATTGATGTTGATTTGTTGCAGTTGTTGTTCTAATAATAAAATCATGTCCTATTTATCTCTAAGTAGTAATTGAACCTCTGATACTTTATCAATTATTGCAGAAGCATATGGTCATGTGATTTGAGAGAGCCTAGTTATATTTTCTGATGGGTTTGTAGTGGGATCTTTCCAAAGAACATCTAGAGGTTCAACTTTTGGAGCGAGCACAACCTCTAGCTTTCTTTTCTTTCGTTGCCTTCTGATGACACCTTTATGTTGAGGGCTATAAAAATACATCTAAAGGAGGAATTTCCTCTATCCTTAGTACAATTTCTGATGAAGGAGCAATAGGAATATGCTCCATTTCCTAAGTATTGATAGTCCCTTCAACTTCCATTCCTGTAGCTGACTTATTGCAGTTTGTCAACAGCTCTGTGCTTTGTTCTTCAGTGTTGATTAATTTATTAAAATTCTCCCATTATCCCTCTAGATCCACTACAATTTTCTTTGTAAAATGAGTTGGAGTTTCAGCTTCTTTCAGGGAAAAAACCTGTTGGCCAGGATTTTCTTTAGATTGAGCTGTATCTTTAACTGATCCTTCACTTCTGCTATGTTCACTCTTGGACTAATCACTGGATTTTGATTTATGTTTTGAATTTCCACTTATGCTAACACTAGGAGTAGGTTCGCTTGGAGATTCGATGAACAATTGGTTCAATGGGACCTTTGATAACCTCTGTTTTCTATAAATGTCAAACTTTTGGATTTCTTCTTGGTCAGACTGAATTCGTGCCATATGTAGAACCTCTTTGAAAGTGTTCTTCATTTTTATCCTTCTTCAACCTTTCTTCACTATTTGACGAGTGCCTTGTGAATTCTTCCAAGTCTTCGTTCTCTTTGGCGAAATTTTCTACAAATTTCTTGTTGTAGATAGCCTCGAGTTCTGGAAAATGGTACATACGTCTCAATTTGTTTGGGGTAAACGACCCCATGACTTGCCGACTGGCCGTCTTGAACTCTCTATCAGATATATCTTCTTTATCTATAATCCATTTCACCATATCATTGTAGGGGAGTATCTTTGGCCTCGCAGCAATGCGATGTAAAAACGATCATGCAAGCTCAATTAAGGATGCTTCAGAAGAGCTGTGTTCATTTGCTATAACTGTAACTTCCTTAATTCTTGGGTTCTCATCTTCTAAAAACTGATACATAGCTTCCCAGGTAGATATCCCTGTGTCTCTACTACAGGTGGTGTCTATGAATAACGGTGTCATTTTTTACTTCTCAGACGTGGGGGCCTTCCCTTTCTTCACCATTTCTTCGTAGTTTACGCTCTGGGTGTTCTTCCTGAAAGTTGAAAGCAAATAACAAATATGATAGTAAATATAGGAAAAATGAATAGAAAGAAAAAAATAAGGTGACGAGAGGCTTTTAATTCTAAATCATATCAAATGATATCAACTTGCATGAGATGGTCCTTTTACCTTGATCCGCATCGTTTTAAATAAATGAACACTAATGGACCATTAAGCTAAAATTTAACGCTCATAACTTTCCATCAAACATTGGAAACTTACTATCCTAGAACTGTGAGCCCTTTGATATATGATAAAAGCGATTTTGCGATTTTCTTCGCAATATCGCAGATCGCAATATCGCAAAACTTACGATCATTTAAAAATCATCGTTACATTGGGCTGCTGCGATAGGCGATTTGCGAGAGGCTATGAAGTTGTAAGATTTTTGATCTCGCATTTTCGCGGATCGCACTTTTAAGGAGTGACTTCTATAAAGGACACCCCTGTAACCTTTTTGCGATGCAATAAAAACAGGTTTATTAAAGCTTCCCTTAATGTTCGAGACTTTCTGATATAAAGTTTCTCTTAAGTATAATGGTCATGTAGCGCTTTTTTTATAAGGAAACTCATAATTTTTGATGTTTTATGCGCTTGGAGTATGGGAAGGTAATATCACATGTTTTAGCAAGTTCTATTTTGATATTTTATTTTATTGTGAAAAAAATAGTAAACTTAAATACTAATATATGATTTTTTGGGGAAGGGTCCCCATTTATTAGTGTTATTTCTAATACAAAAAAAAGGGGGGGTTGTTGATGGTCACAACAAAGTCCAATATTTTTAATAAAAAATAATAAAAACCTCCAATAACAAGTCGAAAGCCTAATTTTTCTGTAAAGGCCAAAAGAATTTTAGCTTCCAAGTTTTAAATTCTTTACTCCAAAACCTAAAAAACTCAACCATGAAGAATACTGGAAATAATCCCAAAAACATAATGACCCTACAAAAACCATCCTTTCCAAAATTACAAATTTTTCCCAAAAATTTACATGTGCTATCAACTTTGTCTGTGATCCTTGCAAAGTTTCCATATCTTCAAAATTGGAATGATGGTTGCTTCATTCAAAAACCATGAGATTATATGATTTTATACTCACAAGTTGATGCCATAGAATCTAGTGGCTCATTTAATTTCAACAAAGGAGATAAACCTCTCCTTTGATACCACTTTAAGACAATAAAATTGGATACCAAATGAATTGTATTCTTAATGATCTCAAATAATGAAGTACATAGTGTACATATTAATACAATAAGTAAACCATTGTTTTAGTTTCGTAGGTTTCTTGGACTCCAATAACTGCTCACCATAACACACACTAACCCAAAATTAATCATGAGAATTAGATGTCCAGCACATTTAACTCACTTGATTATTGGGTTCTTCTAGAATATATATATATATATATATATATATATATGGGAATCTCGCCTGATTATTAGAATATTGATATATACCCCTTAATATTTACTAGTAGCTATGTGTATGGGTTCTTCTAAGATACTATATATATTAAAGGAATAGAACTCTCACTTGATTATTAAATATTGGTATATATAAATAATTGGAAAAGGAATAATATTTCGTTCTCTGGCTAATATTCTGTATATTTGTTTTGTTTTAGATAAAAAAATTTACCATTTAAAAGGAAGAGACGAGAATAGAAGTTGTTACGTTCTGCATATTTATTTATTCTTCTATAAGTTGCTATTTTCCTTTTAAAAAATCAATAGTCGCCGATAATTTAGCTCACGATTACTAGAATATTGGCATATATAAATATATTGGAAAAAAATAGTAGTTATTCTCGATATTTGTTTACAACCAGCCTAGATCCATCTAACTCCAGATCTATCATGCGCTGAGAGAGATCAAATCTCTAGAGGTGCAAACCTATTTTTTGAATGCAAAACTTGAGGAAAGGTTTGCACCTCGAGAGATTTGATCCCTCTCAGTGCATGATAGATCCAGAGTTAGATGGACGTAGGCTGGTTTCAGTCGTGTGAAGCCAAGGAAAATATATCGAACATATGATTAATTCTATGAGTATTATGCAAATACATCTAATATAAATATAATAATTTTATATATGCTAAATATGTTTGATATTTAACTAGTGATTTTAATTTTAAAATTGGCTTAGTTACCTAAGTTTTTTGAGATAAATATTGTTAATAACTTTAATGTTGAAAAATGATGAAATAAAAATTTGCAATGCAAAGTGACAATGTAATACTGTTGAATGATAGAAAATGTGAATAATAAGAATGCACCCAATTACAAATAGTCTTCATTGTAATCAATCTCAAATTATTTTCTTCTACTATTATTATTGTCGCCTTTGTTAGTTTTGTCATCTTTTCATATCGATTATATGAAAAGGATAGTTGAAATCATAAAACATTTAAATATTTAGTTGGAACTATTGTACTAAACAACATACATTGTCTCTCTTTCTCTTTTGTCGTGAAAACAACTCCAAAAAGAGAAGAAAAGAGATATCAATGCCTTATAAATAAGCCACTTCGAGGGGGAAACCTCCAATACATTACATGAATGAACAATTCTTGGATTATTCAAATTACAAAACCTCCTTTCTATATATAGGAGTCCATGGGCCCATAATGTAATCCTAGCAGACCTAACAATAATAATTTAAGGGCACAAAAATAACAATATGGGGGTTAAAGGGGTACAATAGTAACAATACGGGGGTTACACTAACAACAATAAGGGAATCTACTAGTAATATAGGGACCTAACAAGCCCCTCTCCTTCAAAAAAAAAATTTCCTCAATGCTTGAGTAGCTCTGGGTGCTTCTGTATAAAATTATCATCCTCCCATGTAGAATATTTAGTAGGTAAGTTCTTCCACTTGATGAGATACTATGAAATCTATAAATAGATACTCTGAAATTGCTCACTGTGGAGATTTTGAACTCAAAAATGCAAAAATCACACCACAAAATTCTAAAATCTATAAATAGATACTCTGAAATTGATCGATTCCATAGCTGTCAATTTCTTGTTTCCATGACCACTTCAGGTTCCAATCTGACTTTTCCTTCCTCATCAAGTTCTGGAAATATTGTTTGAACGGGAAGATTTTCACCTATAACCTTCTTTAAGCATGAAACATGGAAAATTGGATGCACTCGTGAAGAAGCAGGAAGCTCCAATTTGTATGCCATAGTACCAATCTTTTGCAACACCTTGTAAGGACCATAGTACTTTAGCGATAATTTATTATCCTTCTTAGCTTGCTTGAGGGACATTTGTTTGTATGGTTGTAGCTGTAAAAATACCCAGTCTCCTACATCAAAACTTCTCTCGCTGCGACGTTGATCTGCCTGTTGTTTCATTCGATTTTGTGCCAAATTCAGGTTGTCCTTTTGGAGTTTCAAAAACCTTGGAATGATTTTCCAAGACTTTTTGGAGATCTGCAGAAATAGATGATTTTTATGTTGGAACTTCTAGTGAGAATAATTGTCCAATTGTGCAATTATGAAATTGTTCCTCTGATACCAAATGTTGTGAATATAGCTCCAAAAATAGAAGAAAAGAGATTTATCAATTGGCTAAAGAAGGTGTTGCTCTTTGTATCCTCATAATGTGCTATCATTTTCTCCATAAAAATTGACCAAGTGACAATTTTTTTACAGGAGAAAAGCCATCGATACCATACAAATGTATTTTGTTCTAAATGTAAAGTTGCAATGCGTACAAAATATTGCTCCATCTGTAGTATCCATGTTAAAGGATCCTTTCCATCAAACTTCCTCATAACCATTTTTGGAATATGGTGGTTCTTCTCGCCAACATTAGATTTTATGAAATCACGATTAACATTTATTTTTTTCTCATCATAAGTTTCCTCTACTATCTTTTCACCATTAGGAAACATTTATTGTATCAACTTTGTCAAGCCTTCCATGTTTGCTTTTAGATCGTTCTTCATGTTTTCCATTTTCTCATCGATCTTAGCTTCCATTCCATCTATCTTAGATTCCATTCCATCCATCTTAGATTCCATGCTAGCTTCCATGCCATCTATCTTATATTCAATGCCCTTCTTCAAAACTTCCATTTCATTTTTTGTTGCTCTTTGCGAGAGCGAAATTTGGTGCAGTTTCTCTAGTAATTTTGATAGATCATGTTGCAATTCTTCATCTCCATGAGTCATAGTAGAGCCTTCTGAAGGCTTAATCTGTGTTGAATTATTTTTATGAGGCATTTTTTAGAACCCAATACTGATATCTATTCTACAATATACCCTTGGAATCAATTCAAATTGATTCTTCAAACAAGACTTATACAATTTGGAAAAAATTACACACCTTTTTCTTGATTTTGAAGAGCTCGATATTTAAATTGGATTCCCTCTGTGGTTACAACTCTTTAATATTTGAAATTTGGCACTGAGGTAGCCTTCTGAATATGCTTTTGAATGCCACAGGTCTGAGCTGAATTGGATTCTTCAAGGTAAAGTTATGTCCAATCTCCCACAATGACCTGATTATGGACTGTTTCAGTAAATCGAACTTGTATGACTTGCTGTGTGTCACTGTTTCATCTTTTAGCTCTGAAATTGATAGAAAAGAAACTAAAATCTATGTACTTGCAACCACTTTTTACAGCATTCCAATCGGATGCTCAGAGAGAGATCTATGAATATTTTCCCACGATCACCTCTTTGAGTTGAAATTCAGAAGCCTCAAAAAGCCCTAACTTCCACTAATCATATCTCTAAAAATATTGCGAACCAATATCTAAAATTTTGCAACAATGATCCTCATGATTGCGGCTTCGCATTATAAAAAATTCAGCTTCTGGACCTTCATAAGAAAAAAATTTGTTACGAAAATACCATGATGACCTGTTTAGGTTAAATTCAAGAGCCTGCAAAATGACCTAAATTGCGCAGATCATATCTCCGAAAATATTGCGAACCAAGCTTTGAAATTTTTTGACGATGTTCCTTAGGATGTTGTCTTCGCACTCTCAAAAATTGCAGATTCTGAACCTTCGTAGAAATTTTTTTTTAGCGAAAATTCCACGATGACCTGTTTGGAGTAGCGAAACCCTAGAATCTCAAAGCTCTGATACCAAATGTTGTGAAACCAACTCCTAAAAGAGAAAAAAAGATATATCAACGCCTTAGAAATAAGCCACTTCGAGGGGGCAACCTCCAATACATTACATGAATGAACAATTCTTGGATGATTCAAATTACAAAACCTCCTTTCTATATATAGGATTCCACGGGGCCACAATGTAATCCTAGCTGACCTAACAATAATAATTTAAGGACACAATAATAACAATATAGGGGTTACAAGGGTACAATAATAACAATAAGGGGGTTACACTAACAACAATAAGGGACTATACTAGTAATATAGGGACCTAACATCTTCGATATTAATAGGTTGAATTACTAAAACACAAAAATAAATGTACATTGTCAATCATTTTTCTTTCTTACAGTGAGGGAAGATGATTTATTTCACTTATAATGCATTTCACTAGTGAAATAAATCGTCTTTCCCTCCCTCTCTCCACTCTCTCACATCCCCTCTCTCTTCCTTCCCCTTTCTCCCTTTCTCTCCCACATCTATATCTCTCTCTTTCCCTCTCTCCCCCTCTCTTCACCCTCCAACTCCATCACTATATCCCTCACTCTCTCCTTCTCCCCCCATTCCCTCCATCTCTCCTTTTTCTCTTTATCTCACCCCCAACCCCTTTCTCCCTTTCTCTCCCACATCTATATCTCTCTCTTTCCCTCTCTCCCCCTCTCTTCACCCTCCAACTCCATCACTATATCCCTCCCTCTCTCCTTCTCCCCCCATTCCCTCCATCTCTCCTTTTTCTCTTTATCTCACCCCCAAAAATACACACACTCTCTCTATTTCTCCATTTCCACTCCCTCTCTCTCTCCACTTCTCACTCTCTCTATGTCTCCACCTCTGTCACTCTATATATATCATGATATATTAATGTATATAATAATATAGAAAATTTAATATTGTATTAATCCAAAGTTATTAAATATAATAATATTAATATGAATATTACATTTAATATTATTATTATTATTATTATCAGGGATAATAATGGTTTTTTGGCATGATATTAATAATAATTTGGCCCATAGTATTTGACCTATAGGATTCACCTAAATAAAACCTATTGTTTGAGTGTTGGAAAATATAAAGAGGTTTATGGAGTAAATATAAAAAAATAGGTTTTATTTATTTACCATACCTCTTTTATTTACAACCGTATTTGGCCCATAGACTTGGTATATGATTAGATGTTGATTTATAATGATATTTGATATGTTTTTATATATTTATCATGTCTCTTTATACCTCTTTTATATTTATATTTACCATAACTCTTTTATAAATATGGTATTTAGCCTATGGTATTAATAATAATTTGGCCCATGGTATTTGGCATATAGGCTTCACCTAAATAATTTTATTTTTTTTACTTATTGTAAATATAAAAAGGTTTATGGAGTAAGTATAAAAGAGGCTTTATTTATTTACCATACCTTTAGAGTATGTATCAAAGAAGGTTTTATTTATTTAGCATACCTCTCATTTATTTATATTTTATTTATTTATCATACCTAAACCTCTTTATATTTTAAATTTATATTATGTTTGTACATAATAATTAAGTTTATTTTTAAATAGGACTGACATTAGATCAAAAATGTTAAATTTTAAACATTACATTCACTTTTACATGTTTACGTTTTTACTTGAGATATATCCCCATACTAAGTTGTAGAGATCAATTAAAAACCAAATACCAATTTATGGTTGACACAATTGTCAAAAATCTTTATCAATCTAGCAGAGTTGCCAATTACAGATGTCAACATCCACATATAGATTAAAAAATAGGTAGAGATAAAATATAATTCAACACTGTCGATATACATTGAAAAAAAGAGGGAGAAGGAAAATATAATTGAATGAAAATATAATTGATCTGGATATTTACCTGGAATTATAGAGCGTGTGAATCCAATGACTCAATAAGAACAAATGTGAATCCACCTCATCTAATAATTGCGGAACTCACTTGTGGTTTTAATTGAATCCACCTCATCAAATAATTGCAAAACTCAGTTGTGGTTTTAATTTATTTACTTTTTTTTATTTATATGACTATTAAATTTTGATGTTTAAGCCGGAACTTATGTATTTAGCACTGGTGCTTCTTGAGTACCTCTTTTATAGAGAATTCAGTAGAATTTATAATGTTGCTATACATTTTAGACTATCATGCCACAAATACATCTCTTGAGATAAAATTGTTCTATAAAATTACAGTGCAGCCGGTATGTGGACATCATTTTTCAAACCTACATTGATTTCCTTCTAGAGTTTGTTTGAAAAAAAATTAATTTCAAAGTCTGTTATACAAGTAGAGTCTTCGAGCTTACACAAATTGTAGATTTGGGCATAATTGTAATATGAAAAAATTAACATTACTTGATCTGCATATTTAATATCTGGAATTAGAGCCATGAATCAAATGTCAATCCACCTCACCCTGTTGCATGTAGCATGTTGCAGAACTCCGTTGTTGTTTTAATTTTGTTTTTGTTTATTTATAGGACTATCAAAATTTATTTTTTAAGCCGACGCCTATTTTTTCTTTTCTTTTTTAATTTAAGACTTAAGTCCACATTAACCAATTTTTTTTAATTATTATTGTATGAGAACGTGACATACCTGACATCGGGGTCATATTGGGCTGTAGATTGTGCCTCTCGGCACAATAATTATAGAGACATGAAAAATATTCAATCATGTTTTATTTTCCAAATTTTCTCTAAACATGAAGTTCAATGAATTGAGCCATACAAAAAATTGCAGTAAGAAGATTATATATTAAAGTGTAGAGAAAAGATATTTCTTTCCTTTACTTTGATTATTTTTTCTTAAAATTAGTTATCGTTATTTTCTAGAAACTAATTGTTTTTTTTTTATATATATATAAAAAATACTGAATATTGAAATAAATACATCTACAATTATAATATTTATTTAATATATTATATTCCATTAACTTAATATCAAAATTCTGAGTTATTATTTTTTACTTAAAAATAAAATAAATCAACAATAATAAAGAAAAATAAAAATATATATAAATAAATCAATAGTAATAAAATAAATCAACAATGATAAAGAAGAATAAAAATATCTATAAATAAATGAATATATCTATAGTTCCTTCATTCCAAGTTCCTCCTAACCATAACTTTGAGTAATATGATTGTTTTCTAGTTCTGGAATGTTTCAGTTAAGCTCACTTCTATGTTGTAAAAAGACTTAGTCTGAACTCTTCAATTCTCTTTAGTTTCTCATGTTTCTTTTTGAGTTTTCAATTTCTCATTTTTTTTGATACATTTTCCTAACACCTCTTCTTAATAGAGTTATTTTTTCATCCCCCACCTCCCCATTAACTACCCAAAAATATAGGTAAGTAGTTGTAAAAATTCCTAATATACTTTGGACTTGGGTAATTGTAAAAATTGTATTATTAATGATCTAAAATAATGAAATACATAGTTTGCATATTCATACAATAAGCAAATAATTATTTTAGTTTCCTAAATTTCTTGGACTCCAATAACTGCTCACCATAACACACAATAACCTAAACTTAATCTCGAAAATTAGGTGTCTAGCACATTTAGCTCAGTTGATTATTGAGTTCCTCTAGCATATATATAATGAATGGAAATATCACTTGGTTGTTGGAATATTGGTATAGACCCCTTAATATTGGGTTCTTCTAAAATACTAGATATATATGAAAGAAATGAACTCTCACTTGATTATAAAAATTAGAAAAGGAATAATATTTCGTTATCTCGCTAATATTTTGTATATTTGTTTTGTCGTAATTAAAATTTTTTACCGTTTTAAAAAGAAAAGACGAGAATAGAAGTTCTTATGTGTTGGAGTTAATGCTTACATTCTATATTTGAGAAGTTGGTTTGTGATGGTTGAGAAATTCTCTCAACCTCTCTCTCTAAATTAGGAATAAGTTGGATCTTAGAAACTCTATTTAATAGAGTAATTTGAACGTAATCATTGTGTGTAATTATGTTTACACATACACCATTTGTGTATAATATATGAGTGTGTTTAGTGATTGAGTGAATTTTAGTTATTTCTATCATGGTATCAAAGCATAGGATCAGGGGCCTGTGTGTTGTCACAACTTTTAGTTATTTCAATCACCACCTGCCTTAGAAAAGGAATTTCTAAAAAGTCCAAGATTATTACTTTTTGCTATTGGTTTCTTGAGAAAGCAACCTGTGCATATGTGGACCTGGTACGAGTTCCATAGAGGTAATTATTTCGTTGGAGGGTCGTCAAGACCATTCGATGGATTATCTGATCGATGCACTGTAGTAATGGGTGTAGCTAGAAATGCAAGTGCATGGCTAAAATTGGTCTGGGGTCATGGGCATAGCTTATTTTGATGTTGATCTTCATCGAGTCGTTGGTGGTAAAATTGCAATGGAGCTACGTGGATTGAATTTGAAGGGAGAGTGATGGAGTGTTCATTATTGTTGTGTGATACTTTGCGCTCTTATGAAGTTTAAGAATCGACTTGCATGTGTATACAAATGAACAAATCTATATGGAAACGCAGAGTAATGATGGTTCTCGATCCGTTCAGGACTGTTGCGAGAATTGATATGAAGACGCTGCCCAGATACCCTCTCTCCACAGGTGAGGCTTTATACAGATCTGATAACCGATCTGAGAGTATAGTAGAAGATGGTTCTTGTGGAGTGGTCCAAGCAGAAGGTCTATGGACAAATCAGCCGGATTGGGAGATTATCATCACTTTGTGGGCTCTGTTTGGTCAAATTCGTTAAAGTACTGACGTCTGGGTATGTAAATGAGTGGAGGACAATATCTCTCATGAAAAAAAGTTGCAACAATATTAAAGCTCTTTGCTGGTGGCTGAGTTTTATGATTGAATCTCAGGTGTTGAAATCTTTGTAGTTTATTAGTATTATAAATTATTTGTAAATTAAGTGAGGGTGAATTTTCAAACTAGATAAAAAGGTTATGATGTAATAGCTGAATCTAGATACATTCTGTATTTAGACGGCTTTTCTAGATAACTAGAGAGTACAACGATTAGCACTCATGTTCTCGGTGGATGGGAGCTCGTCCATAAAATGACTAGGAGTTCAGCGATTGCAAAAAATGTAATCAATTGTTTTTTGAAGAGATTCAGTGGCAGTAAGGCTCAACATGGATGGTTGTTGAGATAGTATGGCAGTTGCAGATCTAAGGAAGAATCCCTCATTAGTCATAGACATTGAGTGGTCTCCTAATGAGGTTATGCGACAGATTGAGATGTTGTTCGGTAATTGACTTCGGGAGGTCCTTGATTCGGGAGTTGAGGAAGCGAACTCAAGAATCCAACTTTCCAACTACACCTTTACGAGGGTTATGAGGCAACTTGATGGAGCATCTACTGATAAGCTAAAGAATAATTGATTATTTAGTTATTTATGAGTGATTTCAGTAAATCATGTAATGTATTCATTAACGGGGGGATGTTGGAGTTAATGCTTACATTCTATATTTGAGAAGTTGGTTTGTAATGGTTGAGAAATTCTCTCAACCTCTCTCTCTAAATTAGGAATAATTTGGATCTCAAAAACTCTATTTAATAGAGTAATATGAATGTAATCGGTGTGTGTGAGTGTATTTACACATACACCATTTTTGTATAGTATATGAGTGTGTTTAGTAATTGAGTAAATTTTAGTTATTTCTATCATTACAGTCTACATATTTACTTATTTTTTTATAAGTCTCAATAGTTATTGGAATATTGGTATATATAAATATATTGTAAAATGTTTTACCATTTTAAAAAGAAGAGACCAGAAAAGAAGTTCTTACCTTCCACATATTTATTTATTCTTCCCTAAGTTGCTCTTTTCCTTTTTAAAACTCAATAGTCACTGGAATATTGGTATATATAAATATAAAATTATATTGGAAAAAATAGTAGTTATTCTCATATTTGTTTATTTTGTTTCCAATAATTAGAATAGAAGTTCTTACGTTCTACATATTTATTTATTCTTCCGTAAGTTGCTCTTTTCCTTTTTAAAATTCAATAGTTACTGGAATATTGGTGCATATAAATATATTCGAAAAAATAGTAGTTATTCTGATATTTGTTTATTTTGTTTCCAGATGACAATTTTCAATTATGTTTTATTTTCCAAATTTTCTCTAACCGAGGCATAAAACCATATTATATATAAAGCCAGAAAAAAAATGTTACAATAAATATTGGCTATAAAAATAAATATTGAATATTGAAATAAATACATTTACAGTTACAATATTTATTTAATATATTATACTCTATTAATTTAATATCAAATTTTTGATTTATTATTTTCTATTTAAAAATAAAATAAATAAACAGTAATAAAAAAATTTAAAAATATATGTAAATAAATCAACAATAGTAAAGAAGAATAAACACATTTTTAAATAAATGAATATATCTATAAAGAGATATGATTAGTTCTTTCCTTCCAAGTTCCTCTCAACCATAACTTTGAGTAACATGATTGTCTTCTCATTATGGAATGTTTCAGTTAAGCTTACTTCTCTTCAATTTTCTTCATTTCTCATGTTTCTCTTTTAGTTTTCAACTTCTCATTTCTTGATACCTTTTCCTAACACCTCTTTTTAATAGAGCTATTTTTTCATCCCCCACTTAGCCATTAACTACCCAAAAATATAGATGGGTAATTGTGTACCTTAACTACCCAAAAATATAGGTAGGTAATTGTGTACCTTGGCCAATCTTTTTCCATGCTATTACAAGCATAATAACTAAGAAAATATGTCACCACTAGATATTTTTATAGCATAAAATATTTTCTTTTTATATAACCCTATTGTTTTATTTGTTTGTTTAATTATACTAATGACATAATTCGTGAATTCTTTAAACAATTAATAATTGTATCATTATTATTTTTGATAAATAAAATAGAATTATTTCCTAAGGAATATTATAATTTTTATTTTTCTTTGCATGTAGACTTCTAACATCTCTATTAGTATGTTTTCCTACTTATGTGGTTTTTCACGGATAACCATTCCATCCTCTCATGATTTGTGTCAAAATCCATAAACCAAACATGATGATGTTTTTCAGTGCTTCTAAGAGAATGAAATATTTTTTCTTTTAATGAAGTCTCTTCTCTTCTTATGTGACAAAATAAAAACTTGAAACCTCTTTGAGAGGAGGTAAGTCATTTTGACTCTTAGAACTTGCATGTTGGAATTTAACTAGTTGGATCCCTTGGTGCAGTTGATCTACTCGATTTTGGACTCCATCGGTTTAGATACAAACAATTAACCTCTATCAAATATGGCACACTTTGAAAAATTAAACAGGAAAATAAGCTTCGCCGATTTGTATGGCGTAGCTTTGCGTGACACGAGTGGACGGTAGACATGGACACGATATTCCGTCCCTCCGTTGCCACTGACGTGACTTAATCTTCAGACAAGAAAGCAATAGAAGATCTTAAATCATGGCTTGCTAGAACCACCGTCATCCGTGCGGAAGCGATGACGGGAATCACACCATTGCCAGCCACGTAACGATTCCAATAAAATAAAATAAATATTTTTCAACTTCCGGATGACGAGCGCCGGGGAATCTCATCCGGCATATTCGCTTCCGATTCAATAGCACCTGTCAATATATTAAAAAAAGTATAGAAACGTATTCCTTAAATTACCTTAAAACAAAGAAAGAGAGAATGTGAAAAAAATGCATAGTTACCAAGTTCGGCTGCAGCAGGTCGAGCGATGGGTAGGTAGTATACACGGACATGCAGCAAACAACAATCGTAAATAGTGGGCTGCCAGGGATTGGCTAGACTCGTAACGAAGTATCCCATCATTCTAGATAGATTCTCTAATGATATTTAGAAAAAAATTATTTTCAAAAACTCCTCTACGTATTTGATAAAATAATATCTTTTCCTCTAAATCTATTAAGT
The DNA here is from genome assembly GCA_034641835.2 of Pinus albicaulis. Lineage (NCBI taxonomy): Eukaryota > Viridiplantae > Streptophyta > Pinopsida > Pinales > Pinaceae > Pinus > Pinus albicaulis. Next base: position 169,416,362 of record CM076575.1, read on the forward strand.
TGGTGAAAGTCGTCGAACTCATAATTAATCATATGCCTAAAATAGATACACAAAAAATAAATATATAATTAAAATTAGTTATGTATATATAATTAAATTTATGTAATATATTATATGGTTTTTACTGTAGTGTGGTTAAATTTATATATAATTATCAAAATTATCTATATAGATAAGGTCATTACATTTTTAAATTAGAAAATAAAATATAAGAAAATAAAGAAAAATAATTTAAAAGAAATGAGATAAAAGTTTCATTTAAATAATATATATTTTTTAATGTTCATAATATATATACTTTCAAATTTTTTACATATTGAAATTTATGCTGTCAAATCTTTTTCAGTGTCTAGAATTTGGTAACTATGAAAGAAACACAAGCTGATGACGGATGACCGTAGACTTTCTATATTTTTGAAAATCGATGTAAGACATATTACCTGAAACCGACAAGGAGGCACTGTCCAAGGAAACACACGCAACTTACCATATCCTCGTAATATTGTCTAACATATTCCACGAAGTTAGACTTTTTCTATTTTCGGAAAACGATGTACAACATATTACCTGAAACAAACAAGGAAGGAATGTCAAAGTAAACACGCAACTGACCATAATATTGTATTTTAAAACATATTAGAATTTAGATGAAGGCAGATTATTTTTGAAAAACAATGGAAGACATATTACCTGAAACCAACAAAGAGGGAATCTCGAACGAAACATTGGACTGACCATATCCTCATAATATTTATATTTATGTTTTTGTTGTTAAATGAAGGTTATATATATATATATATGAATGAGAAAATGGCTACTCTACAAATAAAATATCTATAGTTATCTTTATGTTTTAGTTGTTGAAGGAAAGTTCTATATATATATATATATATATATATGACAATGGCTACTCCACAAATAAACAGACTATTTTTTATTGACACACGAACTCTAAAAGTGATTTACTTGATTGCTTGACTGAGATGATTATACATTACTTAGCTTTTTATTTTCTAAACAACCAGAACATCGACATAGTCATTTGCGGAAGAGACGGTTAGGTGGGTCGCATCAATATGGTTTGTGGACTTCCAAAACTTGAAAAGAATCATTTACGATTGTTATAAAAGGGAGCAACGTTCTTCATTTTTCATCAAATTCAGTCCATCTCTATTCATTTTCGATCAGTCGAAGAAAAATTGTGAGCTACAGCCATGGAAGCCATGATGCAGTACTGGTGATCTTATCATTCGGGAATAATGTTGTTATTGTGAGCGCAAGTGATCCAGATCCTTTACAAGACATTTGCGTTGCCAATTTGAAAAGCGAAGGTAATATAATTAATATTATGTTGCTCATGTCCATACACGGTATGTTTGAACACATTATTGTAAAATGTAATTAGATGTAATATAATATATATGTCTGGACCCTTTACTCTTATATTTATGAGGGGCCAATAACATCATCATCAATAAACATATATATATATATATATATATATATATATTGTTTGATTTGAATATATGTTCACTTATTGTGAACGGGTTCACATGTAACAATGCGATGATGGTCACGGCAAATGATTTCCGTTTGACGGGCCTAGATAAACCACGAGAAGTTGAAATTTTTTAATATAATAAACAGAGGAAATGTGTTTTTCAATAAGGCAAAATACTGCGGAAATTAACAGTCAAACACAGACAGTTTAAAAACACAAGAGACGAACAGAACTTCTGTTTTCTATTCAACTCTCTCTCTCTAAACATAATGAAATTACATTGCTTATATCAAAATGTCAAAAGCTTCTAAAAACCTAATTTATTCAATTCAATTCAATATTGGATAGACGTTCAACAACTAATCGTCTTTGGGCTGTCAAAAGACCAATTCTTTCATTAAAAATGGTATGCAGACCGTATTGTGAATTACATAGGAAAACACGTAAAAACGTGTCCAAAACAGAAACTGACGGACTTCAAATTTTATCAGTTTCGGCTCTGAAACCTCATCGCGTCTAGCGCCTCATCGCATTTCAGTGATATTAAACTTTAACATATGACACTATCCATTAAACATTGCAAGTTGTAATGTACGATAGTGACGTGACACATATCACATGGCACCCAAAATAACATAGCCTACGGGTGCTCCGAAAAACTTAAATTTGTGCGATTGCGATATACGACAGGGATATTGCATCGCAAAAAAAACAACATAACTTGTGGGTGGCGGAAAGGTAAAGTTAAAAACTCGTGATTGCAAACTTGCAGGCAGTAAAGGTTTAGGTGGGTCCTTACGATATCACTTCAGCGGAGAAACAAGTTTCGTTGCGGGCTTAAATGGTAAGTGATAAATGTTTCGATGTGCGGTATGCGGGTAGTAAACAAAGGTAAGTGTGATAAGACAAATAAAAAGGGTTAATTAGAAAATACAATGCGGTAGGGACATGTGGGTCCCGCCAATATCGTATAGGCGGGGATTTAACTTAACAGCGGAAAGGATTATACGCAAACCATAAAATTTTAGGGTGGTAAAGTGCAAAAAAATGGTAAGTCAATGCGGTAGTTGAAAACAATAAACGCAGAGGATGGTTGTGGATACTCTATTCTGATCTTTTGCATGAAACGCCTCAAGTTCTATGGATCTGTGCTCGTCCTTCTCTGCAATAAAAATTGATGGAATTGTGGACTGTTACTAGTCTTTATTCATGGCGGTGGTCGAGAGTTGATTCCAACACTCTCCCTTAATCATAACTACCGCCATAGGTCATTCCTAGACATTTTTTGAGATACTCAAAACTCTTCTATGCTAATAGCTTTGTGAGGATATCAGCAAACAGTTCCTTTGTCCTCCAATGCTACAAAACAATCTCACCATTGTTAACCAATTCTCTTATAAAATCATATTTTGCATCAATATGCTTTGTTCTCTTGTGGAAAGCATATTTTTTTGACAATGCTATTGTTGAGCTATTATCACCATAAATTGTGGTTCATTTGTCTTGCTCATGACACAAATCTCTCAGCATCCTTTTCATCCAAATAACTTGACAAGTTGTTGCTATTGCTGCTACATACTCTACTTCTGTTGTTGATAACGCAACTATTGGTTTTTTCTTGGAAGCCCATGAAATGGCTCACAATCCCAAATGAAACACATACCTAGATGTGCTCTTTCTATCATCTACACTTCGAGCCCAATCACTGTTAGTATAACCAATCAATTTAATCAGTTGAGGAGTATAAAACACCATACTCCTTCATTCCATTCAGATACCTTAAATTTGTCTTGGTTGCTTGCCAATTTGTCTCTTTTGGTGTCTCCATGAATCTAGAAATTAAATACATAATATCAGGCCTAGTTGCATTCAAATACATTAGACTGCCAACTATGCTCTTGTACAATGTCGGATTGACATCCTTCCTGCAATCTTCCTTACTTAATTTTAACTCCATGATAGTTGGAGTTAATACTGCTTTATTGTGCTGCATGTTAAACCTCTTCAAAACTTTTGCAGCATATTTTGCTTGGAAAATAAAAGTTCCCTTTTCATTTTCCTTTAGTTCTATGCCCAAGAAGTATCTCAATGAACCCATGCCAATCATTTCAAATTCACTTTTCATGACTACTTTAAAATCAGTAATGAGAGAAACTTTATTTCTTGTGAAAATTAAATCATCTACATATAAAACAACTATAAGGATCTTACCATCATTTTCTTTAATGGAGAATGTGGGTTCACCATCACATTTTTCAAACCCATTTTCTGTCAGGTAAGCATCAATTTTGATGTACCATGCTCTTGGTGATTGCTTCAGCCCATAAAGAGCTTTCTTCAACTTGCACACTTTTTTCTCTTGCCCTTCAATCTCATAGCCAAGAGGTTGTTCAACATATACCTCCTCTTTCAACACTCCACTCAAAAATTCTGACTTCATATCCATTTTGTAGACTTTCCACTTTTGTTGTGTTGTAATAGACAACAATGTCTGCACTGTCTCCATCCTTCCAATTGGTCAAAAGGTTTATTCATAATATCTTCCTTGTAGCTTTTGACAACAATTATTTCTTCATGCCTTTCTATTTTTCCTTCAACATTTCTCTTAGTCTTATAGACCCATTTTACTCCAATGACTCCTTTACCTTGTGGGAGGTCCACTAACTCCCATGTATCATTCTTTTCTATTGCACCAATCTCTTCATTCATTGATTCAATCCATTTTTCTTCTTTTATTGCAACTTCAAAATGAATTAGGTCATCAACATGACAAAACAAAGCAAATAAAGAATTCAGACCATTATTATTATGAGCTTCTTGCTCATAAATTTCACTCAAATTTCTGAATCTTGGTCTTCTTGGTGTGCTTGGAGTTCCAATATAACTTGAGGGAGTTTATGATCCTTGTGGTGTGCTTGGAGAAGCACTTCCTTGATTTCTGAAGGCTATTATGTTTCTTGTTTGTGGTGTGTTTTGTTTTGATTTTGTAGGTGGAGGTGGAGCCATTGTGGAGGAGTTATTTGTTGTTGTGCATTCCTCTTACTCTTCGTGAGACATACATGTCTTCACATTCACTGTTTTCTCTAAGCTTCCATCCCAAACTTCTTCTTCAATGAACTACATATCTCTATTGATTATAAATTTCTTGGTGGATGGATTATAGAGCTTGTAGGCCTTGGATTCATCACTGTATCCAACAAATCTACACTTCTCCCCCTTGTTGTCAAACTTCTTTCTTATTTGATCTGGGACATGTGCATATGCCACACATCCAAATACTTTTATGTGAGTGAAAAACTTTTTTGTTCCACTCCATGCTTCTTCCAGAACTCTTTTCATAACAACTTTGGTTGGGAATCTATTTAAAATATACGTTGCACAATTGACAGCTTGAGCCCAATATTCATTTTGCAAATGTTTTTCCTTCAGCATACTTCTGACCATGACCATGATGGTCCTATTCTTCCTTTCTGCAACACCATTTTGCTGTGGTCTATATGTTGTGCTAAACTACTTGTGTATGGCATTCTCCCTATAGAAACATAGGAAATATTTGGAGATATATTCTCCACCTCTGTTAGTTCTCAACACTTTTATGTAGTGCCCACTCTTCTTCTCAACAAGAGCTTTGAAGTGCTGGAACTGTTCAAACACTTCACTTTTCTGTTTCAAGAAATAATCCCATGTCTTTCTTGTATAATCATCTATAAATGTCAAGACATAATGGCTACTAGCTAAAGATGGTATTTGCATTGGTCCACACAAATCTGAGTGGACAATATTTAAGGGTGCATTTTCCCTTATACTCTTTCCTACTGGAAATGATTCTCTATGTTGTTTTCCCAAGATGTAGCCTTCACATAGGTTGCCTAGTTTCCCTATGAGTGGTAATCCTTTTACCATCCCTTTTCTACACAAGCAGTTCAAACCTCCAAAATTGAGATGTCCAAATCTCAAATGTCATAACGAGTTTTCGTCTTTCACTTCTTCTTGAGAGACCTCTTGTGTGACTACTACTACCACACCTCCTTCCTTCAAGCCTATTCTAAGCCTGAGAGGAAACATCCTATTCTTTTTCATATGCACTTATGCAATGACCATTTTAGTTGGAGGTATGTCCATGATTGTACACACATCATTGTTATAAAACACATTGTAACTCTTGTTCACGAGGTTTCCAATGCTCAGAAGGTTACATTTCAGGCCAGGCGAGGTACATAATATACATCTGGCAAAAATTTCTTCTCTCCCTTCCTTTTCAGTATTGATACTCTTCCTATCCCCTTAACAAATACTCTACTATCAGTCCCCTTTATCACTTCAAACTTCACATTCTCATCCAGATTGGCAAACATTGCTATGTTTCCAGTCATGTGGTTACTACAAATCGAGTCTAAGAACTATATCTTCTTGTTTTTCTTGTGCTACATTACGTGTTAGAAGCACATTACTCTGGTTCTGAATTTCTTTTGCAAAATTAACATTTTGACTATTATTCATGTTATTTTGTTTCTTTCTAAATTCATTGGCATAATGCCCATACTTTTTACAATAATGACATTAGACTTGGGATTTGTCATAACTTTGTCCTTGTGCTTGACTCTAGCTTGAGCCTTCACTTTGATTTTGGTTGCTGCCCCTTCCACTTGTGCTTGTAGTGTTGTTTCTTCCACTTCTTCTTTTCCAAAGTAGTTTAATCTTCCTCGACCAAAAGACATTTGTGTCTTGAAATCATGCTCCAAGGAGGATTTCGCTGTTTTTTTCAGTCTATGTTCATGAGACAGCAAGTATGCATGAAGCTCATCCACTAAAAATTGTGAGAGATCCTTTGTCTCTTCTATTGCCACTACTATGGCATCAAATTTTGAGGGTAGAATTCTCAATATTTTCTCCACTATTATTCTTTCCTCAAGTGTCTCTCCATGATACCTTATCTGGGTAACCAACCCAATCACATGTGTGAATAATGAGTCTATGTTATCAGACTCTTTCATAAAGAGAGTTTTAAAATCTCTCCTCAACATTTGTAGCATTACTATCTTCACCTTCTCCATGATTGATAGGATGTTTTGAGCATATCCCATTCCTCCTTAGACTTTGTTGCTACTACAATCCTTTGGAAAATTCTCTCATGTACTACCTGAAAGAGATAGAAGAGGGCTTTGGAGTCCTTCTTCCTATTATCTCTCAACAAGTCTTTTTGTGTTGCTGTCAAAGCAATCAACGCAGTTGCATCTGTTGGTTCTTGGAAACCTTGTTCCACCAGATCTCATATATCTTGTGAAGAAAAAAGGGACTTAATTGTAATGACCCAATAATCATAATTCTTCCCATTAAACTGTGGTAGTTGGGGTTTCGTCAGGCTGGTACCTGTTGTGGCCATCGTGATTGTATTAATCAAAGAATCTTCTTAATTTTGTCAAACGGAAGATTTCTAGATGCTGGAGAAATCCACTTCTTCAAATCAATCTTACAGGTTCTACAGTAAATTTCGAGCTCGTGCATATTTGACCAAGAGCCTATGCTCACTCTGGTACCGTGTTTAAATTTATGAATACAATAAACAGAGTAAATGCATTTTCCCCACAACACAGAGAATGAAAAATACTATGAAAATTAACAGTCAAACACAAAGAACATAAAAACACAGGAGCGGAACAAAAATTTTATTTTCTATTCAGCTCTCTCTCTCTAAACATAATGAAATTACATTTCTTATATCAAAATGGCTGAAGCCTGTAAAAACCTAATCTATTCAATGCAATTCAATTCTAGATGGACGTTTAACAACTAATCGTCATTGGGATGTCAAAAGACCCATTATTGCATTGAAAATGGTATGCAGACCGTATTGTGAATTACACAGGAAAACACCTAAAAACACGTTCAAAACACAAATTGGTGGACTTCAAATTTTATCGGTTCTGACTCTAAAACCTCATCGCTTCTGGCGCCTCATCGCATTTTGGCGATATTAAACTTTAAAATATGGTGATATCCATTAAATTTTGTAGGCTGTGATGTGCCATAGATACGTGGCACATATAGCATCACAACCAAAATAACATAGTCTGCGGGCACTACGAGAAAACTTAAATTTGTGCGATTGTGATATGCGACTGCGATATCGCATCGCAAAACAAATATCATAACTTACGAGCGACAGAAATGTAAAGTTAAAAACTTATGATTACAAACTTGCAGGTGGTAAAGGTTTAGGTGGGTCTTGTCGATATCGCATCGGCAAAGAAATAATTTTCGTTGCAGGCTTAAATGGTAAGTGATAAATGTTGCGATGTGCACTATGCGGGTGGTAAACAAAGGTAAGTGCGGTAAGAAAAATACAAAGGGTTAAGTGGAAAATACAATCGGTATGGATATGTGGGTCCTGTCGATATCGCATCGGCGATGATTTAACTTAACAGTGGAAAGGCTTATGAGTAAACCATAAAAGTTGCAGGCGGCGAAGTGCAGACAAATGGTAAGTCAATGCGGTGGTTAAAACAATAAACGCAGAGGATGGCCTTGGGTACTCTATTCTGATATTTTGCATGAAATGCCTCCATCTCTATGGATCTATGCTCGTCCTTCTCTGCAATAAAAATTGATGGAATTATGGGCTACTGCCGATCTTTATTCATGGTGATGGTTGAGAGTTAATTCCAGCAGGAGATACAAGTAACAAGTTGGGATTTTCCATAACACCAACTTTTGTAATGCAGCTACCAGGCTTAAACACCTTGGGAATCTCCATGTTTCTGCTCAATTATGTTGCTTCTCTCATCCTTAACCTCCTTACACACATCTGTGGGCCATCGAAATCGAGGGTAATCTCTTAGTTGGCTTTATCACCACTAACAATGCTCTGTTCGCCACAACACTAAAGAAGGGAGATGTATTTGTGTTCCCGCGAGGTCTTGTGAATCTCCAATAGAACATTGGCCCTATCAACGCAGTGGCCATATTTTCATTAAACAACCACAATCCAAGAACTGAAAAGGTTGCATCGGCCTTGTTCAGAGCCTCTCCTCCTGTCTTTGTCTCTGTTCTCGCCAAAGCTTTCCAAATTGATGACAAGCTCGTCAAAATTCTCTAGCACAAGTTCACATCCTCATGATCCTGATATGATGATATCTGCATCCATCATATTATTATTCAGTAGATTTTTTTTCCCTTCCTTCTAGTTACTTATTTTAATTTATGTGGTATTTGTATAGTTAAATAAAACCAATCTCATGAGTGACATAATAATATTTGTACAGTATCTTATATGTATCGATGTCCATATCTATATAAATAAAAGGTCAGTATTTCAGATATGACATTGCGTTTCCTCCATATCTATATGAATACCAGTATAGGGTAAGAAGAAGGGTCTGTTAGAAATTGGAAATAAGACAACAAAGAGATGCGTTTCCCCAAAAACATAGAGAATGCAATTGCAGAAATAAAATTACACACACACAGAGTAAGAACACACACAAGAGGAATTCTTTTTCATTTATTCAAATCTTCTCTCTGAACATATGAAAATCACATTGCTTTAATACAAAATGGCCGAAGCCCGAAAATTTAAGGAAATTCAATGAAGGAATCGACGAGTAACAACCAAACGTCCTTCTGCTCAGATCTGTTGTTTTCTACATGAAACAACATAAAAAACACAAAAGGTCAGACTTGAAATATTATAGGTTTCCACTTCGAAACCACATCACATCCACACTTCCATTGGAAATCACAAATAAGCAATTTCAACATTTAACTATGCATGATACAAGAAAACATAAATCCTTGCGATTGCAATGTGTGATGGCACGATCACATCGCAACTTAAATATTTTATTTTGCGTGCGCTACCCTCCTGAGCTTGTAGTATGCAATATGCAGTTGCATTGTATCACAAATAAAATAACATAACTTGAAGTGCTAAAAATTTAAGTCATAAAGCATGTAAAGTGTGAAGTGCGGGCGGAAAAAAAGGTCTGACATAAAAATGTGCGAAGTACGACATTGCGGGCGTGGTAAAAGGTAAGTGGTAAATCTTGCGTAATGTCAAATCTAAGTTTTGTGATGTGCGATGACAATGTCACATTGCAACATCGCAAGGTTTGGTGTGGGTGCTTAAAGGTAAATGCTAAACTGTGTGAAGTCCAAGCTGTGACACGATAAACTGTGGGAAGTGTGAAACGCGAAAAGGTAAGGAATAAGCAAAAAAAAAGGTTTGCAGCAGATTGGTAATGCAGTAAAGGTTGGTGGGTCCCACTGATATCACATTGAAGGAAACTTAAGTTTCGATGAAAGGCTTAAGAGGTAAACCTTAAATATTGTGGGTTGTGATGTGTGGGTAAGAGATAAATCAATGGCAGGAAATAGAATTAAACGTAGAGTGTGGGCTCGGGTACTCTATTTCTAATTTTGCGTGAAACATCTTTGGATTTTGGATCTATGATTTTTCCTTTCTGAAACAAAAAATTCAATGAATTGTGGGTTGCTGCCAGACTTTATTCATGGTGGTGGCTGGGAGTATTTCCAACACTCCCCCTTAATCACAACTGCCACCATCAATCATTCCCAGAAACTTTTTGAGATAAACAAAATTTTTCTATCCCAATGGCTTTGTGAGGATATCTGCAAACTGTTCCTCTAACCTACAATGTTGCAAAACAATTTCACCATTATTAACTAATTCCCTTATGAAATGATATTTGGCATCAATACGCTTTGTTATCTTGTGGAAAATGGAATTCTTTGACAATGCAATTGCTAAATTATTATCAAATAAAATTATGGTTCCTTTTTCTTTTTCATGACATAAATCCCTCAGCATTCTTCGCATCCAAACTAATTGGCATGTTTCTATTGTTTTTGCTACATATTCAGCTTCTCCTGTTGATAATGAAACTATTGGATACTTCTTGGAAACCCATGAAATGGCTCTTGATTCAAAATGAAAAACATACCCTGATGTGCTCTTTTTGTCATCTATACTTCCAGCCCAATCACTCTTAGTGTAACCAATCAGCTTAAAATCATTAGTTTTGGAGTATAGAATACCATACTCCTTTGTTCTATTTACATACCTTAATATTCTCTTGGTTTCTTGCCAATGTGTCTCCTTGGATGTCTCCATGAATCTGGATATCAAACTTGCTGCATACATTATATCAAGCATAGTTGAAGTCAAATACATTAGACTACCAACCATGCTTTTGTGCAGTGACGGATTGACATTTTTGCTGCAATATTCCTTGCTCAATTTCAAACCCATCACACTTGGAGTTGATGATGGCTTGTTATTTTTCATATTGAACCTCTTTAAAACTTTTGCAACATACTTTTCTTGGCAGATAAAAGTTCCCTTTTCTGTTTTTTTTACTTCTATGGCTTTCTGTTTTTTTTACTTCTATGCCCAAAAAATATATTAATAGCCCCAAGTCAGTCATTTCAGACTCACTTTTCATGACTGCTTTGAAATTAACAATGAGAGAAACATCACTACCTTTAAAAATAAAATCATGTACATACAAAACAACAATAAGGATCTTACCATCATTTTCTTTGATGTAGAGTGTGGGTTCAACATCACACTTGTCAAACCCATTGTCCACCAGGTAAGCATCAATAGTGTTGTATCGTGCTCGTGGTGCTTGCTTTAGCCCATAAAGAGCTTTCCGCAACTTACACACCTTGTGTTCTTGCCCTTCTATTTCATATCTAGGAGGTTGTTCACCATACACCTCCTCTTTCAGAACTTCATTCAAGAATTTTGACTTCACATCCATTTGATAAAATTTCCATTTTTGTTGTGCTACTATAGGCAACACTATCCACATTGCCTCCATCCTTGCAACTAGTGCAAAGGTTTATTCATAGTCTCTTCCTTGCTGCTACTTGTAGTCTTTGACAACTAGCCTTGCTTTGTGCCTTTCTATCTTTTCTTCAATGTTGCTCTTTGTCTTATAGACCCATTTCACTCCAATAACTTCTTTTCCTTGTGGGAGGTCCACTAACTCCCATGTGTCATTTCTTTCTATTGCCCCTTTCTCTTCATTCATTGCTTCAATCCATTTCTCTTCTTTGACTGCATCTTCAAAATGGTTTGGTTCATCAACATGAAAAAATAATGAAAATAAAGAATTCAGACCAACGCTATTATCAACATCTTCTTTCTCATAAATTTCACTTAAATTTATGAATCTTGGTCTTCTTGTATTTGCTGAAGATGTGCTTGGAGTTGCACTTGAACTCGGGGGAGTTGTTGATCCCTGTGGTGTTCTTGGAGAATCACTTCCTTGGTTTCTCAATGCTGTTCTATTTCTTTCTTGTAGTGTGCTATGTTGATATTGTGTAGGTGGATGAGGAGCCACCATTGAGGAGTTGCTTGTTGCAGTCCATTCCTCTTTCTCTTCATGATACATACATGTCTTCACATTTAGTGGCTTCTCTAAGCTTCCATCCCATGCTTCTTCTTCTATGAACTGAACATCTCTGCTAATTATTACTTTCTTGGTTGATGGATTATAGAGCTTGTAAGCCTTGGATTCATCACTGTATCTAAGAAATATACATTTCTCCCCCTTTCTGTCCAAATTATTCCTTAACTGATATGGGACATGTGCATATGCTACACATCCAAACACTCTCATGTGAGTGAAAAATTTCTTTGTTCCACTCCATGCTTCTGCTGGAACTCTATTCATACTACATTTTGTTGAGGTGTATACCTTGTGGTAAACTGCTTGTGTATTTCATGCTCCCTGCAGAAACGTAGGAAGTCTTTGGAGATATATTCTCCACCTCTATCAATTCTCAACACATTTATGTAGTGTCCACTTTGCTTCGCAAAAAGAGCTTTGTAGTGGTAGAACTGTTCAAACACTTTACTTTTCTGTTTTAGGAAATATACCCATGTCTTCCTTGTGTAATCATATATGAATGTCAAAATATAATGAATTCCAACTAATGATGGAATTTGCATTGGTCCACATAGATCTGAGTGGAAAATCTCCAAAGGTGCCTTTGCCCTTATAGTATTTGTTGTTGGAAATGATTCTATTTGTTTTTTTCCCAAGACGCAGCCTTCACATAGGCTGTCTGGTTTTTCTATGAGTGGTAATCCCTTTACCATGCCTTTTCTATGCAACAAATTCAAACCTCCGAAATTGAGATGTCCAAATCTCAAACGCCGTAACCAGTTCTCATTTTTCACTTCTTCTTGAGAAAATTCTTGTGTGACAAATTCTAAAACACCTCCTTCCTTCAATTATTACCTTTTCTTGAGAGGAAACATTATATTTCTTGTCATATGCACTTTTTCAATGAGCTGTCTACTTGGAGTTTTATCCATGATTGTGCACACATCATCTTTAGAAAATACATTGTATCATTTTCACATGATCTGTCCAATGCTTAGAGGGTTACATTTCAGGCCAGGGACATAATAGACATTTGACACGAACTTCTTCTCTCCCTTCTTTGTCAGTATGTTTACTCCTCCTTTCCCCATGACAGAGACCTTACTATCAGTCCCCATTGTCACTTCAGATTTTAAGCTTTCATATAAATAGGAAAACATTGCTATGTTTCTAGTCATATGGTTACTACAACCTGAATCTAAGAACCATACAACTTCTTGTTTTTCTTGTGCTACATTACAAGCTAAAAGCACACTACCATGGTTCTGATTTTCTTTTGTGAAATTCACACTAGGTTTACTACCCATGTCATTTTGCTTCTTTCTACATTCATTTGCATAATGACCATACTTTTTGAAATAATGACATTGGAAATGAGATTTATCATACCTTTGTCCTTGTGGTTGATTCTGGCTTGAGCCTTGGCTTGGATTATGATTGCTTTCCCTTCCACTTGTGCTTGCAGGGCTGCTTCTTCCACGTCTGTGTGGGATTCTTCCTCTTCCTCGGTAGTTTGATCTTCCTCGAACTCTACCTTGACAAAAAGACGTTTCTATATTAAATTCATGTTCCAATGAGGAGTTTGTTGCTCTGTTCAGTCTGTGCTCTTCAGACATCGATGATGCATGAAGTTCATCCACTGAAAACTGTGAGATATCCTTTGTCTCTTATATGGCCGCTACTATGGAATCAAACCTTGATGGTAGAATTCTTAAGACTTTCTCAACTATTCTCCTTTATTCAAGTGTCTCTCCATGAGACATGATTTGGATAACAAACCCAATCACATTTCTAAAGAATGAGTCTCTATTATTAGACTCTTTCATACAAAGAGTTTCAAAATCTCTTCTTAGCATTTGATGTTTTTCTCTCTTGACCTTTGCCATGTGTTGATAGGCAGTGTGGAGGGTATCCCATGCCTCCTTGGACTTCATTGCTCCTGCAAACCTTGGGAAAATACTCTCATGTACTTCTTGGAAAATATAGAAGAGGGCTTTGGAGTCCTTCTTCTTATTTTCCCTCAAAAAATCTCTTTCTGCTTGTGTCAAAGCATTATATGTTGTTGCATCTGTTGATTCTTGGAAACCATTTCCCATCTGCTCCTAAATATCTTGTGAAGCAAACATGACCTTCATTGTAATAGCCCAATAATCATAATTCTTCCCATTGAACTTTGGTAGTTGAGGATTGCCTGTTGCTGCCATCTTGACTGTGTAAAAAAAAAACTTCTCACTGCTGGAGAATCTACTTCTCAAAACAACATTTCAGCTTCTTTAGTAAAGAGAGAGTTTTTTCATTCACTAAGAGCCTAGACCTACTCCAATACCATGTTGGAAATCAAAAATAAGACAACAGAGGGATGTGTTTCCATCACAACATATAGAATGCAATTATAGAAATAAAATTACACACAGACAGAGAAAGAACACAAATTAGAGGAATTCTTTTTAATTTATTCAACTCTTCTCTCTGAACATATGAAAATTAAATTTCTTTCATACAAAATGGCCGAAGCCTGAAAATTTAAGGCAATTCAATGTAGGAATGGATGGGTAACAACAAAACATCCTTCCGCTCTAATATACTATTTTCTACATGAAACATTGTACAAAACAAAAAAGGTCGGACTTGAAATATTATAGGTTTCGGCTTCGAAACCACAACGCCTCTGCGCCTCCATCGTAAATCACAAATCGACGATTTTAACATTTAACTCGACACAATACGGGAAAATATAAATCCTTGTGATTGCAATGTGCGATGGCACAGTCGCATCGCAAATTAAATATTTTAGTTTGCGGGCGGTACCTTCTTGAGCTTGCAGTATGCAATATGCGATTGCATCGCATTGCAAATAAAATAACATAACTTTTGGGTGCTAAAAAGGTAATTCATAAATCATGCGAAGTGCGAAGGACAAAAAAGTTAAGACATAAAAATGTGTGAAGTGCGATATTGTTGGTTCGGTAAAAGGTGAGAGGTAAATCTTGCAAAATGCAAAATCTAAGTTTTACAATGTGTGATGACGATTTCGCATTGCAACATCCCAAGGTTTTGTGCCGGTGCTTAAAGGAAAATGCTAAACTATGTGAAGTGCGGGGTATGACATGGTAAACTGCGAGAAGTGCGAAATGCGAAAAGGCAAGGAATAAGCGGAAAACAAGGTTTGCAACGGGTTGGTAATGCGGTAAGGGTTGGTGCATCCCACCGATATCGCATCGGCGGAAACTTAAGTTTCAACGAAAGGCTTAAGAGGTAAACCTTAAATTTTTTGGGCTGCGATGTGCAAGTAAGAGCTAAGTGAATGGCAGTAAATAGAATTCAACATAGAGTGTGGGCTCACGTACTCTGTTTCTAATTTTGCAAGAAACACCTTCAGATTTTGGATCTGTGCTTTGTCCTTCCTGCAAAAAAAAAATTCAATGAAGTGTGGGTTGCTTCCAAATTTTATTCATGGCGGTGGTTGGGAGTATTTCCAAAAGGGTTTGTCCAAAACAGGACGAAATCTAGAGAACCAAAACTATGAAATACCAAAAAATTCAAGTGAATCAGATAGCCATGGTGAGAACAGATAAAACCATAACAGTAACCAAGGCCTTTGGAGAAACACCCCACTGTTAAATAAAAATAAGGCCTCCCTTATGGGAAAATATCCCCTTCTAGCTCGCTCCACTTGAATATTCATGTCTATTATAGTGTCAAGATGGGAATGGGGACGCGAACACTGATGGGAGAAGAAAAGGGTATTCTGGTTGTGAGTGCAGTGTTAGTGAATTTAATTGTTAGCAAAAATAATGTGATGATTTGAAATTCATCAGGACCTCCCAAGGGAAGGTGATAATCTAAGTGTCTATTGGTCATGGAGATATTTGAACCGTGCCAAAAAATATCTCTTGTAAAACTTCGACACATTACATATTTTAGATATGACTCTTCTTGTAAGTGGAGATGGAAAATATAAACAAGATAAAACACTTACAAAACATAAAACCCGAAAACACACACAGATACCAACAACAAAATAGAGTTGGCCTTAAAAAACCTACACACCTTCTTCTGGAATTATTTACTTCATCGCCTGCATCTGTTTGCTGCTAAATTTAACCCTCTCGATTACCTCACCAACCTAATCATAAGTGTTCTACTTTTCCTCCTTTGTAAGTTGATTTCTCTAATTAGGAACCATTTTCATAATATTCCCCTGACCCTTCCTCTGTTTCACTATAATTTCTGGTGCCTTAAAATATTCCACCCCATTTATAATATTATCTAGATTAGCTCAACCTACAATCCCCACTCGCCCATTCTTAGCACAAGAAAATTTTCCGGAGACTCCCCACTTGGTAATATTCTCTACCTTGTGAGGGAAAATGGAGGTCGCTAGTCCATAATTTGAAGGCTTTAGCTTGTTCGTGATGGTGGCTAGAGATTTTTGATTAGATAAATCAACCTCGTGCTCCTTGAGGCCACCAAATTAGGGATAGAGGTTTTTTTCTGCAACAACCATGAAATATTTTATTTACATTCTCAATGAAGGCGGTGGAAAGGAAAAAGAAACGCCCATTGGGGTTCTGTTTTGTATTTCGTTGGCGATTTTTATCTCAAATTTTTCCTTCCAGAGGGTAACAAGAGGCTATTTTTTTACCACCATTTCTAGTGTAAGTATCGAATATGGTGATTAAGGCTTCGATATGTGTTTCTGACTTGCCATGACCACTATATAGAAGAAAAATTCCACCCTTTCGAGCATTAATAATTTATTTTCCTGGTTTAGTTCCACTTCCCATTCAAGTGAACCCACTAACATATGTCATAAGATCAAATTTTCACCCCTATCCACCATCGTTTCCTCGTTCTCTCGAAGCTTCCATGTGACCCAATGGCCTCCAACTTTCTTCACCCCATCGGTATGGTCAGCTCTAAGAATGAGCCATGCACGAAGGTTTGAGTTTCTTACACGATTAGAGCCAAGTGAAGGAACAAATGGTTTGAACATGGAGGTAGTTGTTACAGGAGAAGCAGACAAATCGTGAATAATTGCTAACTATCCTTTGTATTCCCTCCTATCTCCTTCTCAATCAATTTCTGAATGAGCATAACTAGTGTTTCTTATTCCTTATATCATGTTGCATTAAAATCCAAAAAGGAATAATAAAACCTAATGAGACATTGCACTTCCAACATAATCAAACCATTCCTTGACAAAACTGAATGAGAATATTAAGAGAAATTTTCACCTGAGATTTTTTTTTTTAATTCCCTTCAAAACCACACTATACACCTTAGGAGATCTCACAAACATAGCCTGGCAATGTATATAATAACCAAACTTCTAACACCTATTTTATTAACACTACACAATAGTACCCTTTAGCTCCTAGGCTTTTAAAAAAATATTTAAACTAATGTAACATTAGGAATTATTTCGTAAACCATATGCCCTTTTTATTTTGGGAAGATGTACTTCAAGGTTCAAACATAACTCCAAGTTTATTACATATCCATGTTTTCACATGGGTTTGGGGGTGCAGGAAAATGGCTTGGCAGGTATAAGAACATGGCTTGAGAAGGCCTTGGTGACTTGAGACACTTTATCACTCTCCCAAAAGGATCCAATGGAGTTTGGATGAACGATAAAAGCTTAAGTGATTCAATCCATCTCTCTATCTCTACTGGTTGAATTTTAGTAAAATAGATCTATCATGGATTTCAGTTGGGTTGATAAGTTGAAATTTTTTCAAAACAATGTTCTAATTTATAACAAATTCACCTACTGACCTCAAGTGTTTGATGCTATTCCAAACGTTAGTGTGAATTCTAATTGCAAGCGTACGAAAAAAGTTCACTTTAGCTGTACATAACAAACAGCACTAACATCAAAGATGGCTGCCAATTTCTTTAGGTCTATAGTTACTTGACCAAGATAAATGCTACAAAATCTAGATCTATGCACTAAAGGACATTAAATAACAAATAAAAGCAAGAGTTACTCCATGCATCCAATAGACAAGACAATAATATTTTTTTTTTAATTTTTTATTTATGACACCTCAGAAGGGAACGTAGAAATATGTTACCAGTCCCTCTCAATGGGATGGGTTATTGTATTTCCACAGTGCTTTAGATCTAAGACCTCTCTCTCTTGATGGTGTAGAAAACCTAGACAAAAATGGAACTCAAAGGGAGCTCACAAGCGAAAAGATAGAAAAATATGACAATGATGGAGGATCAAAGTCAGACCAAAAATATAGATCGAGAGTGATAGTTAGGCAACAAAAGGTAGTGAATGAATGGAAAAACCCTTCTATTTATAATAAAATATTGAGTTAGTCTAGATATTGGTGCATAATTAAAATATTATTAACCAAATCTAGATCCAACTTTTATGGAATATTTTATTATTTTTGTTGGAGGGAAAAGGAATTTTAATTTGGTCAAATCCCTTTTTTTGTAAATAATAAATACATAAAATGATTTATTTATTATTTTAAGAATGTGGTTGAGTAATAATTAAATAAATAGTGATTTATTAAATTATTTATAAATAATTTAGTCAAATTTAACAAGGAATATTATTTAAATAATGTTTAAATAATTATTCCTAGAAAATAATAAGATAAATAGTGATTTATCTAATTAATTTTTGTGTTTTGGGTTAAATATGACTAGGAATATTAGTTAAACTATTTTTTAATTAGTTATCCCTTGATTAAAATAAAAAAAATAAGGATTTATTCAATTATTCCTCATGGGGTTTCCTGTTCAGAATATAAACAACTTAATAAATTATTGATTACTAAGTTATTTTTCATAGTGAAAGCAATTTTACTAGGTAAAATTGGTCTTACATGGTGTAATTAGTTCCATCTAATAATAACATGTTAAATGACCAAAAATTGGTGTAAAATATTTCCCCCTAGCATGCGAGCGTTAGGAGCTAATCGTATGACCAAAGTACGTTTTAAGAACTCAATCACTAAGCACCGAACAGGGAGTCAAAGAGAAAGAAATATAAGGTAGACTAAAGTGGTAGAGGACAAGACCCTGAGGAGGAGAGACTTACAGGTGTGAAAAGTATATTTTATGAGTGAGTACCTATTCTACATGACATGGGGGAGGCATACCTATGCTCGACGAGATAACAAAGTACAAAGAATAATGCATCCAATAAACAAGGGACTAAACTATATAGTACATGCTGGAAGAAACATGCGCCAGATAAAAACATGACAATGATGTTGGGCCA
Source organism: Pinus albicaulis (assembly GCA_034641835.2). Taxonomy (NCBI): domain Eukaryota; kingdom Viridiplantae; phylum Streptophyta; class Pinopsida; order Pinales; family Pinaceae; genus Pinus; species Pinus albicaulis. The sequence goes on from CM076575.1 coordinate 169,435,524, forward strand.
CTAATTTGTAATATTATTATCACTTCTTAACATCCATTTCATTCATTTCTAATGTTCTTTTATCACATTATTTATCATAATTTATTATATAATTCCATTTCATAATTATTTATGCTCTTTTGGATAAATAATACTTTTTCTCCTTTATTTTAATAAATTAATGATTATTATGCATTATTTTTCCAATGATGGTTTATTAATGAATTCGTTATAACATCACTCAATATTGTATCGCTCAATATCTCTTCCAGATTGTAGATTTGATCTTCAACTGATAATTAAATATTCCAACTCAGAGATTCGCTTGGATAACAAGAGACAGTTTTGCGTTGAACATTTTGGGCAAACGGAGAAGAATCCTAAAAATTAGAAACATGGGTTTTGTGCATAATAAACCAAGTTAGTTTTCCTCATAGCAATTTTCCAAAATTCAATTTTGATTGAGAGAAATGTAGGGTTCTTCGAAGGAAAGATTTGCAGATTTTCTGTTGTGGCTTTTTTCCAAAATTGCCCCAATTGTAATTGCCAGATTCGACTTATGCCAACTAAATCATGATAGAAATATCTTTTAGCTCTCATCTTTCTCATTGATATTTTTTAATTAGTCTATTTCCCTTTGTTTTTTGTATATTTAAAAGAGCACAAATCAGAGAGTGAGAGGATAAAATGCATAGGGGAGGACGCATAGAGGGTTAGCTTGCAAGAGATCAAGTTTTGTAACATAATACTTTTAATTAATTGAATGAAATTCATTTTGTCATTCTATCTATAAGCTGCGAGTCTACCAAAGCCCTATTCAGAGAGTTGGGCCCACTCTTTTGATTAGGTTCTGTGTTATTTCCTTTTGTTTCTTTCGCATTTCTGTTTGAGTATTTTAACTACTGTTATGGTATGTTATTTAATTGTTGTAAATGCGTTATAATTCTGCAATTTATCTTTAATTACTATTACAATAGTTTTGTTTGTTTTAATTATTGAATCTATGATCAATATTGGATTATGCCATTTCTCCTGCATATACCTTGCGCGTTACCTTGAAATAAAGTACGCACCCAGATTGATAATTAATGTGGGAAAGGGTTTGAATATTCATTCACACTTGGACAACAACATTTTGGCACCATTGTCGGGGAGGCTAATAAAGGTGAAAGTAAACGATTCATATTTATCTAAGGATCAATATCTCTTCATAGGGAGGGAAATGCTACCCTCCTCTAGGTCTTAAGCATAGTTGTTTTGTTTTCCTTTTCGATTGATTTCTTAGGAACCAATCTCTCATCTTAGGGAGGGAAATGCTACCTTGCTCTACGTCTTGAGCATAGTTGTTTTTTTTTCCTTATCGATTAGTTTCTTAGGAACCAATATCTCATCTCGGGGAGGGAAATTCTAACCTACTCCAGGTCTTGAGCTTAATATTTCATTGATTTTCTTTCTTTATTTGTGTTTAAACACCCAAGCTTTCGTCCTGGGGAGGGAATTTTCACCCTGCTCCAGATCCTGAGCTTTAATAATTGTTTGAATTTTTTTTCCTTCCTCTAGTTCTATGAACAAAGATATAAACAAAAAGGCAGAGGAAGACCCCCAAAACTCACAGGATTAGGTAAAGGAAGAAAGCATCAACACAATCAAGAACTTAGTCAATGAACTTCCGAATGCGACAGATATGGGAAATCAAGACTATATTGAAGGTTGGTTTCACTCTCTTGTTTTCTTGCAGCATCACTCCACACTTCAGCAACTCTTGGCACCATCTTTAACAGGGAAGTTTGTCTCTCATACCCATGTATTTTTATTCACATAAAATTTTCAAATATGAGTATGTGCATACTTGAGGCATTATTTCAAAAATAGCTTCACTATAAGTACTCTTATATGTAAGTATATTTTATTTTTAAAAATAGAGTAGTGTAGTGTAGAATATAGGATGAATAAAGAGATAAATAAATAAAAAATTTTATATGTAAAAATACTTTTTTTTGTTGCAACATGCTGTGAAAATTAACATCGGTGATCAATATTCAAATTTAATTATGTATGAGGATGAATTATATTGAAAATAAATTTCTACAAACATTAATCTTCATTTTTATCACCTTCTTGGAAAAATTCCTTAATTATAATATCTTATGGCTTAGAGTCTTGATGAAAATTCTTGAAAAAGAGTCGAGACAATCATGTTTTGAGGGACCAAATGGGAATATTTTAAAGACCTAGTTCTATCATATGTAGCCCTTTATGTATACTTTCTAACCCAATTTTAATCACTCAATTTGGATCTGAAACGAAAACGTTATGACCAAAACAATGGCAGGATGTCTAGTAGGCTGCTCAGGAACAAAGTTGGGACAGTCCGTTTTTGGAGGCCTAAATGACTATATTTTGGAACAAAAATTCTATGGTATATTCACATATGAATCTAGTTTACAAAAAATTTTGAATCAATTTATTTCGATATGGTATGAGGAAGTTATGACCAAAATAATGACTATATATCATAAATCAGCACTCTTGAAACTTTGTTTTCTCAGTTGTTCACTAGCAAAGTTTACCCATCAATTATTCATGCCTTAAAAACCTATTTATATTGGATATATATAAATAAATATACTTTAATTTCCAATTTTAATCAGTTCAATCTGTCATCAAACGAGATATTTATGCTTAAAATATCAATTGTTGGTCTGAGTTGGGAAATTGAAAATGGCTTTGTTATGAAGTTTTTTCTAAGTAAATTTGACATATCATATCATGGAATTTTTAAAACATGTTTCTATTTGTGATATATATTTGCATTATCTTTTATTTGGCTTTTGAATCACTCAAATCGAATTAAAAACAAAGAAGTTTTGATTGAAGCACTGCTAGTTAGTATGGTCGACCACTACTCTCTCGCAGGTGACAAATAAATTTTGTTTTATTTTTCTATGGATTTGTTTTGAAGAGTAGCTACTTGTTATTTTTTGCATATGTATTGGATTATTATAACCCGATCACCTCTCTTTTTCCATGATTTCATGTTTTATTGTAGGTAGACACTCGTTTTTTACAGGTCCCAGGAGAGTAAATGAGGTCAATTTATGAACAAGTGATTCTTGAAGACAATGATAATGAAATATTTTCAAACACGTTTCCTCACACGAGAAAAAAATAAATAAATAAATACCTTTCATCAATTAATGGATTTATAACATGAGAAATGGGGAATTGATTTCTATTTGAAGATCCAAGTCATTTCCCAAAAAAATAAAAAACATTTTTCCATTCATTCACCATTCACAAACAACATTGCTGCAACAAAAATAATAACCATTGTAACTTAAGTTATTTATTTATTTATTGTTTTTCAATAAAGAGTCGTTTATTTTCTAATTTCTCTTATGTTTTTATGCTTCAGATATTTTTTACTTCAAAGTCACATTTTTTTTGTTTTGTTCTCAAAATAAAAGGAGCGAGTTCTTAAGTTCTGTGATGCCGTTAGTCCGGATGCTGCTACTTGTGATGTTGCTACTCCGGATACTGCTACTCGTGATGCTGTTACTACTTGGATGCTGCTACTTTGTGATGTTGTTACTCTGAATGTTGCTAGTCATGATGTTGTTACGCCTTGGATGTTGCTACTCTGTAATGTTGTTACTCCTTCGTTGTTGTTACTCCTCAGATGTTGTTACTCTAGATGCTACTACTCGTAATGTTGTTACTCCTTGGATGCTGCTACTTAGTAATGATGTTACTCCTTGGTTGATGTTACTCTTTGGATGTTGTTACTCCGGATCCTGCTACTCAGGATGTTGTTACTCCTCGGATGCTGCTACTTCACGATGTTGTTACTCTGGATGCTACTACTCAGGATGTTGTTACTCCTCGGATGCTGCTACTCCGCGATGTTGTTACTCCGCAATGCTACTAATCCTTGATGTTTTTACTTCGTTGGTGCCGTGAATCCATCACTTTTGTTACTCCATCGGTGTTGTGAATCTATCACTGTTGTTACTCCATTGGTGTTGTGAATCCATCACTGTTCTTACTCCATCCATGTTATGAATCCGTCACTGTTGTTACTCTTTCGATGTTGTGAATCCATCAATGTTTTTACTCCGTCGATGCTCTGAATCTGTCACTGTCGTTACTCCAGAAATTATTTCTAATTGTTGGATGTTGTTACTCTATTGGTGTTGTGACTATGTCAGTGTTGTTATTCTGTTGGTGTTGTGACTCCGCCACTGCTGTGACTCTGTCACTGTTGTTACTCCTCTAGTGCTGTTACTCCTCTGGTGTTGTTACTCTGATTTTTTTTTTTAAGTATCCAATGTTGTTACTCGTTCGGTGTTGTTACTCCTCCAATGTTGTTACTCTAGGAATTTTTCTAAGTGTCCTATGTTGTTGCTCCTCTAATGTTGTTACTCCTTCAGTGATGTTACTCCATGGTGATATTTTTCTAAGTAGTTGGTGCTATTACTCCTCCAATGTTGTTACTCCGCCAAGGTAAGTCTCCAGGTACATCCTTGATGGACTCCGTGGATTTATTTGGTATTTTACTTATGACATGATCAACTATGACTGATGGCAGACATACTTTACTTGGGGGGAGGTCTCATATTTAAAGGATGATTATTATGGTAAGTCTTGTTACGAATGATTCACTCTTAATTCCTCATTATTTTGTAAAGTGACTAATCCTCCTTCATGTCACCTTCCTAATATCATTATTTTTCTCCTTTCCCTATTATTACCTAAGTCATGGTTGTTGTTACCTCAGTCACAACCATTTTTGTTGGCCAATTTTCACATTGAATTCAGCATATGTAGGTATTTCTGATTTGTTTTTCTTTTTGGTGAATGGGAAATATTTTTAATGTCCAGGACCTCTTTGACATAATGATTGGGTAATCAATTTATCTTTTTTTATCTATAAACAAAATCTTATTTTTAAGGAATAATTATGCAAAGATGATTTCATCATGTCAGCTTTCAACTTTCCTAATTGGTCAAATCCCTAATCTTGTAAAATTTATGATGATGACCACATAATTGTATTTAAATATTTCTGCCATTATCTAATGAACTGTTCCTCAACCCGAACCTCAAAAATGAAAAATATATTTATTGGCAGTCATTTTAAGGTTATTATTTTTAGAGAAGCAAAACTATCAAATTTGAAAATAGTTACTACACAACTTTTTACACCATCCCTGGCTCTTAAGGAGTTGATCTACCACCCCATCTATTAAGTAATCTGTTATTGATTAACAAAAACCATAGTTAGATTTTAAACATAAATGGTCAACTAGAGGATAGAAGGTCTCATCACGAGCCTAACTACCATGATCATAGCTCCTGATAAAGTGAAATTACCATTGCTGGTCACCAAGCCACGGTAATGGCCTTCTGTCATAAAAATGAAGGACAAGAGGTCTCATCACGAGCCGAATTTTTCACTTTTGTTAGCTCCTGTGAATGGAATTTTTATTACCTGGTTACCACGCTAGAACAATGATCTTCAGTTGACATCTAAATAAATTGAAAGGCTTTTTGAAACCATGTACTTATTTCTAATAGATGGGACACTAGCATCTCGATGGGTTAAAAAGGCATCCTTGTCGAGGCTATGGACGCCTATTGGCAGCAATGGCTATGCCTATGGTATAGAAGTTAAGTAAATACTATAATCTACCTGGTTACCCTTTTTTCTCAAAGATAATTTCTGATAAAGCTAATTGTTGCATATACAAGGTTTTCTAGAACTCATGGTTCATGGGGTAATATTTAATGAGTTCTTAGATGATGGTGGTTGTGGTTTTATATATATTATTAAGCTATAAATATTTACTTTACATGTCAGGGATGAAAATTTTAGGATATTTGATATTTGACATCTTGTATCATCTAATCTATTATTCCTTTATTCTACAAGTATCATACCTTTAACTAAAGATAGTTGCTTTTCCCAATCAATCACCATTTATTCATATCTTAACAACAACATTAAGAGGCCTAATTCTGATTTTGAATCCCATGTAATTGGACATACCTTGAGAAGAAAATACTGAGATAACTAATTCTCTTAATTTCTGTGCTCATAACAACCAAAGCTTATGGGTATAGGGAATGCATCTTTTCCCTTCTTAGCCATTATTATCCCATGTCATTCATAGTATGATTATGTCACTTTTATATGTAATGAGGTAATTGAGGTGATGAATTACTAGTTAAGGATATTGATGGGATTTTCTATAGATGATAGGGAAACTAATCAGTTTGGTGGAAGGAAACACTGCTACACTTTATGATTAATTTTTCAGCTTGCATGGCTTCCACCTTCCGCATCACTTTCGACATCAGCTCAACCTACATCAGCTTCAAGAAATGTAAATCCATACATGTCATTCCACATTTTTTTTATGGAGGTAAGAATTGAGGTAAAATAGCATAAGTTTTTTATTTATTAAAAGTTTAGGAGAATGTCATGAAAAACCATTGAGCATAATTCACTCATATTTTTCAACCATTATTTCCCCTTCTTTACCACTTCCCATTTTTCAGAGACAAAATCTTTCAGTTTTGGGGAGTGTTACTTTCATTATCATGAATATGCCATTAATATTATTTATCATCCATCGATCTCAGTATTCATTCTCAAAATCTCCCTTATTCCATGTTGTTATACACCAAAAAAAGATTTCAACCATTATTGTAGAAACCACCCCAATTTATTTTCTAGTGTAGCATGAGGGCATGTTAATTCTCCAGTTTGGGGGAAGGGTTTCTATGCATGAGGAATGACTTCTCATTTATTTCTCATTTAAGGTATACAATCCTAAAATTGATTTGTGTATATCCTTAAAACTATCAATTGGATTCTTCTGATTTTTGGACAACAAATATGTATCATTAAACCCATAAATTTTCAAGATAAATCAATTTGTTAATTCCAAAAAAATCACACATTTTACCTAAAACCATTTTTCTGATATATTGAAATCCATTCGTTGCAATGATTTGCTTTTTGGATTGGAGAAGCATTGATATAGTATAACTTTCCTTACAAAATCTCAGAAAAAATTGGTTTGTAATGAAGTTTGTATTTACTTGTATCATACTTTGCTATAACTTCATATACATATGGTTGAAAGTATACATGAAAATTATTTTAAGGAATCATTTGAGGAAGAAGCCTTCTCTTCCATTAATATCATGCATTGGGGTGAGCATTTTGATTATTGTATTACAACTTGGTTAATACTTAGGCATTGGGCTGCATGAGGACATGCAACATGTTAAGTTTTGGGGAGATGTTGGGCCACTAATTTGTATTATTATTGCCAATTCTTAACATCCATTTCATCCATTTCTAATGTTCTTTTATAACATTATTTATCATAATTTAGTATATAATTCCATTTCATAATTATTTATGCTCGTTTGGATAAATAATACTCGTTCTCCTTTATTTTAATAAATTAATGATTAATGTGCATTATTTTTCTAATGATGGTTTATTAATGAATTCATTATAACATCACTCACTATTTTTTCCCTCAAGATCTCTTCGAGATTGCAGATTTGATCTTCAACTAATAATTAAGTATTCCAACTCAGAAATTCGTTGGGATAACAAGAGAGATTTTTGTGTTGAACGTTTTAGGAAAACAAAGAAGAATCCTAAAAATTGAAAACATAAGTTTTGTGCAAAAAAGACAAAATTAGTTTTTGATAGAGAATTTTTCCAAAATTCGGTCTTGATTAAGAGAAACACGGGGTTCTTCGAAGGACAGATTTGCAGATTTTCTGTTATGGCTATTTTCCAAAATTGCCCCAATTGTAATTTCCAGATTTGACTTATGCCAGTTGAATCATGATGGAAAGATCTTTTAGATCTCATCTTGCTCATTGAGATTTTGTAATAAGTCTATTTCCCTTTGTTTTTTGTATATATAAAAGAGCACAAATCAAAGAGGGAGAGGATAGAACGCATAGGGGAGGATGCATAGAGGGTTAGCATGTAAGAGATCAAGTTTTGTAACAGAATACTTTTAATTAATTGAATGCAAGTCATTTCTCCATTATATCTATAAGTTGTGAGTCTACCGCGGCCCTGGTTAGAGAGTTGGGCCCACTCTTTTGATCTAGTGCTGCGTTATTTCCTTTTGTTGCTTTCACATTTCTGCTTGAGTATTTTAAATTCTATTATGGTTATGTTATTTAATTGTTGTGAATGCTTTTATGATTCTGCAATTTATCTTTAATTACTATTACAGTAGTTCTGGTAGTTTTAATTATTGAATCTGCGATCAATATTAGATTATGTCATTGCTCCTGCATATACCTTACGTGTTACCTTGAAATAAAGTATGCACCCAGATTGGTAATTAATGTGGGAAAGGGTTTGAATATTCATTCACACTTGGACACCAACAAATGGATCTCACATAATTCCTATGCCTAGGACAGTAGCCAAGACTTATACAATAATATCTGAGTACATGAGATATAAGTAAAACAAAAGAGGCCATGTAAAACATGAAAAGGGTTCTGAAAATCTGAATGATACATGCAAACTAAAGAGGAGATGAAAGCAGCTAAGACCAAAATCATCAAACCTATGGAGTTGAATCCAAGGCCATAGTAGAGAGGTCATTCGGGTATGAGGGGGGCTACGTAAATGGTCACCCCCTCATGAGGTCTGAAACATCTCACACACACTCGGGAATCACCGGTACAATATGTTGCGTCACTGAACTATCAAGTATATGAATCTCAATCATGATGAAAGGAGCTGGAGCTGAGAAACAATCAATTCAAAGGGAAATAAAGGGTCCCTTTGCCTGATCCAAGACATTGAACAAGAGTGGAAGCTGGACCCAAGGTACACCACCCTCTAGACCTGTCTTTTGGAATGAATAAGCTGATGTCGATAGAAGGAGGTCCTCCATAGGTGAGGAAATAAGGGATCCTCAACTAAGGCAAGAGATGTAATAGTAGAGAAAATAATAGACTGAAACTAGGGATAATGATGGAATGGGGGTAGTGAGTAGTGGGCTAACAACTTCCCTTGTTAGAGCATAAAGGACATGGATGAACTAGCAACGACTGACACAATACTAGAGAGGATAGGGGATAGTATCACTAAAGGAAAAAATGTGCAACACGAGAGAGGAACAAAGAAATGAAGGATGGAGGACTATAGCAGGATAGAAAGGGACTCAGGATAGAATCCATGGATGCAATGATGACTCAAATCAGGTGCTCAAAACAAGGGTGACTCAATGATGCTGCAACACAGCACAGGCCTGGTGGGGACCATACAAACATGAGTACATGATGGTTACTCATGACGAAAATCGACACAAGAGTGGAAAAGTATGAAGGCAAAGTGATGCCCCAAGCACAAGTGTTGCAAGTGAAGAAATTTGATTTTGAGGAGTGGTGAACTGAACCTCCTTGGAAAAATGTGTCCGGGTGAAGTATCAAATCACAAAAAACTAAAGGATACCCATTTGAGAGCTCGATGAGATATTTCCAACAGTGCTAACAGTTTATCAAACCGAGCTACAGTTTGGTCGCTGTTAGCGAAATAAAATTTCGGGGTTTCTCTTTTAATAAGGCATTTTCTCTCTAATTTGATTCATTTGCAAGTGTAGCTGTGGTGAATGCAGAGAGGAGAAAAGGCCCTAAATCTTGCAGTGATAATAGTGGAAAAACTGACCGTTGGAATCAAGATCCGTTAGTTGTAGGTAAGAGTCCTAACCCTACTCTTTCATTCAAGTTGATTGAAAGTTTAGTTTAGGCACCCAGAGCTCAAGAGCAAGCTAGGTTTGATTTTTTGGGGTCTGTTCTGTGACCTGGGTAGTAGGTACTAGGCAGAAAACTGCGGCCTATCCTAGGAAATGACCTAAGAAGTGTGACGTGTCAGAGAAAGGAGATTTGAGTGTTGTTTTTAGCTGAAAGATGGGATTTTTATGGTTGAGGGGCATAGGTACCCACAAGCATGTTATGGTCATGCCACAATGTATTTAGAAAAGGGGCATCTAAACACATATTTATGATGTGGTGAACCATTTTTTTCATTATGGTTATGCAATTTGAGAAAGGGAATGGAGGATTACCAATCTCTTGTGGTGCTACATATATGAAGCAAATGGACTATATTTTTTGGGTTTGCATACATGGCTTCACTATCCCAAAGAGTATATTTGGATATAATGAACTAGTGCTCACCTAGAAAACACATAGGTTGGTCAACACCAATGTCTAAGGGACTGGGTTGTTGATGTAAGATGAAGGAATGATGAAGGGGATAATCCCTAGAGTGATCTGAATTGATATGGGACTCTAGAGGTTCTTCTAAATAGAAAAGAAAAATGGTACTAGACTCAACACTAACAGATGCACTAGGAGAGTTGTGGAGGATTACTTCTCCTGGACTCTCAAATATGGGCACCCCCTCACCAAAACATTGTGTGTCAATGTAATGACCACAAGGTGTATGTGGTTTGAATGTATGGGTTTGATGTAAGGGGGGATAGATAAATTTAGGGGTGGTTATTGCTTCCATAATGTTGTCATCGTAATAGAAGATGGGGTGACTGGTGGAAGAAATACCACCTAACATGGCAAAGCTACCTGACTCATCATCATGAAGAGAGAGGTTCACATGTGCATCATCACAGAAGGTGACTGGATAACAAGTAGATGAAGGATCTACTGATGTTGAGGCCAGGGCAATCGTTGAAGGGAGGTCAGGCGAAACAGAAGGGAAAGTCCCATAGGGGTCTTCCAGCGTGGGTCTCATAGATGATGATATGTAGAAAATGGTCGCCGAAGGCTCCATCATCTCGACCTAAGGAGGGTAAATTTCAATGGGAGCATTTGTTTCCTCTAGTTCTACTGAAACAAAACACACAAATAAGGGAGAGGTGGACTCATTGCACTAGGCCTTGAATTGGAAAACCACTCCCAAAGAGGTGTAGTAGTCTTCAAGGTAGGGACAAAGGTGAGTATAGTGGCCACAGAAATCACAAAGAGCGCAAGGATAGTTTTTCTGAAAATACTTGAGTTTCCAGACTGAATCAGGTAAAGTGACATAGAACTCTGGGATATCAGACTCCGGAAATGCTTCGCTAACCATGGGCTTGAGATGAGGCAATTCATGACAGGTATGGGTGGCATGACTGAAAACCTGACACAAAGCACACTGGGTGGTACGCTTTGTAGGATGAGGAGGCGTAGTGGTTGGTGGGGTAGCCTTTTTCTTAGGTGCCTTCTTGCAAGCTTTCCCCCCCTCACCCGAAGCATTTGCAATAGGATTAGGTTCCTATTGAGGTGGCTGAGGTACGGAAGCAAAGGGAGGGGTCATGGTGACTGCTTGGACCGGGGTGAAATCAAGATAATCTTTGGGCTGACCAGGCAGGATAGTGGCTGGGGCATCCATGTACCAGACTAGGATCCCCAGGGTCATGTTGGGAAGAGATAAGGTAACCATAATAGCTACTGAAAATACTCTAAGGGGGGGGAGGGGCTAGAAAAGGTATCTGACCAGAGGGGTAATGGCCAGGTGGGACAGCTCCAAGATGGTTGAGGCTAGAAGGAACCAAGCTGGGAGCGTATATAGGTTCATGGATATGAGCTTCAGGTGAGGGGCCTTGAGGAGTGGGTCATGAATGATGAGTCAAGGTGCTAGGAGCAGGTTGCGTAGGGTGGGGCTATTGACTAGTCAAAGCAGTCCAATTGAGGTCAGACTGAGATGATTGCATTGTGCAAACATTTGAAAAGTTGGGATCAAAGATAGAAGGGGAAGGACCAGGGAATGAACCAAGAAAAGAGGAGTCTTCGTATACTCTGAGTGAAACATTGGTCAAAGGTTTGACTATTTGTTTATTGGCCACCAAAGAGATGATGGACTCAGGGGAGGTTTGAGACTTCGGTTCGTAATATGTCAACTAGTTATCTAATTAATGATTTACCTAATTAATTTTCCTTCTTTGTGTTAAATATGACCAGGAATATTAGTTAAAATATATTTTAATTAATTATCCCTTGGGGAAAATCAAACAGATAAGGATTTATTCAATTATTCATCATGGGGTTTCCTGTTTAGACCTTAAAAAACTTAATAACTTATGGATTTCTAAGGTATTTTTCATAGTGAAAGCAATTTACCAGGGTAAAATTGGTCTTACATGGTGAACTTAGGTCCATCTAAGAGTAACAGGTTAGATGACAAAAAATTGGTGTAACACCAAACAATCCATTGATTTTTTAATCCCCCAGAGGTAATTCTCTTACAGGTCTACAATATTTATAATTTCACTCTTTATTTATGTTTTAATGTGTCTTCATGTGTGGAAATTCCAATGATTATGAAAAAGCATCCGAAAATAAGAAGAGACATTTATTTTTATCTCATGTGTTTTTTATCGAAATATTTCTAAAAAAATAAGAAAAAGCATTGAATGCTAACCATATTGTGGAGCTTCAGTCATAACTAAAATTGCAACTAAAAATTGGGCATCGAATATTTCCGTGACTATGAAAAACCTCAATATTTTATGTGATGTCCCCATTAAATTAAAACACATACATAAGTTCTAGTTGTGCAACATCCAACTTATATTTTCTAATTGATATCTGTCCATTATGGAAAACAATGGGTTTCTCATGGGTGCCCTGAAGGTCAAAATGTACTATGAATTTCCTCAAAATCTTCCCCACTGACACACCACAAGTTTACCCTTTCCTTCATAAATAACTACAAAATCCAAGCATGGTTTTGAGGACCGAAAACAGGAAGAAGACAACTTCATCAACCCAATCTGATCAATATGGAAGGTGTATAAGGTCTTATGGACATCTGGGTCAGATGACCTTAGTAAAATTATGGCAAATACTACATTCTGAGGGGGAAACTTTAGAAGCCTAATCTCACAAAAGCATGGAGAAGTTTTAGGATGGATGCCTATTATAGTATGCTTGGATGAGACTGGGATCCTCAATAATAGCCCTCCAACCAAAACCTTCACAAATGAAAAAGGATCTATTGTTTTTTTCATCTCTCAATGCATTCCCCACAATACCTAAGAAGGTTTGATATTGTATCGTATCCTTCTATGTATCCAAACAAACTGGTGTTTGTATCTCAATCAATTCCTTAGGAATTCCAAAATAGGACACTTAAACATAGTTGGTGTACTTTAAATGAAATCCATGTCATGCCCAAATATTCCCAATACAAAAAAATATATCTCATGTATTGAATACTCCATTGTAGAACAAACAATATCCCTCAAAAACTAGGATGATGAGGATGAGGATGTAGAATCATTTATGGAAATGTAGTTAGACCTAATATAGATCATCATATCATAGAGTGATCATTTATGAGACACTCAATTTTTTATTTAAATTTATCCTTTTTGTATAAACCATCATTCATCATGACTTCAATGCTTCGATTTATAAATTATCTAATAGTTTAAGTTCTAACATTGTGATTCATGACGGATATTGATTTTTTACTTTATATATGTTTTTTAAAATTAAAATATATATATATTACTATATCTTTTGTACAAAGAATTTTCCCACTGTATCCACATCCTGGATTTTTAAAAATCTAGTGAATCTATATCTAAATCTAGATCTGTATCCATTTTGTGAGAACTTAGTCTTCATTTTTTTCTAATCCACCTCTCATGTGTCACCTTATAGCCTCATATGTTATATTTCTTTGTGGAATTATAATAGTATCCTACCTCACATATTTGTAATCAGGTTGGGAAAACAAGGTGTAGATGCATTTTTATAAGAACTTGCATCTAACCTTCCTCAGATTGAGGGTGACATTCAAAATGGAACTTATTTTATTTTTTGATTTTATAACTTTTGTGAAATATACAATATTACAATGTCATCAATAACACATGATTTCCTCTATCCTTAAGTTCAATAGAGAAAGTAATACATAAAGTATCTGAAGATAATAAAATTGTTGACTTGGACTGTACTCTCAATCTTTAAGGCGCTAAACCTCGGTGGTGAATGTTTGAGAACATCAAGCATCCAAAAAAATATATAAAATGCAGCATACTCATAAAATAACAGTTGCTCATTTTCTATTCAATTTCAGAGTTGTATGGTATATTGAGCTTGATGTGAGAAAAAAGAACTGAAAATAACAAATATTTTCTCATAGTATATTCTTGAATGTCCCTTTTTTATGGTAGAATTCATAAAAGATAAATATTAAGCACTCGAATCCTAGTAAAAACATAGTATGCAGGGACATCGTTCAAAAGCTTATTTAATCCATAATCTTGTGACAATTGGTTTTGCCATGGAATTTATTTGATATTTCATAAGGAATAAAAGGACTTTGATAAAATTTTGATTCATTCAAAACAAAGTTCAAACTACAAGAATGTCCATCAATGCATACTAAAAAATGCCAATAAAAGTTCTAAATTACCCTATTAATGAAAGTAGGCATATAAATGAAAATATGAAAGTTTTGTAAATGTCATCATAGAATGAAAAATCATACAAGATATTTCTCTTTAAGGTTTAAATATGTGAACAAAATTCCCCATCGATTGGAGAATGATGATATAATACATGTCTCTAAAATGATGTGCAAATGAATTCGCCGACTCCTCCTCTGGAAGTGTCTACATGGAGTGCTAAGATCCCCACTCCCATTGTAGAGGTGATATGTAACATAGTATTTGGGGAAAAGTCTGCCATGTTCTCTGCTAAGCGTAATATTTGTCCCTCATGACTTTCATCAAATTTTTTTGATGTGGTATATCGAATACTATTGTTATGGAAATGAAGACGACACCACTCCGTGACTTCACTGAGAAGATTCACATTGAGCCCTTCCAAATAAATAAGACCATTCACTAGATTTATTATTGAATGGATTAGTGTGTGAGTTGAGGCCCTTATTAGGTTACGAAGAGTTATTTCCAATGGTGGAGGGACTTGAACTCACACGGGGAGATAGGGGAACTCGCACACACAAACACAAGAGACATTACATGACTCGATTGTGGTAGAAAGCAAGGCACCATGACGAAAATGAGGGTGGATGTATTGATCAAGTGTGCAATGACTTGTGTGAGGAGCACCACATGTCAAATTAATATGGGAAGGATGAGAAAAAAAAAATGCATCTCTCATTGGCTGAATTTGCTGAGAAAAACCCCACAGATGAACGTCTATAGGTGTAAATATCAAAATAAAATAATTGAGTAGGAATAAATAGTTAAGATGAAATGATACTTTTAATACAAAATTTTTATTGCATCTTTTACAAATGTCTTAAATACCGTATTCATGTATTAGCAACATTTGTGTTCTCGTGGGGAAAGATGAAACCTACAATACAGGATTTAGACTAGATCATGGGTATCCCTATAGAGGGTGCGATCATAGGGGCTAAGTTTTTTTACTGAGAATAATAAATTTCGTGTGAATTGGAGGTAATATATTGGCTCTCTCCACCCACAAAAAATGATAGCTCTTCTCATTTTGTAGCTTTCCTTGAAACCCTATAGTGATTAGGTCAAGAGTTGAACAAGCCTCAAGTGGAACACCACCTCTATGGAATTTGTGAAGTTAGAGCTTATCTAAGATAAATTTAAAGCTTGTTTTCTGATGAAGTTTGACCCCATTATGAGGGTGAATTTCAAGCCATGTCTGTGATAATATTCAAGCCCATTCAAAGTTGAAATCAATCTATTATGTGATGAAGACTCGTCTTTTTGGGACAACAAAGAAGGCATAAATTTGGCCCTAGTACAAATATAAGTCAATACTTTGATTAAGTTCATTGTGGAAAAAATTTGGAGGGTTGACTTGGTACTTATTTGGACACTTGTTTATCTCACATTATGAGAGAGAATAAATTTATGCACATCTTACATGTTATATATTTGCATGCAACATCCTATTAAATATTTCAATGTGTTGTTTTGACACCCATAAAGTGTAGATTGATTATCCTTCTCTTAAGAAGGGAATGATATTTTACATCCTTATAAGTATAGATATTTTCATTGGAATGTGGCTAGGGAAATGGAACAATCTTGTACTTTTTAGAAGTCCCTTTTCCCAAGCTATTTGGACTCATTTGCATGTGATGTTCCAAAATTTAGTGATACCATATTTGACTAGTATTCTCTACAAATTATTGATGTCAGTATTATCACTTATTGATCCCTAGATCTATTCGCCAAGTATTCTAGAAATATACTCAGTTATCAACCTCACCATTATTGAAAGTGATATTTGACATCACTAGTTTTCATCTTTTTTCATGCAAATTTCACTAGATTCCAAGAGAGGTGTCTGTAACAGGATGACAAGGACCAGATAAGGATTTATTCACATTTAAAACACCCAATTAAGTTCATAACGTTAGTTTTTCAATAAAATTTGTTTTTATCTTTCTTCACATGGACTCATATGACACCCAACATATGGAAAAGGCTCATTCCAGTTAAGGGAATTGTATGGACTTGATCCATATTTTTTTTTGAAATGTAATTATCCCATTTGAGAAGAAGCCTTGACCACTCTAACGCTCATTATGGTTAATGGAATTGTATGGAATTGATCCGTAAAAAAAATGAAATGACATTGTCCCATTTGAGAAGAGTCCTTGAATACTCAACCTTAGAATTACTTCTCATCTAGGTGTCTGACAGCAACAAAACTGAATTTGGACCCCTAAGGAGAGCTGGTTTGCTATTGTCACCCTGTCAGCATTTTCACCTCAATTGACTCAATTCCTCACCACGTGGTCTTCCACGACTTCTCGTAATTTTATTTTTCAAATTCGAGAAATTTGACAAATAAACATAATCAACGACTTTGAAATTAAATTATATCTCCCGACGCCTTTCATAACCAAACAACCTTAGGCCTCGGGCCCACATATATAATCAATGGCCCAATCAAATACTCGCACCGTACCTTGGTTATCCTTGGCGCATATTCCGAGTATGACCATCGTTTGATGGCTTCCCTCCAGATCAACGACGTTCAGTGATATCGCGCGGCCTACCTAGTCGAACATTAGAGCGCGATGGCCCGCGAAAGGGCGGTTTTGCAATGCTGCTTAGGGACACGTGTCAACGGTTCTATGGAATCGCTCACAATTCGAAAATACCACTTATCTCATGAAAAGCGGTGTGATATGGCAGTCTGGTTTCGAAAATCCACCCGCGGTTTCAAAATAGTGGTTGACCCCAGTTTAATTCAGGTTACACTATCCTCCGTATTCACTAACTTAGGTCTGGCCCCGGTTCAGGATTCAATTAACAATAAAACAAAGTTATCTCTTTATTAAGCGGGATTTCTACTATCATTCACCAGAGTTCAACGACCATGATTTTTCACAGACCTCGTCTGCGGTTGGGTTAATTCAACGGAACTCGTTCGAACAAATTGGGAGAAACAGTAGACATAGGGATGTGGAGACTGTACAACAGTTCCATTCAGAAATTATATACGCATAGAGTTCAATGGCCTCATAGTTAAACAAATTTCCTCACAAATACCAATTCAAAATAGTTTGATAATCAACATGAATTGAAATTCATTCAACCGGAAGTAATTTCTTAACACATAGATTTTATTGCCGAAATCTCTCCCCCAATACATCCGAGGAATATAATTTATAGACATTACAATGTGTCTCTTTGGTTCCTCGGTGAGGACTATTTTGGAAATCAAAGGCCTAATTACAATTTACTCAAATAACTGAAACATGACAAATGGGCTAAACTATTCGACTTCTACTAACTCTAACTAATCTAAATGAAATAGTCAGTTGAGGTATTGACACCTAGCTGTTACAGTTCAATGATTTTGAACCCACCTAGCCACAACATGTGGAAAAAACCTCCTACATTGTTGGCTAGTGTCTAATGCCCCTGCATCAAACTCCCGAGGGAAATTTTCTTCATGGACTCCTGTCCATGAGCTCTTCCACTGGTCTGCCTATCTTCTGCAACATTCTTTCAGTCATCCAAGCGGCATCTTCCTCTGGCTTGTCCTTCCATTTGATTAAGTACTGAAAGTACTCTTGTCCTCTGGTCTTCCCGAACAATCTTTTATCCAATATCTTCTCTGGTTGCAATGTTTGTGCCAGAGGTAGCTGATTTTCCCACTCAATTTGCTCCTTATCTACTGATCTTTCTTCTTCACCATCATCTTCATACTTGTACAAATCTACAACATTAAAAATGGGAGATATTCCAACATCAGGTGGCAATTCAATCTCATAAGAATTTGCAAAAAACTTTCTAAGTATCTTGCATGGCCCAATATTTTTGAACTTCAGTTTATTATACTGCTTCTTTGGGAATCTCTCCTTTCTCAAGTGTGCCAAAACCAGATCTCCTACTTCAAAATGAACTTCCTTTCTGCTCAAGTCTTCTCTGCCCTTGTATTTTGCGCTGCTACCTTGTAATTGTTGTTTCACTTTTTCATGTATGGCCTGGATCTCTGAAGCAAATTCTTCACCATCAGCACTTCTCATCTCTGTCCTTCCCAGATTTCTTAACTCTGATATTCCCCTGGGGTGCATTCCATAGATAATATGGAATGGGCTCCGCCCTATGCTCCTGTTTGGTGAGTCATTATATCCATATTCTGCCTGGGGTAAAATATGATCCCACTGCTTGGGATGCTCTCCTGCAAGACTTCTCAACAAATTGCCCAGACTCCTATTCACTACCTCAGTTTGTCCATCAAACTGAGGATGACATTAGGGGAATTTTGAGGTCTAAAATGGGCCTCCTAAGAAAAATGTACAACAAAAATAAACTTTATAACAACCAATAGGATTCAAGATGATGATGTCAACCATGGGGGATGATTTACCATTTTTAAATAAAAGGGTAAAAATATTAAAAAATAATAAAATAATAAAACTACTTTTTCAACTCGTATTTTCAACTTATCTCCCAAAATTTTTACTCAAATTTTGATTGGGAGTACTCGTTGGATGAAAAATTTAATTCCTCATCTAAGGAGTACCCATGTTTCATACTTTCGATGAACTCTACTACACGAAAAATGAGAAATACATAAAAAAACGTGATTGTAATCATGTTTTTTTATGTATTTCTCATTTTTCGTGTAGTAGGACCCATCAACAGTATGCAACATGGGTACTCCTTGGATGAGGAATTGAATTTCACATCCAACGAGTACTCCTGCTCGAAATTTGAGTAAAAACTTTGGGAGATAAGTTGAAAATATGAGTTGAAAAAGTAGTTTTTTCATTTTTCCCTCTAAAATTTGATGATGTCATCAAATCTTATTTGATTTTTTCCACTATTATTTTATAATTTCCTTAGGAGGCCCATTTTAGACCTCAAAATTCCCCGAATGTAAGCTGAGCTGAAACTCATTTTAGTACCAAGTTTCTTCCAAAGTGTCCTCCAAAAATGGCCCACAAATCTGGTGTCTCTGTCTGAAACAATACTCTTGGGCAACCCATGCAACCTAACCACTTCCTTGAAAAACAAGTTAGCAACATGGGTGGCATCACTAGTTTTATAGCATGGAATAAAATGTGCCATTTTGGAGAATCTGTCCACTACAACAAAGACTGCATCATTCCCTCTCTGAGTCTTGGGCAATCCTTGAACAAAATCCATACTCACCATGTCCCAAGGCCTGTATGGAATAGGCAAGGGAGTGTACAATCTTGCATTCTAGCTCCTTCCTTTGGCATATTGACAGATTTTTCAATTCTTCACAAACTCGTCCACTTCTGTTTTCATCTTGGCCCAGTAATAAAAGTGACTCAGCCGCTCATATGTTTTATCAGTACCAAAGTGTCCAGCAAGTCCACCATTATGCTTCTCCTTGATCAAATTTTCTCTCATGGAACATTTTGGTACACAAAATTGGTTTCTTCTGAATAGTAAGTCCTCCTACAAGAAATAGTCCAGCCACTCGCTTCTATCTGTTAGAAAAGGATTACAACATGCCTCAAATTCTTCCTTAAAATCTGAATCTGTTTTATACAATTCCTTGAGGAAATCAAATCCTACAACTTCAAAATTGGTTTCTTGAACAAGCATGTGCCTCCTACTCAAAGCATCAGCTACTTTATTTTCTTGGCTACTTATATGTTTCAAAACAAAGTTTAAACCTTGCAGATTCTCAACCCATTTGGCATGCTTCTTATTCAACTTGGGCTGCTGTACAATATACTACAAAGCATGATTATCAGAATATAATACAAATTCTTTGGACATCAAATAATGTCTCCACTTTTTCAATGCTTGGACAGCTGCATAGAATTCCTTCTCATAAGAGGACTACTTCCTTCTGGTGTCATTCATTTTTTCACTGAAATAGGCTACAGGCCTATCATCGTGACTCAACACAGCTTCAATGGCCTCCCCACTGGCATCACACTTCACTTGAAATGGTTTAGTAAAATCATGCAAAATCAAAACAGGCTTTTCAGTTATCTTTTCCTTCAAAATTTTAAAGTTTCTTTCTGCTTCAGTAGTCCACTTAAATGGTTGTTTTCTCTTCTTTATTGTCTCAATGATGGGTTCATTAATCTTACTGAACTTTCTTATAAACTTTCTGTAAAAACTGGCAAGTCCATGGAAACTTCTTACCTAAAAGACATTCCTGGGTGAAGGTCACTCCATAATTGCCTTAACCTTCTCTGGGTCCATCTTCAATCCCTCTGCAGAAACAACAAAACCCAAATACACCAACTCTTCCTTCATGAATGAGCATTTATTTAAGTTTATCAGCAGTTTCTCTTGGTGCATCTTCTTCAAGACATAATTAAGATGCCTTAAATGTTCTTTTTTAGTTTTGCTGAAAACTAATATATCATCCAGATACACTATCACAAATTTACCAATGAATTCTTTCAACACTTCATTCATAAGTCTCATAAAAGTACTAGGTGCATTTGACAACCCAAAAGGCATGACCATCCATTCATATATACCTTCATTTGTTTTAAAGGCAGTTTTCCACTCATCCCCTTCTCTTATTCTGATCTAATGATATCCACTTTTCAAATCTATATTTGAAAAATATTTAGCACCACTCAAACAATCCATTAAATCCTCAACTCTGGGCAAAGGGAATCTGTACCTGATTATTATCTTATTGATTGCTCTGGAATCAGTACACATCCTCCAACCTCCATCTTTCTTTGGGTTCAATACTGCTGGTACTGCACATGAACTCACACTTTCTCTGATCAGTCCCTTGTCCACCAATTCCTGTACTTGTCTCCTAATTTCCTCATTTTCTGTGGGAGTCATTCTGTAGGCTACCTTATTTAGTAGATTTGAACCAGGGATAAAATCTATCTGATGGTTGATCTTTCTCACAGGTGGCAGCTCATCAGGTAAATCATCCACAAAAATGTCACAATAATTGTCTAACATCTCTTGGATTTCTATTGGCAAATCAGAAATATTTGTAGAAGTAAGAACTACCTTAGGTTTGTAAACTAAAGTAAATCTTACCTCTTCTTCTTCTATCTGCTGCAGATATTCCTTCCCGCTCAGCAACAAGGTCTTTGGATCAATCACTTTCCTTGATGGCTCTCCTTCTTCCATGGGTATCAATGTATGATTTACCCCATCCTTGAAGAACTTGTAAGTGTTATTCTTGCCATCATGCACTACTGCTCTGTCAAACTGCCAAGGTCTACCCAGCAGTATATGACACACATCCATGGGCATTACATCACACAGGACCTTATCTTTGTATTTGCCCATTTGCAGCTCTATCTCACACTGTTCTTTTACAACCAGCTAGTGCCCTTTATGCAGCCAGGACACCCTGTAAGGAGTTGGATGCTCCCTTGTCTTCAGCTTCAACTTCTCTATCACCTCAGTGGAAACCAGATTGTCTGTTCTACCACTATCAATGACTAGCTGGCAGCATTTTCCCTAGACTTTGCATATGCTCCTAAGCAAATTCTTCCTTTGTGTAGGTTCAGTGACCTCTTTGGTTTGCTTCAACAGGACCTTATTAACCACCAAGGACTCTCCCCTCTCTGGTAGGATTTCTTCTTCAATTTCTACCTCTTCTCTAGCCTGGGCAACAATAGCATTTCTTGGACCAGCACCCACATTCTCTGGACACTCATAGTGCTTATGTCCCACTTCCTAACATCTATAGCACCTCAATTCTCTACCTCTGCCTTTATCTCTGCATCCTCTTCCTTTTCCTCTATAAGAACCCCTTCTGCCCCTTGCATCATCCTCTGTAGATGCATTCGGAGGTGAGATACTGTTAGCTCCATCCCTGGGTGTTGTAGGCTTTCCTCTACCACCATGAATTCCCCTTCCACAGAAAGTACCTCTCTTCTTGGCAGACTGCTTCCTCGGGAGTTTCTCTTCTGCTTTCAAGGCCATCTGATAGGCCTTTTCAACTATATTAGGAGACAGAATACCAATCTCATCTTGGATCTCTAGCTTGAGACCATTCACATATCTGGCAGTCTTCTCTGGTGTGTCTTGGAATTTCCCAGCTCTTATGCTTACTCTATAGAATTCCTCTGTGTATTCTTTTACTGTCAACAACCTCTGTCTTAGGTTCTGCATTTTCCTAAACAATATCAGCTGATAATCACTGGGCAAGAATTTACCTTTTAATTTAGCCATCATTCTGGTCCAGCTCTTGATAGGCTACTTGCCAACTCTCCTCCTTTCGGCCTGCACTCCATCCCACCAGAGTGTTGCATGTCCTTTCAGCTTTTTCACTGCAAACTTGACCTTTTTATCTTCACTTATTTCTTCATAGTCGAAGAATTTGTTCATTTCATTAATCCAGTACACCTGTTCCTTTGGGTTCAGTCCTCCTGCAAAACTCGACACTTCAATCCTGGGCTTAACTGCAGACCCCATAACAGTTCTGAGGAGCCTCAAGTCAGGAGGAATCTCATCATTTTCTTCAGCTTCTTCTAATTCAGGTTCATTGATGTCTTCAAGATCTCTAGGTTGTCTTAGCTCCATGGCATCCATTCTGGCCTCGAACCTCTGCAAAATTCCCAACACTTCTGCATTGGCAACGGGTCCACCTCTCCTTTTGCTAGCACCTCTACCAACTCGGATTGCCATGTTAATTCTCTGCAAAATAACTCGAAAACACTCTGATACCACAAATGACAGCAACAAAACTGAATTTCGACCCCCAAGGAGAGTTGGTCTGCTATTTTCGCCCTGTTAGCATTTTCACCTCAATTGACTCAATTCCTCACCACATGGTCTTCCACGAATTCTCGTAATTTTATTTGTCAAATTCGAGAAATTTGACAAATAAACATAATCAATGACTTTGAAATTAAATTATATCTCCCGACAACTTTCTAAACCAAACAACCTTAGGCCTCGGGCCCACATATATAATCAATGGCCCAATCAAATACTCGCACCGTACCTTGGTTATCCTTCTTGCATCTTCCGAATACGACCACCGTTCGATGGCTTCCCTCCAAATCGACGGCATTCAACAATATCGCGCGGCCTCCCTAGTGGAACATTAGTGTGCAATGGCCCGCGAAAGGGTGGTTTTGCAACGCTGCTCAGGGACACGTGTCAACAACTCTATGGAATCGCTCCCAATTCGAAAATACCACTTATCTCACGAAAAGCAGTGCGATATGGTAGTCTGATTTCACAAATCCACCCGCGGTTTCGGAATAGTGGTTGACCGAGCAGTTTAAGTCGGGTTACAGTATCCTCCGTTTTCACTAACTCGGGTCTAGCCCTAGTTCAGGATTCAATTAACAATAAAATAAAGTTATCTCTTTATTAAGTGGGATTTCCACTATCATTCACCAAAGTTGAACAACCATGATTTTTCACATACCTCGTGTGCAGTTAGGGTTAATTCAATGGAACTCATTCAAACAAATTGGGAGAAACAGTAAACAAGGGAATGCGAAGACTATACAACAGTTCCATTCAGAAATTATATACGCACAGAGTTCAATCACCTCACAGTTAAACAAATTTCCTGACAAATACCAATTCAAAACAGTTTGATAATCAACAGGAATTGAAATTCATTCAACCGGAAGCAATTGCTTAACACACAGATTTTATTTCCGAAATATCTCCCCCAATACATCTGAGGAATACAATTTATATACATTACAATGTGTCTCTTCGGGTCCTCGGTGAGGACTGTTTTGGAAATCAAAGGCCTAATTACAATTTACTCAAATAACTGAAACATGACAAATGGGCTAAACTATTCGACTTCTACTAACTCTAACTGATCTAAATGAAACAGTCAACTGAGGTATTGACACCTAGCTGTTACAATTCAATGATTTTGAACCCTCCTAGCCACAACATGTGGAAAAAACCTCCTACATTGGTGGCTAGTGTCTAATGCCCCTGCATCAGTGTCATTCCTGCGAATGAAATTCCTAATTTGTTGAAACTTGCATTGCTTCCTAGCTTGTTGAAGCCTGCATTGTTTCCACCGAAAATTATCAGGATTTGCGTAATGCAACATAGATATTTTTTACTTAATTTTACTCCTTATCAAATTACTTTATCTATCTAGGTTGGATTCCAACTAATGAAAAATGTAACATGTGCAACTTTAGATTTTACATGTGTCCCATTTCCAAACCTTACGAGCTTGATTGGAGATAATGAGGAAAATCACATGGAATTTTTTAGAATTTGGAATATGTCCAAGGATATATTTTGTATGCATTAAAATACATGACCTCATTTTTATCATTGAGAAATAATCAAATCCAACATTGATGGCAACTAGCTTGGAAATTGACACATAAACATTCTTATGAATGCTCACTTCAAATTCAGAGGATTTTTAGAAGCATTTATGTGGAATTATATTGTATCAAGATTTGCATCCATATATTTCTATAGTTCATATTTATCTCCCTATGTTGCTTACTTATTTATGTTCTCTAATAGAAAGGAAAACATTTATGGGATTGTCAAATTTGGTCAATTGTGATAACATTATAATAAACAAGATAAAAAAAAAATTATGGCATGCTAGATTTGGACATCTCAACTAAGACAAAATAGGAAGTTCAACTAGGAAGAATGGAGGTTATGTAGACGTGGAGGTGATGTAGACGATCCTAATTCAATCGTTGATATGGATGTTTATTATGATTGTGAACTATTTTTTTTTACATATTTTGAACCAACTTAATTCAAAGAAGTCGCTTCTCATGATGAATGGAAATAAGCAATGAAAAATTAATATGATTCTTTGATAAAGAATGGCACTATATATATGGTTGATTCTCCATTCGGAACCAAACCAATAGGATGCAAGTGGGTCTTCAGGAACATGTATAAAGAAGATGCCTCACTTAAAAAGCATAAATCTAGGCTTGTGGGAAAAAAAATTGCACAAAAGGAAGGGGTCAATTATGAGGAGAATGTTTCTCCCACAACAAAATGGACTACCATCCATACACTCTCTACCTTGGCATATCTCAACAGTTAGAAATTCCATCAAATGGATGTAAAAATTTCTTTCTTGAATGGAGACATGAAAGAGAATTTTTTTATGTCCCAACAGGACAGATTTATTGTGAAGGGTCAGGAATAAAAATTATGGAAGCTTGAAAAATCCTTGTATGGCCTCAAACAAGAACTACAAGCCTAGTAAGAGAAATTGACTAAGCATCTTCTGAAGGGAACTCAAAAATTTGGACACCAGTATATGAAGGTCTGTGAATTCAGATTGGTTGGATACTCTGATTTAGACTTTGATGGAGATAAAGAAACCATAGTATCTACGTTAGGTTATGTTATGAGCCTTGGATCTGGAGTTTTCTCCTAGAGGTCATGCAAATAGTTAGTTCCATCAGATTCCAAAATTGTGGTAGAATATGTGGTAGCAAAGGAAGCAACAAATGAAATTGTATGGCTCAGGAGAATTTTGAAATATTTGTTGGAGAAACAAGTACATTCAATTCCTCTTTTGATTGACAACACTTTTGCAATAAAGTTTTCTAAGAATCCAAAGTTATATGATCGAGCGAAGAACATCAATACAAAATACCATCTTATTTAACATCATTTTGAGGCCAAAAAAATCCACCTATGACATTTTTCCAAAAATGATCAGATTGTAGACATATTCACCAAAGCGCTTGGAAGGGAAAAGTTTGAAAGATTGAAAATGAAGCTTGGACTCACCAACATCCCTTTAGATTAAGGGAGGGGTGGGGGGGGGGATGTTGACACCTAATATTTTGGATTAGGAAAATATATGTAGATATCGTAAATAGTAAAAAATAAAGGAAGTTATAAGACGAAGAGACAATGGGAGATGGAATCCAATAGTGTCCCTCTCCTTGTATATATTAATATTCTCTTAAAGCAAAACAAAATTTGATTTTGATTTACAAACCTAGTCTATTAGGAATGACACTTAGATTAATTGTATTAGGTAAATGAGAAAAATAAACATATGATGGAATGATAATAAAGACAATCATAGACATTTGTTTTCCTTTTTATGGCATGTGAAGCATCAAGGGGCTCACACATGATGATTAAACAAGTCTAGTCAGAAGAAAAGGGTAATGTGTAACACATGGTATGAATGGATGAGGGTAGGAAGCAATCATTAGAGAGACACCCATTAGAATGAGTTTAATCAGCTAGAGTGGACATGTTGGGATAGCACGTGAGTTAGGTGATCACAAAGGAGAAAATATGGGAATAGGATGGGTTGGGGAAAATTATCATTTGGGAAAATTAGGTAATAAATAACATTGACCCATTCAAAATGGAAGGATGCAACATTCTTCAATTTGGACCGATTTCTTGTAAATGTGAAAAGAGAGTTGTCTAAGGAAAGAAGCATTTGACCAAGTACCATTTGGATTATAAGTGTGAACATGAGATGAAGAGTTCATGAAGGAGTTGGAGGCTCAATGCATAATTTTATATGGATTTGGGTAGTGTGCAATCACCCAATGTCTAGCATGATTGGGTGGGTCATTGCGGAAGTCATAACACAATTTTATTACATGACAAAGTGTAGGGTGATAAGTTCTTGTTAGTGAGAGGAAAATATGGGCATGCAAAAACAAGAAAAATAAATACACAAGTTTTTGGTTGAATGAATAATTTATATTCATTAATTATTCTCTCATATACATCCACCGATCCATGGCTATTCTCTCCTCTTGCTTCACATTACAATGGCTCAACCACAGGTATATAAACACCAAATTTTTTAAATATGGAATCATGCAAACTCTAACTTTCCTTTCCTCAAGAAAACTAAGATTTCATGCTTTAACTAGCCTATTCTAGCTTTCCTTTAACTTAAGCCTTCACCTTCTAACTCTAAAATTATTTTTCTTGACTCAAAATTTCTAAACAAAGCCTTCACCTTCTAACTCTATCTCACTTGACTTATAATATTAAAATTCATTTGCATTCCTTAATTTAACTCTATTCTTAATGCATTGCATGCATATGGGAGCAATTACTATTTCTAAAACTCCCCATTAATTTTTACCATATAACTCAATGTTAACTTAATCATGACTCAACTATGCATGCTACACTTGCAATAAAAAATTGAATCAAAATCTTTTTACAGTGCAGTTTTTTCTTTTTCATTTATTCCATATTTTGTACCCTTGAAAATGCTTCATTTTCAGTTGTGCTTTCTTGATGTAAGATCCATATTTCTTCACTTGCTGCTACTGCAATTTTTCTTTGAATTATTTTATATTTTCTATAAAAAACAATTTAGTATTTCAGAGCTAATCTTCTATAACTTCCTCTTGAAATATTTTTTCACTCATGGGCTACTACCAGAACTCTTTATCTTCAAACTATGAACTTTTCCATACTTCTTCCACTTCATATTCATGATCTTCTTTCTACCATATTTATTAATAGTATAATTTGATCTCTTCTTGACTCCATTCTCCAAAGGTTGTTTCAATGCATTCTTCTTCATATTCAAAAACTTCCATGCCCTTTCCTACATCTTTTTATTCATCTTCTCTTTCAGCTATAACTGTAACCACACCATTGTCCTATCTACTTGCACACTCAAAATCAATGTTAAAAACGTCTTCATTACGAGTTGTTATGAGATATTTGTCTACTTCTTATTTCTTTTATGCCTCTTCAACTGAATTTAGGCTACCTTCCACTATTATGATTTTAGTGGATATTCTCATAAAAAACTCATCAATCACTTTATCCTCTTCTTAATAATCAATTATATCTAGATCACGCACTGCATCATGAGAAATTCTAACTATTGCTTCATAACTTGTTGCTACTGTGGTAGCTTCAACCATCAATTCTTCATCAAACATGACACTTTACAGATTTCCACAATCAATCCTTGTTTCAAAAACGATACCACAAATCTCATTAACATAATTTTCATCCACTATATGGTGAGATATCTAAGCATGTATGTTCTCATTAACAATTTCAACTTCGGTAAATTCATCATTCATTGTTGGATTCGTGAGAGATTCACTTCCAACTCTACAAATCGTTACTTCATCTGAAAAATTGTCTTTTTTATTCATCAAACTTAAATTCATTAAACTCTAATGCAAAGAGGTCATAATCAACTACAATCATACCAACTAGATCACACATGTTATTAACTTATTTATTGGAAGCTTCATCATCATCAACAAGGTCTATTGTTGTATTATCCAATTCACAACTCACTTTGCAGTCACCTTCCACATATGTCTCGTCACAGTGGAATTCACCATCCACGTTACAGTGAGGTTCTTGAGCATCTATATGCTCTTGATATACTTCACATGTAGAGGCTTCAACTTCTCAGTCTCCAACATTTTATGTGTCTTCTTCATCCATATACATGTCTACATGATGGGTTTCACTTTTATAGTTTGTATAACCATCATCCACATTTGAGTGGGATTCTCTAAGCATTTTTTTTCTCCTAGAGTCCTTCTCATATACTCTCAGACATGCAGTTGACTTCCTATTGATTCTTCAACAAAATGTAACAAAAATTGCTGCTTTATGTCACTTTCCTTTATACCAAATTCTACTTCCATGGTCTTCCATGCTTTCTAGGATGATATAGATTTTTCTACCTTGCACAAGGAATTCTCATCCAGTTCATGTTTTATCATATCTGATACTATGGAATCTCATACTTTAACATATGGGTTATTAGACCGATACTCAAGCAACTCTTTACACCAAAGAACATTTTTCACTTTGACACTTCCCAACAATTAAAATTTTTACCAATAAATTTTGGAATTCTTACGAGATATATCTTGATCCATTCATCCTATATTTTTTCTACTTGTCTTTTAGATACCCCAACTGTGCCGAGAACCTCTATGAGCTCTTCAAAATACTCTGGTTGTTCTTTTCAATTTCAGTCTTTCTTTGTGACCCATGACTGTTGTCTTTCTTTTGTCTTATTTATTATTTCAATATTGTGTCAGCCTTCTAAAAATGAACATCACATACACATGATTATATTTAAAACTAAACATTTTAACATTCACTTTAACTGTGGCTCAAAAAAACTACTAGAAACTTTGCTAAGCTCTTCTACATCGATTCTTATGAAGTATCATGGCTAAAAATTATGGTGGAGTCTCCTTCTTTGGTCAACGGTGGTGGCTCTTCCCTCTTGATATGGTGGTGGCTATATAGGCTACTCACCCTGTAATTTTAGTATTTAGGTTTAAAAACTCTCAACGAGCTATATTTTAAACTTATGGACTAATGGATGAAAAATTCTATTTTCACACAATAGCCAAGGATCTTGGTGGAACTAGCACATGACCTTCTTAACTCCTTTGGTTATTTGAAACCTTGCTAAACCTTGCTTGGATACCACTTTTTATTTAGAGTCGAAGATAAAAATGCAAACACAAGACAAATAAATAGACAATATTTTTCTTGAATAAAGAAGTTATATTCATTAATTATTCTATTTTCTTACTTCACATTACAAATGACTCAACCATGAGTATATAAACACTAAAATTTCTAAATATGGAACCATGCAAACTCTAACATTCATTTCCTCATCCAAGCTATGACTTGAAGCTTTAACTAAACATTCCTCACTTCACTTTAACATAAATCGACATTTTTGCTTTCCTTAACTTAACTTTTATTGACAAGGCATTAACCTTTTAACTCTCACCCACTTGACTTGTAATATTAGAATTAACTTTCTTTGCTTCACTTGACTTAGCTCTTCATACATTGCATGCATACGATAGTACTTACTATTTCTATCAAGTGAAACAATTTTGATCTATGACAAAGCTGCGATCAATGACAATAAATCAAATAGAAAATTTGGGGATATGTTTGTATGAATTATGATGTGCTCTTCTAATTTTTAAATTTTTATACGAGACTAGAGTTCACTTGGTTGTAACACATTTGAATCTTTGACAACTGTTAGGCCATTTTGGTTGTTGATTCTAAAAGATTACTTTCATTCATATCATTTTCATGTTGGTTATGTTAAGTAATAATGGTATGGAATTATTATCTACGTACTTCAATAAGTGTTAAACATATGAATTTTAATAATCATGAAATATGGTATGGAAACTATGAGGTGTGGTATGGAATCACGTAGTTTGAGATTGAGAAAATCGATGATATGAAATGAGTCATGATGCACCACAAATGTATAGTGATGGACCATTTGGGTGCACTAAGTCAACCTCCGATGTCGGTGACTAGAGGGGAATGACAATGACTTTTTATTTTAAAATAAATTTTATGTTAGAGGTAATATTTCAACCTAGTTCATCATTTCTTTATATATATTTCAATTAAGTGAGGAAGATAAATCACATAGTAGTTATTCCCTAGTTTGAAATGATATCAATTACTAATGTTAATTCGTTTATTAATAATGCATTCATTATTTTCTAATTACCAGCTTAAAATATTTACCAAAATATTAATACCTAACAATAAGTTAATATTAAAAAAATTACTAAATTGTATTTGTATATATTTTTTTACAACATTAGTAGAATTCTTTTTACAATAAAAAAAAATTAAATACTAAAATATTATCTAAGAAATAATTAAATTATTTTTATTTATCCTTTTGATATATTTGTTCAATAGTGAAAAGAAAATTGAGATGTGATTATAAGACATATGCTAGAATCAAATTTCTCACTTTTCATTTAGAAAGAAAAATCAAGGTTTAAAATGTATATATTCATGAATTTGTATATTTTTTTTTGGATTTTTTTATGTATAATTTTGAAATAAATAAATAAATAAAGATATATATATATATATATAATTTCTTGTAAATTTACATCAAATTTTTAGTTAAAGAAATTTAATTTTTTTCATATATTTAAAAAGAAATAGCTCATGGAATGTAACTCAATTAAAAATCACCTCGTTATGAAGTGTTATGTAAAAGTATAAGATTCAAATTTCAAATTCTAGTGAGTTGATAAATTTTATCTATTTAGGGCCTGAGAATGCAAGTGAAGAGTGGCGCTGGAGATTAGGTTCTGCAACAGTCTAGGTTTCCTTCTCAAATCTAGAGCAGGGCAGAGCCCTGTGTGCAGATCTTCGTAAGCGAGGGTTGGCCCTAGCCCAGAAAATGCATCGGGTGGGGTCCAGGGGGCCCCATCTTTCAAAAAAATAACAATGGAAAAGGGGAAAGGGCCTCTGGAAGGAGTATAGATCTCTGGGTCTGCCAGTTTGGAGAAAGAGGAGTCAAAAGGCAAGAAGAAGGCAGGAGGGAACACCAAAGAAACACAACAACAGAAACAGAAAAATGGCATCAAGATCTCAGAAGGAAAAGACAAAAGGGACACCACTCCCAAGAAAAAAACTATAGAAACATTAGGAAAAGACAAGGGTTCTGAGGGTTTTGAGGAACAGAACCACCAGGAGGCATCATTGGGGGGTTCTACCACCAACGACCGGAAACCGAAAGAGAAGGAGCACTGAAAGCCCAAAGCCAAAGATAGTCTCAAGGTTATCATATCTGACCCAGAGCTATAGGACTATCGTGACCACATATCCATCCATGCTTTCATTTGCAAATTTATGGGGTTTTGGCCTACGGAGAAATCTTTATGCTTGTGGATCCATTAGCAGTGGAAGCCAAAAGGAGATGTTAAGCTACATCTAGGAGCTAAAGGTTTTTTCACAGTTGCGTTTTCAAACCTAGAGGATAGAGACCGCATCTCTGATGGTGGTCCTTAATTTTATGCCTCGGCTGGTCTATATATGATACCATGGAAGCCGAACTTTGCTTCGGAGCTTAAAACCTTCACGCATGTTCCAGTGTGGATTCGCCTCTTTTCTCTTCCTATTGATTAGTGGCGGCCTACGGCCATGGAACGCAACACATTGGGGACATTCATCCATGCCTCCGAGGCCACTCCGCAAAAAATGTATACCTCTTGTGCCTGCATTTGTGTTGAAATGGATGTATCTGGTGTGTTACATGATGGGTTATGGTTAGAATTCAGGGATGAGCAGTTTTTTCAGGCCATTGATTATGAAAAAATTCCCTTCCACTGTTGGAAGTGTCATGAACATGGCCACCTGTTTAGGGAATGTCCATTGAACTAAATAGCTAGCAAACCCAAAGAAGCCCCAACAAAGAATCAAGATGGCTTCAATCGTCCTAGTGGCAAATAGAGAACCAATAAGAAAGCCATACCAAAAGAAGGCTCATATTTCTGAGCCATGGGCAATACCTTTGAGATCCTAACAGAGGAAGTCGTTGCTTCTGATTCCCAGCCAACATCTGACCAACAGCAACAAATTCTGACCAAGCCTGCACAGAATTTCATAGCTCCTCAAATAGAATGACACAAGGCAAGTGAACCAGGTACCAATATTACCACGGGCCTAGAAGGAGATGGAGAAATGATATCCAGTGATATGGGAACAGAGGATATGGAGCTGAGTGATATAATGGAGAAGGAAGATATGGATTTGAACTCCATGGTGGAAGAATGGAAGCAGAAAGGAATGGAACATGTCCCTGAAGAAGAAATAGATAGGATAAACTGCCTATTCCTTTCAAGACAGGATGTGGAACTACATGGGTTAAAAAGAAATCATGGAGCTACCAAGAGTCTGGGAGTCAATGCTCAAGGTTTTCATCTCTCTAGCAACAATGCTAAACATAGAAAAAAAGAGAGGACGCAGAACGAATAAGGAAGCACTCTTTGAGCTTGGTCAACTTCTCCTCAACTCGGGTAAAATGAAAACCCTTTAGGCTTTCATGTTCACCTCCTAGTTTTGTTAATCATGAATATTCTCTCATGGAATATAAGAGGGCTCAATAGCCAATGGAAACAAAGACTGTTGAAAAAGAAGATTAAAAAGGAAAACCCAGATATGCTTTTCTTACAGGAAACCAAATGTTCTATTTTAAAAATTGAGGGCATCTGCAAAAACATTGGCAAAAGAATGCAATATACGGAAGTTGAAGGTTAGGGTGCAATGGGCAGCCTAGCCACCTTTTGGAATCCTCAATCCATACATCTTATCAGTGTTGAAGCCAGTAGATCGTACATTTCCTTGGAAATACAAATAATCGGGGAAGCCAACACGTTTATTTGTACAAATGTCTATAGTCCCCAAAAATTGGAAGAAAAACTAAAGCTGTTAAACAGTTTATCAGAGCTGCATCAAAGACATCCTTCTGCCAAAGCAATTTTTGGCGGCGATTTCAATATGATCACAAAGCTGGCTGAAAATAAGGGTGGCATTATAACTCTGCACAGGGATGCTGAAGCCTTCAACAATTCCATCCATGAAACCCGATTAGTGGATATCCTCCCCAAGACTGGGTTGTTCACCTTGAACAACAAAAGAGGGGGTGACAGACAAATAGCCTCCAGACTTGATCGTTTCCTCATCGCTGACTCCATCCTAATGGATGGGGTTACTGTTGAATCTGACATCATCCCTTGTGGGGGCTCTAATCACTAGCATGTTACTCTTAACGTCGTTGTCCTTGGGACCCCGAAGAAAAGACCTTTCATATTCGAAAGATTCTAGTTGACTCATCGAGACTTCTTAAAGAATATCAAATCGTGGTGGCAGGAGCCTATTGACACTCGAGGCACCAAAATGTACAGACTGCATGCTAAGCTTAAACACTTCAAGGCCCATCTTAAAACCTAGAACCAAGAATTCTTTGGTAATATCTTCAAAGATAAGAAAGACCTTGAGGATCAATTAACCCTGATCCACACTGATTGGCTTAATTGAAACATACACCAAGAGACTATCAACCAGGAGCAGACCCTCATGCAAAAATGGAGTCAACGGTGCTAACAGGAGGAGATATTATGGAAGTAGAAATCTCGCAACCAGTGGCTCAAGGAAGGGGAAAAGAACACTCAATTTTTTCATCGCTCTGCAGTGGACTACAGATGTGCAAAAAAAATCACCAGCATAAGGGATGAGCATGGCAACACTCTTTTCTCTCATCAGGACATATCTTCTCTCCTGGTCGAGCATTTTAGCCATATTTCCACTAAACCTGGGATTGATAGATCAATGGCTAGAAGGAAGATCCTAGACTATATTCCCTAGCTCATCACTGAGGATCGAAAAATATCTCTAAATCGCCCTATTACCTTGGCTGAAGTGGAAGAGGTCGTGAAAGATATGCCTAATGGAAAGGCTCCTGGCCCGGACGGTTTCACCATACATTTTTCAAGGCTTGTTGGGACATTGTTCAACTCGAAGTTTGGGAGGTGGTGGAGGATTCACGTAAATATAAAGCCATCCTAAGATCCATTAATGCTACTTTTAATGCCCTGATTCTGAAGGAGGAAGCTGCCAAAATCCCTTCTAAATTCCAACCCATTGCTCTTTGTAATGTGTTTTACAATATTATCTCAAAATTCATGGCCAATAGATTGAAACTCATTCTTTCTTGAAATATCTCTGAGGAACGGTTTAGTTATGTCGAGGGAAGGAAAATCCTGGACAATGTCTTATTGGCTTAGGAAATGATTCATACTCTTCAAGCTCAGAAAAAAACTGGCATGATCATTTAGCTGGATCTATCCAAGGCCTATGATAAGGTCAGTTGGGATTTTATAGAGGATATTCTAACAACTTTTGGTTTTGATCAATGTTGGATCCAATGAATTTTAGCCTTGGTCAAGACTCCTAGTTATTCCATCCTGGTCAATAGGGCACCTTCCTTCCCCTTCAACCCCTCCCATGGTATCTGCCAAGGTGATCCTATTTCCCCCTTTCTCTTTTTCATTGTCATGGAAAGCCTTAGCAGGATTATCAAAATGGCTCAAGCCAGAAATTCCATCAAGGGTCTCCATCCCATGTCTAATTACCCTCCCACAACCCATCAATATTTTTTCAATGATAGCATGCTTCATGGCACCCCCACGGTCAAGGAAGCTTGAGGGTTTAAATCCATTCTAGATCTGTTCTGTTTAGCCTCGAGTATGGACCTTAACCTTGATAAGTCTTCCATTTTATTTTTCAATACCCCTATAGCCGTCCAAAGACATCTCACTACAATTTTGGGATTCAGTAGGAAATGCCTTCCCTCCAAATACCCGGGCATCCCTCTAACTGATAAACCTTGGCAAAAGCTTCATTGGGAAATGCTGCTTTCTAAGCTCGAGGTTCGGTGTAATAGCTGGACCAGTAGAGTCCTTAACTTTGCTGGTCGTCTAACGATGACCAAGGCTATTTTGCAAGCCATTCCGCAATTCATTATCTCCATACTACTGGTGCCCAAAGGTGTTCTTCAAAATATCAAAAATATTCATAGAACCTTCCTTTGGTCAGGCAGAGCAGTTAAAAATAAATGGGCTCTTGTTGCTTGGGAGAAGCTATGCAAACCCAAAATCCTGGGAGGCCTCGGGCTGTGTGACCCGGAAACGATTAATAAAGCCAGTGGAGCTAAGCTATGGTGGAGGTGGATCAAATTTCCTACCTTTCCATGGGCTAAGATGTGGAAAGCCAAATATGCTGAGGATAGGAATCAACAGGAACTCATCAGAATAATGAATTTCCAAGCTGGATCCCCCATCTGGAACCTAGGAAGTGCTAATAGACATATTATCTTTAATCATTGCTTCTGGGAAATTAGAAATGGCAAAACTGCCCTTTTCTGGGAGGATGCTTGGCAACAATTGCCCAAGATGGCATGCCCTGAATTCCTCTCCCTTCAAAGAAAGTACCAGGAACAGGGTTTATTCAAGGTTTGTCATTACTGGGCGGTGAATTGGAGACTTTGGAACCTCAACATTCCCTCTGATTCGGACGAGATGGCCAACCAATATTTCTCCTTGTTTTCAGCGTTGGATTCTTGCAAAACGTGACTCTCCTTGGAGGAGGACCAGTTGTGATGGGGAAATTTGGAGGGAGGTACCTATAACCTAAAGGAAGCGAAGCTTTACATCAATCAGAGTCAACTAGAAGAGAAGATGCAAGGGCATCAAAATGTTTGGGACGCTCTTCTTTGGCCTAAAGTTAAAACTTTCTTACAGACTCTGCTACATAGGAAGACCCTTACTTGGGAAAACCTATGCAAGAAGGGCTTCCAGGGTCCCTCCTGATGTCCTCTCTGTTTTAATGCAGAGGAGACTATGAACCATCTCCTCAATTCCTCTTGCTGGACGGATTATCTTTGGATGGGGTTGCAGGAGATTTTTAGACAGACTAATTGTGATAGGGCTTCCATTTAGAATACTATAGTCAATTGGAGGACTAATTTCTCTAAGTGTGACACTGTCAAAAACCTCTGGAAATTATGTCGAGGCTTTATTGTTTGGTCAACTTGGAAAGAACGTAACAGGAGAATTTTTCGACAAGAAACGAGGAATGAAGCTGATACTAAATTAACCATCATGCAGAATATGAAAGAGACAGTGCTAATCCACTACAATTCTAATCAGACGGAGAAAATTTTGGAAGAAGACAAGCACATCTTACTTAGTTTTGGTTTGGGGTCAGCCATGAAACTCAATTCCCCTTCGCTGCGACCTCAAGCTCCTCCATCTCAGCAGCCCTGGCTGTGTCCCAAGCCAGGTTTTCTCAAGCTGGATTTCAATGGCGCATTTAGGGGCAACCCTGGTCCAGCTGGTTATGGAGGCGTTATTCGCAACAACAAAGGTGACATTTTGCACATTTTTTGTATGTCACTGGGAGAAGCAACGAAGAACGAAGCAGAATTTGCTACTTTGGAACAAAGCTTGCTTATCCTTATTCGAATGGGCCACAACACTGCGGTGGTGGAAGGGGACTCCCTACTGGCTATATTTGCAGCTAAGAAGATTCAAAATGGCACAAGGCCGGAAAGGGTCTCCAAACATTGGCAACTTGCTATGGTTACAGGTCTCATTGCCCAGCATTTCACTGCTCTCAAAGGTGTAATATTTCAGGAAATTCAGAGGAAGGCCAACGCTTTGGTGGACGCCTTGGCTAACCATGCAGTCGACCATCGGAATAACATCATTGACACCTGTTGGAATGATGTTACCTATCCTGACCTCAGGGATGAATGTATGCGCATTTCGAGAAGTGACCTTTTTAGTACATCTACGATGGAGAATAATCTTCAAAGTACTGACATTCAATAATTCATGTGGTTTCTACAAAACAACAATTCAATGCTCTTTATTATTCGGAGGTGGCAAGTTAGGGATTTGTACCGAGCCGAGTTTCGGAAAAGATGGTATGATCAGGGCAATCTCGAAAATCAGAATAAGGAGAAAGGTGGTAAGGACACGTGGACTAGACTCTTGAGATTTGTTTTGGTTGTCCGGTGTGGCATTAGATTTCATTATTGGCCGATCAATGTTCATATCTAGAGGATCTAGAATGGCAGCCGGTGGGATGGTGCAGCGTCCCCTGGCCATTATTACATGATATGGGCCTCTTCGCCTTATATTATGGTGTTTTCAAATAGTTTTACTCACAAAGATTTGCAATTCAGCGTTGAAGATAGGCTCTGGTGCTCTGGTTCCACTACGAGTTTCACTTTCTCTTCCTCTTGGTGTGTGTTTTCTACCATGTCCGAGCATGTCCTTCGAAGCTCTAAGGCGACCAAGAATCTTAAGGCTGCTAAGGACAGTTTTAAAAACTCGGTCACTGATAAAGGCAAGATGATTATCCATGATCTCGAATAGGAAACTAGTCAGGCCAGATCCAGCTTAAAAAGAAAGGACATCGAGGAGGAGATGGATTGGCTCCCTAATCCTGGCACCCCGAGCACGAGGGCCATGCAATTTATGCACATACATGAAATGGATTGGTTCATGAAGACTCTGTTAGCAAAAGCCCTCAGTAGCCAGGGAACGGCAGTCAAAGAGGCCTTCCAGACCAACTCGATGGCCTCGGCGAAGAACATGGCCCGCTTGGATAAGTTGGAAGTTTCTCTCAACTCGTTAACTGAGGAGATGAAGATGTTAACTAGACGTCTTGAGGGCTTCATCAGGCTCTTCGAGTTGTACCTTCGTCATGTTTTAAATGTGTCCATTGAGCTCTCGACAGACAGTTCCAGAACGACAATCATCCGCCAGCACCGTCCGCGCATTGCGCCTCAGAGTGATGCAGGTTTGAGTCCGAGCACAGGGGGTCCGAATGATGATGGTCTGGTCGCGGAGTTTCCTAATGCTCAAGGTCCAAGGACGGCTGGACCGAGTGGGTCTGATGGTCTGACTAGGATGTAATGGTCCTATATTCTCCTTCTGGTTGGCTTCTTTCCGCTAGTAGTTACCTGCATTTGTTTACTTGTTTTCTCCTGATCAGTGTAATGTTCCTTACTATGGGCATCCCTGCGTAGAAGGCCAATTTTGACCTTTTGGTCCTTTGGTATGGATGTATTGTTGGGCATGGTGGTCAGCCTCTCATTTATCTGTTTTTCTATTTCCGGATCATTGTGTCTGTGTTTGTCTTTACAGACGGTTTGGGTTGTCCAACTTTCCTACCTTCGGGTACTGGCAGCCCTTTTTGTAATTTTGTGTACACTATTTTGATCTAATACAACTGCTTGCTTACAAAAAAGAAGAAGATAAATTTATCTATTTATTTATTATATTTTTAGAATGTGATATGTATATTGTAATTATTTCAAAATCAAATTATCTTTAAATTATTAATTTGATGTAATTTTTAATATAATTTTCTAACAAATATACATTAAATTAAATACTTAAAAATTATAGAAATAAAATGTCATACTTTAATTTTATAATAATTAAAAAATAATATAATTAACATATTCTAATTTTATAGTTAATTAAAAATGATTAATGAAAAGGAAAAAATATAATATAAAAGAAAAAATTGATATGATTAAATATCATGTTGTTTGAATATTTATTTTCAAAAATAAAAAATATAATTATCTTTTATCTAGTTCTGAAATCTATGTGCAAGCTTCATAGAAGAGGAATTTATGTGCCGGAAATCTTGCTACTAAAAGTTGTTGACCCACAAAACTAAGAGCCCAACAAATCATTGTCTCTATATGAGATAACTTGTAAGTGAAATAACAACCTCCGTATAGGAGCGAAATAGTAGTAGTGTGAAAAGGCACATACTTAAGATGCACTATTAGAGTCAATTGTGCAAGTGTTAGATAATATATTGATATGGTTTTGTCTTAATTGGGATTTTCTTATCTAGTTTCATCTCAGTAGTCATTTTCTTAAGTGACCATTGTCTTAAATATAAAGTTTTGTTTTAGAATATGTTTATCTCATCAAACTATTGTTATCATAAATATAAAGGTTTTTCCAAAAAAAATGGTCTTAAATTTTATTTGTGTAAATATAATATTGTCTTAAATTGTTTTTATTTTAAATCTAAAATAAAATTATTTTTCTCTTCAATTTTATATTTAAAACAATTCAATTAATATTAAATTTTAATAAAGATAACTAAAATAAAAACTATTTTTCAAGAGAAGAAAAAAACAAAAAAACAAAAATGAAAAATGAAAAATTCAATTCGCTTCAGAGTCATTACTCGTTGTCAATATATTAAAAAAGTGAAGTCATCATAAGTTCATCTATCTAGATTCGATATAGAAACGCATTCGGCCATTAACCATACCCACCAAGTTCGGCCTAATTGGGCTGAATAATTCGAAAATTGGCCATTACCTAAAACAAAGAAAGAGGGAATGTCCAAAGAAACCATCGCTACCAAGTTCGGCGATATTGGGTTGAACAATTGGAAAATTAGCGAAATTGGTTAGGCCATTAATACGGAAAATTCGAATTCGATACGGTCAAAAAATTGGTACCTTCCCCTTCGATCTAGTTAAAACATATGATCCCCAACGTAATGATTTTTTGCACCAGGTCAAGCGGTGGCTCGGTAGTAGACACGGACATGAACAACAATCGTCAGTAGTGGGCTGCGAGGGAATAGATGGACTCATAACGAAGTAACCCATCATTTGAGAAAGATTTTCTAATGACATTTGATAAAAAAATATTTTCAAAAGCTCATGTAAATATTTGATAAAAATGATCTCTTACTCTATTAACTTGGTGTAAGTTGAAGTTAAAGTTAATCATATGTGTAAAAAATATATAATTAAAATTAGTTATATATATATAATATATATTATATGGTCTTTATTTTAGTGTGGTTAAATTTATATATAATAGTTATTAGAATTATATGTATGGATAAGATTAGTGAATTTTAAAATTAGAAAATAAAATATAGGAAAATAAAGGCAAAGAATTTTAAAGAAATGAGACCAAAGTTTTATTTAAATAATATTTTTTAGTGGTTATAAAATGTATATTTGTTGAGAACAATGATTAAATCTTGTTATGCAATTGCTAACATTAGTAAGCAGATTTTGTGATTTTTTGTTATTAAAAATTAGTTCACCAAATTATTAGGATGGCAAGTGATCAGAACCATCTGCAATGGTTAGAATGAATAATTAGTAGTTGATAAATAATAGAATTAGTAATAGGTTTATTATATAAGAATGTATTTAGATACATGGTTTAATATGAAATTTACAAGTTGAGGACCGATCTATGTTTTTCATTTTCTTTCATTGTTTTTTATATGTCATAATTATTTTGGTTTATCAGTTGGCTTAAAGATCAATGGCTATTTGTAAAAAAAATTGGGTTAAAATTTTATTCTTAGAATTTTGCCAACGCTAAAAATGTCAAATTCTAACATGCCTGTTCCAAAATTTGATGGGAATGATTATGATTATTGGTGCATTAAGATGCTGACCTTTTTTATTGGAAAACATTTATGGGATATTGCTGAATTAGGTTATGTTGAGCCAGATGATTGGAATTCCCTTAAAGCCAATGCAAGAACAACATGAAAGGAAGCAAGGAAGAAGAATTCTCAATCTTTGTTTCACATTCGGATAGCTCTTGATAAGAGCTTATTTCCATGAATATCAGAAGCAACAACTGCCAAAGTTGCTTGGAAGACTCTACAAGAAGCTTACCAAGGTAGTGATCAAGTTAAGGTGGTCAAGCTTCAAACATTGAAGAGAGAGTTCGAGAATCTAAAGATGCAAGAAGCTTAAAGTATAAGTAACTACTGTGTGAGAGTCAAAGATGTGGTCAATAAAATGGTTGCACCTGGGGAAACGGTAAGTAATGAAGATTTAATAAAAAAGGTATTGACATCTTTAACACCTAGATGGAATAATGTTGCCATAATATTAGAAGAAAGCAAGGATTTAACATAAATAAAGTTTGATAAGTTGGTTGGATCTCTCATGTCTGATAAAGAAAGATTGGAAGACACTTTTGAAGCTGTTGACAAAGCTTTTTCCTCTAAATTACAAATTACACAAATGAAGATGCAAGCAGCAGTAGTGCTAAAACCAATCAAGATCGAGGTAAATGGAAAAGACAAATATTTTCTAGAGGTAGAGGCAGAGGTGGCTCGAGAGGAAGAGGTAGTTCTAGAGGAAGAAGTAGAGGTAGATTTGATAAGAGAAATGTTCAATGTCACTATTGTAACAGGTATGGCCACTTTGAAAGAGAATACAGATTGAAAGAAGGTAAAAATGCTAACTATGCTCAAGAAAGTAATGAGTATCCTCCAGATCACTTATTTTTATCATGCCAAAGCTGAAAATACTAGTAAATATGTTTGGTACATAGATTTTGGATGCTCTAATCATATGACAGGGAATGAGAAATTGTTTTCAACCAAGGATGGAAGTTTTAAATCCAAGTTCCAGCTTGGTGATGATAAACCATTGGAGGTTGCTGCCAAAGGAGCTATGGAGGTCCAAACAAAAGAAGGTATAAAGAGTATTCATGATATTTATTATACTCCACAATTGAAGCATAATTTGTTAAGTGTTGGGAAATTATGTGACAAAAATTATGAAGTAGTCTTTCAAAATAATACATGTATTATCTATGATAAGGATAAGGGAAATATGGTGATCACTATTGTGCCCATGGAAAGAAATAGGATGTTTCCCTTGAGGTTTGATGAACATAACAAAAACCTTGCAAATATGGCTTATGAGGATTCAAGTTGGCTATGGCATCTCAGGTATGGGCATTTAAATGCCGAAGGTAGAGGAGCATAAGGAGGTTTTTGAAGGATGTGTTAAAGGCAAGCATGCAAAGGAAAGGTTCCCAAAGGGAAATGCATGGAGGGCTCATCACCCAGTTCAACTTGTTTATTCAGACATATGTGGCCCTATGCAAACTAATAGTTCGGGTAAGTCATCATATTTCGTCACTTTTATTGATGATTACTCAAGAAATTGTTGGGTATATTTTTTGAAGGCCGACAGTGAAGCCCTGGATACATTCAAGAAGTTCAAAGCACTTGTAGAAAATGAGAAAGGTTGCAAGATCAAATGTTTGTAGACTCGCTGTGGAGGAGATTTTTTCTCGAAAAATTCCCAGAGTTATTGTGATATGAATGGCATCAAGAGGAAACATACTACATTATAC
Source organism: Pinus albicaulis (assembly GCA_034641835.2). NCBI lineage: Eukaryota > Viridiplantae > Streptophyta > Pinopsida > Pinales > Pinaceae > Pinus > Pinus albicaulis. The sequence continues at coordinate 169,478,509 of CM076575.1, forward strand.
ACACCCCAACAAAATGACGTAGCTGAAAGGAAGAATTGCACTGTGGTTGAAATGGAAAGGTGCATGTTACAAACCAAGGGATTGAGCAATTCTTATTGGGGAGATACAGTTGCTACAGTAGTGTACATCCTCAATCATAGCCCCACCAATGCACTAGAGAAGATGACTCCTTATGAATCTTGGTATGGAAAAAAACCTATTGTTAATCATTTCAAAAAATTTCGATGTTTGGCTTATGTGCATGTACCTGATCAAAATAGAAAAAATTTGGATGCAAAGAGTGAGTTATGCATTTTCATTGGGTATAGTAAGACAAGCAAGGATTATAAATTATATAACCCCCTCACTAACAAGCTTATTGTCTCAAGAGATGTAATTTTTGATGAAGGGGGAGTTTATGGCCATCAAAAAGGCCATGTTGAGAAGACAAAATCTGTTTCGAATGATGATATAATTGCTTATATTGAGTAGCCAACTAATGCTTCTGTATCAAGTGGTTTAACTCCACCAAGCAACCCTTCATCAATTTCTTCATCATCAAGTTCAAGTCCAACTTCTTCTCCAAGTTCTACAAGGAAGGTAAGGAGATTGAGTTATATATATCAGAGAAGTGCAAATCAAGCACATGAAGAAAACCCAATAGGTGAGACAGCGAATTTTGCTTTATTAGCCAAGGCTGATTTTGAACCATGATGTTTTGAAGATGCATGTACTAATGAGGTTTGGGTGCAAGCCATGCTAGAAGGGACGGATTCCATTCACAGGAATGAAACTTGGGAATTGACAGAGCTTCTGCATGACAAGAAAAATATTGGCACCAACAAGGCCCAATTTAACAGTGATGGGAGTGTTGAAAGACACAAGGCAAGATTAGTTACTAAAGGATTCACACAAAAGCATGGAATTGATTATGAAGAGACATTTGCGGCAGTAGCAAGACATGAGACCATTAGAATGTTGATTTCATTAGCAACTCAGAAAAGATGGGGCATACATCATATGGACGTGAAAAGTGCCTTCTTGAATGGGTACTTAGAAAAGGAAGTATATGTGGAGCAGCCACAAGGTTTTGGAGTGGAATGAAAAGAGAATAATGTCTACAAGTTGAAGAAGGCCTTGTATGGTCTCAAGCAAGCACCAAGAGCATAGTATGCTAGGATTTATGGATGCTTTCAGGAAAAAGGCTTCGAGAGAAGTAAGAATGATCCTATCCTTTACTACAAACAAGAAGATATTGATAGTTTGATCATGAGTTTGTATGTTGATGATCTATTGTATATGGGTAGTAGTTCCCAAATGAATCATGAGTTCAAAGTTGCTATGATGAATGAATTTGAGATGAAAGATCTAGATCTCATGAAATATTTTCTAGGAATGGAGGTTTATCAAACTAAGGATGAAATTTTCATTTTCCAAACAAAGTATACACGTGATATGTTGAGGAAATTTGATATGCTTGATTGTAATGGATCCCCTACTCCAAGTGCTCATGCAATTGTATTATGTATAGATGATGGTGTTGATTTAGTAGATTAGACAACCTATAGAAGTATTGCAGGGAGCTTGATGTTTCTAACCCACACAAGACTCAATATTACATTTTTCAGCTTCACTTGTTTCAAGGTATATGACAAATCCATCTAAAATACATATGATGTCAGCCAAGAGAATTTTAACGTATGTGAAAGACACTCAAAATTTTGGTATTCATTACTACTGTGCTGAAAAGTTCAATCTTGTTGGATTTAGTGATTCAGATTGGGGAGGTAGTATGGATGACTGTAAGTCCACATATGGAAATTGTTTCTCTTTTGATTTTGATTTGATTACCTCGAGCTCAAGAAAACAAAGCATTGTTTCCCTCTCATCCACAAAAGCGAAGTAAGTTGCAATTATTTCAGGAGGTACACAAGCTCTTTGGCTTAGAGAAATTTTGGAAGATATTGGAGAGAAGCAATTTCAGCCTACAATGATTTATTGTGATAATGTAAGTGCCATCAAGTTAGCAAAGAATCCAGTTCATCATAGCAGGACAAATAATTTTGACATGAAATATCACTTCATTCGGGATTTGGTGCAGAACAATGATGTTGAATTGAAACACATAAATACTAAGGATCAACTAGAAAATATCTTCACCAAGGCAGTTGCAAAAGATCAGTTTTTGGCACTAAGAGATAAGTTAGTAAGACCTCATTAAGCATTAAGGGGGAGTGTTGAGAATAATGCTTAAATCTTGCCATGTAATTACTCACATTAGTTAGCATATTTTGTGATTCTCTGCTATTAAAAATTAGTGAAACAAATTATTAAGATGACGAGTGCTCAAAATCATTTGCAGTGGTCAAAATGAATAATTAATAAATAAATAATAGAATTAGTAATAAATTTATTATATAAGAATGTATTTATATACATGATTTAATATGAAATTTACAAATTAAGCATTGATCTATGATTTTCATTTTCTTTCATTATATTTATGTATCATAATTACTTTGGTTTAAAGAGTCATGGCCATTTCAAACTCTACCATACTTTGAAATTTTTTCTTTAATGAAATTTATGCTATCAATTTTTTTTCAATATCTAACTATAAAAGAAACACTAGTTGACCATATCCTTAAAATATTGTTGTTCAAAACGGATGACGGTAGACTTTATTTATTTTTGAAAATCGATGTAAGACACATTAACTAAAAACGACAAGGAGGGAATGCCCACGCAGCTGGCCATACCGTCTTAATATTGTGTAACATATTGTTAGATGAACGTAGACTTTTTCTATTTTCGCATTTTTGAAAATCGATGTAAGACACATTACCTAAAAACGACAAGGAGGGAATGCCCACGCAACTGGCCATATCCTCTTAATATTGTCTAAGATATTGTTAGAATATGTTCGATGAAGGTAGACTTTTTATATTTTGGAAAAGCGATGTAAAGCATATTACGTAAACAAACAAGGAAAGAATGTCAAAGTAAACACGCAACTGACCATATTATTGTCTTTTAAAACATATTAGAAATTGAGATGAAGTCAGCCTATTTTTGAAGAACAATGCAAGACATATTACCTGAAACAAACAAAGAGGGAATCTCGAAGGAAACATTCAACTGACCATATCCTCATAATATTTATACTTACGTTTATGTTTTAGATGTGGAAGGAAGGTTATATATATATGAGACAGTGCCTACTCCACAAATAAACAGACTACGCCCAGGTGAAAATAGTCTTTGATTTACACGCAAACTCTAAATGTGATTTGCTTGGTTGCTTGATTAAGATGATTATACATTACTTAGCTTTTTATTTTCTAAACAACCACAACACCGACACAAGTCATATGCGGCAGAGAGGGTTCGGTGGGTCGCATCAATATGGTTCCTGGAGTTCCAAAAATTAAAAAGAATCATTTACGATTGTTATAAAAGGGAGCAACGCTCTTCATTCTTCATCAAATTCAGTCCATCTCTATTCATTTTCGATCAGTCGAAGAAAAATAGTGAGCTACAGCCATGGAATCCTTTCCAGTGTTAGCACTTGCAGTACTGGTGATATTATCATTGGGGAATAATGTTGTTATTGTAGGCGCAAGTGATCCGGATCCTTTACAAGACATTTGCGTTGCCGATTTGAAAAGCAAAGGTAATATAACTAATGTTATCTTGATGATGTCCAGACACGTTATGTTTGAATACATTATTATAAAATGTAATTACCTGTAATATAATATATATGTCTGGTGCCTTCGCTCTTATATTTATCATCAGGGGCCAATAATATCATAAATATGTTTTCCTCAATAACATCATCATATATATACTTGTTTGATTTGTATTCAAGTGCAGTTATTGTGAACGGGTTCCCATGTAAGAATGCGATGATGGTCACAGCAAATGACTTCCGTTTGACGGGCCTAGATAAACCGGGAGATACGAGTAACCAGTTGGGATTTGCCGTAACGCCAGCTTTTGTGATGCAACTACCAGGCTTAAACACCTTGGGAATCTCCATGGTTCGGCTCGATTACGCTGCTCGGGGCGGCCTTAACCCTCCTCACACACATCCGCGGGCCACCGAAATCTTAGTGGTGATCGACGGTGCTCTCTTAGTTGCCTTTGTCACCACTAACAACACTCTGTTCGCCACAACGCTGAAGAAGGGAGACGTATTTGTGTTCCCGCGAGGTCTTCTGCATTTCCAACAGAACATTGGCCCTCTCAACGCAGTGGCGATATCTGCATTGAACAGCCAGAATCCAGGAACTCAGCAAGTTGCGCCGGCATTGTTCGGAGCATCTCCTCCTATCTCTGTCTCTGTTCTCGCCAAAGCTTTCCAGATCGATGACGAGCTCGTCAAAATTCTCCAGCACAAGTTCACATCCTCGTGATCTTGATCTGATGATATCTGAATCCATCATATTATTATTCAGTAGATTTTATTTCCTTCCTTGCAGTCACTCAGTTCAATTGAGGTGGTATTTGTATAGTTAAATAAAACCAAGCTCGTGAGTGACATAATAATATTTGTATAGGTGGTATCTGATATGTATCGATGTCCATATCTATATAAATAAAAGGTCAGTATTTCAAATCTGACACCGCGTTTCGTCCCCATCTAAATACAAGTTCGGTATTTGGAATCTGACAATGCTTATGATATACCATGAATGACAAGATTTGAGAAGAGGTATTGGTGTTTGTTTGGACTGTTTGTATCAATTTTCAGCGGTTCAGACAAAAGCGGAGGAACCATTGTCACAAATAGAACAACATGCTTTTATGAAAATTCACTCTCAAAACGAAAACCAAGACTCTGCCTATTACCAACTATTTCTTAGATTATAAAAAAATTAAGTAATTACACAATAAAGAGCGTGTCTTCATTCTCAACAACATAATATATTAATTATTCAAAAAGATATTTAAATTATGGACATTCTATGGATAGGATTGTTTATATGAGCAAGAGACTTCAAAATTTTAAAGTATCTTTTTTATTTTATATCTATATTTTGAATTATAATTTTATCTAAAATAATTATAATTATGATCATTATTATGATTAAAATAATTAATATATAAGTTATATGTGAAGAGACTTTTAATTAAAGAGATCGTATATCTTTAAATAAGGTTTGTTATAATATTATTGGTTAATATATAGATTATTAATAAAACCATGATTTATTTTATGGTTTTTTTAATTAATGAATTTAATTTTAAAAAAACATAATTAATTTGAAAAAAAAAAATTATTTGTGTATACTACTAAGAATGTGTTATAATATTCTATGGAGGTTAAATATCTACCATGCACCTAATAATTGGCGATAATTAAATTTAAATTCTGGAAGTCTTATTTCAAAATAAACATCATTTAAAAAAAAAAAAAAAAAAAAAAAATTTTACAAATATTTTTGTAATATTCTAAAAGATTATTACATTTATAATGTTAATTTCATTTTGCAAAAGGTGGTTTGAATAATTTAAATTTTCAAAAATTGTTAACAATGTTTAGCAAGTAATTTGTGTTATTTGAATATTCTTGTTTGAGCATCCTTATCATCAATTTCCTCTTAATAATGGCAAGGACTAAAAAAGTTAGCAACATTAAATATTACCAAATATTTGAACCTCATATTTAGAGAATAGATGACCTTCATTTTAAAGGTCTTGCCAAAAATGCAATCCTCTAGTATCATCGGTCTATTTGCATTATGACAACTCTTGAATCTCAATGAATGTACATGTAGCATATGTGAATTATATTAAAACTTAAGAGTTCCTTTATGTTCTTTTTGCATGATGTGTGCCTTGTACTAACTCCAAATATGCCTCCTAAAAAACCACTTAATAAGCATTCTAGTTATAATATATAAAGTAGTGCCAATAAGAGTAATATGAACTTGATCCTCTTGGAACATTGATCCAACGTATTTACCTCAAAAAGTAAGTTCTTCCACTTGATGAGATATTCTGAAATTGATTGAATTTGTAGCTTGCGAATTCTTGTTTCCGTGACTGCATCAGGTTCCAATATAATTTTTCCTTCCTTGTCAAGTTCTAGAAATATTGTTTCAACTCAGAGCTTGTCACCTACAAACTTCTTTAAGCATGAAACATGGAAAATTAAGTGTACTTGGGAAGATTTCAGAAGCTCCAATTTGTATGCCATAGTACCATTCTTTTGCAACACCTTGTAAGGACCATAATGCTTTGGTAATTATTTATTGTCTTTCTTAGCTTGCGTGAGCGACATTTGTTCATATGGTTGTATTCCTAAAAATAACGAGTCACCTACATCAAAACTTCTTTCGCTACAATGTTAATATTCTTGTTGTTTCATTCAATTCTACACCAAAGTGAGGTTAACCTTTAAGAGTTGGAGAACTTGTTGTTGATGCTCGGTGTGATCTTCCATTGCTTCGACCTTAAACTTTTCTCTTAAAGGTGATGTGATGGACGATGGATGATACCCATCAAGTGCCATAAATGGGTTAATTTTTGTTGTAGTATGAAAGGAAGTGTCATACCACCATTCAGCCAGATGTAACCACTTGACCCATTGTGTTTGTTTATTACATACAAAGAAACAAATATATCCTTCCAAACATTAATTCACTATGTCAGTTTGTTCATCATATTGAGGATCATAAGATGAGCTATGAGCTAATTTGGTACCCAGAAAAGAAAATTATTCTGTCCAAAAATTTCCAATGAAAATGGGATCTCTCTCGCTTACAATAATCTTTGGGTTTCCATGTATCACTTCAATTGTTTCCATAAATTCAATATCAATTGTATTGGTTTTAAATGGATGTGATAATGCACAAAAATGTGCATACGGTGTAAGTCTATCAACTACCACCATGATGACACTATTTCCTTCAGACTTGGTAAACGTGTGATGAAATCCAATAAATCCTCCTCCCAACGTTGACTTGGAATGGATAAAGGTTGTAACAGACCTGAGGTCTTAACTGTCTCAACTTTCTTTCGTTGGAAAACCAAACATTCCACCACAAACTTTTGAATATCAAATTTAAACCAATCCAAAAAAAGTCCTTCTTAACCATGTGGTATGTTTTTAAAAATCTTGAGCTCCCTTCTAAGGGAGAGGTGTCCAATTTCGAAAGAATATTTTTTTTTTAATCAAGAATCAATTTTCCAGCTAAATGTATGAGATGTACTGAGATTTTGCTGCAAGTTTTGAATGAATTCCCACACTTATCCGTCATTCTTCCATTCATCCCTTGCTTTGGTTATCCAATCCGGTTGGATAACAGAAATGGAAAAAAGGAGAGCTTCCACATCCTCATAATTTCTTGAGAATTCATCTTCAACAACATTTTGCTTCCCTTTTTTGTGGATGATTTCAAGCTCATAACCCAACATCTTTGTTAACTATTTTTTCTGCTCTTTTGAAGATAATATTTTCTCTAAAAATTATTTACGACTATCATGATACATTTTTACCTTTAAGTGTCTTCTCGTTAGGTAAGCTATCCATTTCTTAAGTGCATATAGTATTTCCAACATTTCCTTTTGATAAATAGGTTTTAGTAAATACTTTCCTTTGATTGAACGACTTTCAACTAAAATGGGTCTTCCTTCTTGCATTAAAAAAGCACCAATTCCATTTCCCGAGGCCTCACATTCCCCAATAAAGGTTTTTGTGAAGTATGGCATAGCTAACACCGGTGCTTGGCACATTTTCTCTTTAAGATGTTCAAAGGCATTAGTTTCTTTTGGAGCCCAAGAAAATGCATCTCTCTTCAGTAATTTTGTTAGAAGTGTTGCTATTCTCCCATAATTCTTAACAAACTTTCCATAATACCCTCTCAACCCAGGAAATCCTCACAGATGCTTTATGGTTGGGGGGATTTTCCATTTCTTAATGGATTTAATTTTTTTAGGGTCTACGTTAACACCCTCGTGAGATACAATATGACCAAGATATTCCACCTATACTCCAAATAAACATTTGGAGGTTTTTTCATATAATTGTTTCTCTTCCAATAGTTTGAGAACCCTCTCAACATGTTGAACATGATCCTTCCAAGACTTTGTAGCTTGCGAGATCTTGTTTCTGTGACTGCATCAAGTTCTAATATAATTTTTCCTTCTTTGTCAAGTTCTAGAAATATTTTTTCAACTCAGAGCTTGTCACCTATAAACTTCTTTAAGCATGAAACATCGAAAATTAGGTGCACTTGGGAAGATTTCGGAAGCTGCAATTTGTATGCCATAGTACGAATATTTTGCAACACCTTGGAAGGACCATAATACTTTGGTAATTATTTATTGTCCTTATTAGCTTGTGTGAGTGACATTTGTTCATATTGTTGTATTCCTAAAAATACGGAGTCGCCTACATCAAAAATTATTTCGCTACAATGTTGATCTTCTAGTTGTTTCATTCAATTCTACACCAAAGTGAGGTTAACCATTAAGAGTTGGAGAACTTGTTTTTGATGCTTGATGTGATCTTCTGTTGCTTCGACCTTAAACTTTTATCTTAAACATGATGTGATGGACGATAGATGATACCCATAAAGTGCCATAAATGGGTTAATTTTTGTTGTAGTATGAAAGGAATTGTCATACCACCATTAAGCCAAATGTAACCACTTGACCCATTATGTTTGTTTATTAGATACAAAGCAAAAGATATATCCTTCCAAACATTTACTCACTATGTCAGTTTTTTCATCATATTGAGGATCATAAGATGAGCTATGAGCTACTTTAGTACCCAGAAAAGAAAATTATTCTGTCCAAAAATTTCCAATGAAAATGGGGTCTCTGTCGCTTACAATAATCTTTGGGTTTCCATGTATATTTTCAATTCTTTCCATAAATTCAGTATCAATTGTACTGGCTTTAAATGGATGTGATAATGCAGAAAATTATGCATAAGGTGTAAGTCTATCAACTACCACCATGATGACACTCTTTCCTTCAGACTTGGTAAACGTGTGATGAAATCCAATAAATCCTCCTCCCAACATTGACTTGGAATGGATAAAGGTTGTAATAGACCCGAGGTCTTAATTGTCTCAACTTTATTTCGTTGGAAAACCAAAAATTCCACCACAAAATTTTGAATATCAGATTTAAACCCATAAAAAAACATCCTTCTTAACCATGTGGTATGTTTTTAAAAATCCTAAGTTCCCTTCTAAGGGAGAGGTGTGCATTTTCGAAAGAATATTTTTTTTTAATCAAGAATCAATTTTCCAGCTAAATGTATCAAATGTACTAAGATTTTGCTGCAAATTTTGAATGAATTCCCACACTTATCCATCATTCTTCCATTCATCCCTTGCTTTGGTTATCGAATCTGGTTGGATAATAGAAATGGCACAAAGGAATGCTTCCACATATTTATCATTTCTTGAGAATTCATCTTCAACAACATTTTGCTTCCATTTTTTATGGATGATCTCAAAGTCATAACCCAACATCTTTGTTAACTATTTTTTTTTCTCTTTTGAATATAATATTTTCTCTAAAAATTATTTACGACTATCATGATACATTTTTACCTTGAAGTGTCTTATCATTAGGTAAGTTATCCATTGCTTAAGTGCATATAGTATTTCCAACATTTCCTTCTAATAAATAGGTTTTTGTAAATAATTTCCTTTGATTGGAAGACTTTCAACTGAAACGGGTCTTCCTTCTTGCATTAGAAAAACACCAATTCCACTTCCCAAGGCCTCACATTCCCCAATAAAGGCTTTTTTGAAGTCTAGCATAGCTAACACCAGTGCTTCACACATTTTCTCTTTAAGACGTTCAAAGGCATTAGTTTCTTCTCAAGCCCAAGAAAATGCATCTCTCTTTAATAATGTTGTTAGAGGTGCTGCTATTCTCCCATAATTCTTAACAAACTTTCAATAGTACCCTCTCAACCCAAGAAATATTCTCAGATGATTTATGGTTTAGGGGATTTTCCATTTGTTAATGGATTTAATTTCGTTACGATCTACATTAACACCCTCATGAGATACAATATGACCGAGATATTCCACCTCCTATACTCCAAATAAACATTTATAGGTTTTTTCATATAATTGTTTTTGTTCCAATAGTTTGAGCACCCTGTCAACATGTTGAACATGATCCTTCCAAGACTTGTTGTAGATTAGTATATCATCAAAAAATAATAACACAAATTTTATAATGAAGGGTTTGAAAATGGAATTCATCAAACGTTGAAATGTAGAAGGTGCATTGATAAGGCCAAAAGGCACGACCAAATATTCATAATGACCCTCATGAGTTCTAAATATTGTTTTCAAAATGTCTTCAGTCGTCATTCTTATTTGATGATATCCTGAATGAAGATCCAACTTGGAGAAGTAAATTTCTCCAGGCAATATGGGAAATTTATATTTAATAGTGAGCTTGTTGAACTCCCTGTATTCTTAACACATCCACCAAGATCCATGATTCTTGTGGACCAATATTGTTGGAGCAGAAAAACAACTTTGACTAGGTTGAATTATATCAACCTCTAGCATTTCTACAACCATACATTCAATCTCACTCTTTTGAGCATAAGGATATCTGTAAGGCCTTATGTTTGGAGAAACACTTCCTGGAATCAAATGAATAGCATGATGATGATCATGAATAGGTGTGAGGCCTTTAGGATTCTCAAACACCTTGGAATTATTGTTCAAGACTCTTTGGAGATCTAGAATAGATTATTTTGATGTTTGAACCTATAGTGAGAACAATTGTGAAATTACACATTGTTTTTATTTCTTCAGAAGCTTTTTCATGACATTATCACTGATTGTATTTCCTGGTTTCCGTGAGATACCTGGTAATTCAACTTCCTTTCCTTCCCAAAAATATTTCAAGAAGATTTCTTGAAAATTAAAAGCTATAGTCCCTAGCGATTGTACCCATTGGCCTCCTAGTACATCATCAACACCACCCATTGTAATAGAAAGAACTGGACTATTCAATACACATTCCCCCATGGTTAGCTTTATATTATGGCACTTTATTGAGAAATTTATAGTTCCTCCATTAGCAACCATCCCTTGACACGTTAGTGTTGGATATAGGAAGAAATTCAATTCCTTGACAAACTTACAATGAATAAAATTATGGGTACTACCCAAATCAATCAACACTATTACCTTTTTTTCTTGATATATCCTTCTATTTAGAGAATTTGAGGAGTGGTAATTCCTGCCAATGCATTACGAGATATGGTTGGATTAATTTATTCCTTCTTTGGGGTTGTTTTCTGGTGTATATCCTCCCTTTTTTGTTTTTTTTTGTTTTCTTCCTCCTCTTCAAAATCTATGCAAAATAATTTCTTCTCGGCGCACTTATGACCTTTACTGTATTTTATATCACAACAATAACTAATCCGTTTTTCTATTTTTTCCTCCAATTGTTGTGGTGTCAACCTTGTAGGTTGTGGAAATCTAGGAGAAAAACATTTCAATATTTATAGTTGTTATTGGTATACTTCCTTGTTGCCATAATTTTTTTTTTACTTTTCGTTCTACCATGAATGCCTTCTCCATTGAATCGGGTTCCCAAAGGTGAACGCCATGTTGGATGTTATCCATTAAAGTCCATATGAAGATGTAATATCACTATTTTTCGGCATTCTATAAATAGAGAATACACATAAAGGTCAGGGGGGGCCTCAGAAATAAATATGTAAATATATTAATTGTGGAAATTAATATATAAATTTTGAAATAATACCAGGAGGTAAAGACAAAGAAAATTGAGACTAGGAAGTCAAAATCCATGAGGATGGATTAGATTCCTAAGACTTTCCCAAAATTCTCCAAAAATCCTTGGAGAAAAAAATAAAAAAAATAAATATTAGATGGGAGACAAAGATCTAATAAATACCTTAGTAAAGTTGAAATTTACTGAGAAGAGGTGAAATAAAAATAGAAAGAGGAAAAGGCTAGTTTTAAAAAAGCTTTTGTGGAAAAACCAAAAGTAGAGCCTTGGTTATGGGAAATAACATCCCAAATTAACTAGACGCAGTTATGGAAACATGCTAAGTGAAAGAAAGCTTAAATAAGCACATCCTAGTTAGAAAAGAGGTTGTCTACATTTTTGAGGAATTGGTCTCTACTCGGGGGGAGATGTGGATTAAGCTCAAAGTTGGGTGGCAAATAGTCTTGTTAGTCATCAGTTTTTTTCACCTATTGATGATGACTAGTTTCCTAAGATGATTTTTCTAGAAAATGATCTCCAAGCTGTCTAATCTGTCATATAGAAAACACCCCAAAAAAAAATTGTCCTCCTACCCCTTCTAGTAAGCCTATGATGAGAAAACACCCATTTGTCAAGTCTTATCTGGTTTCAGAAAAATAAACCTGTTCATAGTTGTCATGGCTGAAGATTATCTGTTGTCATTCACCCTCATTCCTCAAGCCATTCATTATCCAACTATTGAAAAAAGTGTCTGCAATCCTATCCCTAGTTATCTGTCATTTAAATATCTAATCATACCAAAGAAAAGACTCAGAATATGTCAAGATCACCCCTCAGTTAGATAGTGGTGTTTTAGGAAATCCTTTCCTTGGCAAAAACATCCTGAGCCAAAAGCCTTTGTTCAACACCAGTCTGCCCTAAATTACTTCCTAAACTGCAAAAAAAAGTCTTGACCCATCCATACGTCACAAACCACTTAAAGGTTATTGTGTCTCATATCAGAAGAAATTCACAAAGATTCAGATCTGGAAAAGATAAGGTTGTTTTATATTTGATCAAGTATGCTTCGCTCAGGTGCAGTCTCCTTGAAACACCAGAAGAGTGCTCCAGAGTTCAAAGCCATATGTTTTTACTTCTTTGCAGGGTTGTGATTGCAATAATGATCAATGTGCAAAAGAGAAAAATGAAAAATTCAAAAAAGGGGTCCTGCATGCTGAATTAGCTTGCCCTCAGTAAAAAAAGTGAAATACAACAAGTAAAGGGCCACCAATAAGTGTGGTTTGAAATATAAAGTTCTCTAAAGAATAGAGAACAGCCTCCAAGTCATATGAATGCAAAAGGCTGGTGTTTTGCTGAGCAGCTATGTTCTCAGCATCTCCTCCAAAGGAAAATCTAACCTGCCTCTGCAAACACAGTCAAGGGAAGTCAGTCAACTATTTCTAGAAATAAAATATTCTACATATCTAAGTCATATGGTTTCTGTTCTATAAATTCACAGGGATAGTTTACACAGAATACCTATCTCAGAACATATATCATAAACCAAATTGTTGCCTATTTGACATAATACCAAATAGAGACACATGGTCTACAAAAAGGTGATAGATTTTTGAAATAGATTAAATGACATATTTGACATAATACCAAATAGAGACACATGGTCTACAAAAAGGTGATAGATTTTTGAAATAGATTAAATGACATATTTGAAAGCATAGAAATTACCTCCTTCATTAAAAAGCAGATGGTTAGAAGACATCATGGTAAAGCCTCCTCCAATAAAGAGCAGATGGTTGAAAGCACATAAGAACCTCCTTCATTTAAAAGCAGAGGGTTAAAGTGTCAAGATATTTCAGAAACTTTCAGTCACATCCTTCCAAGAGATGAACAATAGATGCATAGAATAGATCCAAAAATGGGTTTGAAAAGGTTTTGTTGGTAAGGACAGTTGAGAAGCAATAGTTAAAACAGATGAAAGGTCAGTAGGTTGAAAGCCTTTTTTCACCTAAAAAACCACACAGTGACATAAGGGTGCTAAAGGTCCCTATTTCTTATATTTACAAAGGCCTTTTCTTCAAAGGGAAAAACATAAGTTATAATGTTTACCTAGGAGCAGCTTCACCGAAATAACTAAGGAGGTGAAGTTGATAAACTAAACTTGTTTTTGACCTCTGCAAAATACAAACAAATATTGCCCACCTATATGACTTATGATGAAGGGTTTTCTTGTTTTTTGGAAAACTCATTATGTTACCAAGGCTAACTCACTCTTTCAAGGCTGTAGTGATTGATATTGTTATAAAAAAACCTATTAAAAAAGGTAGAAAAACCACTCTAAAGGGCTGCAAAATCACAAAGTTTTTTTCATTTTTAACAAGGAGGAAAAGGCCTTTAAAAAACCCTCACCAAGTTCAAAAGACTCGAGGAAAAGTTCATTAGCCTCCTCACCATAGAAAGAAGAAATTTTCGGGCGACTTTGAAGAATTTAGGCTTAAAACGTTATGTGCGGTGCACCTATAGGTACCCAACCAAAGATATTACACGGAGGCGCGGCACGCCTATAGCCACACGTGGCATGCCTATGTCGGCGGTCACTGGGCACCTGAGGCCGACTCAACAGGCTTTTCTGCGTGGCACGTTCTGCGTTCAACGCCCGCCCATCCATATATTTTGAACGAGCTTCCTTGTACGCTGCACCAACAATAAAAGAGACCTAAAAACTCATTCTTCAAGGTATTTCTTTGTCTCTTATCCAAGTTGTTAGTCCTGAGGAGGGTTTTCTAGTCAAAAGAAAGGGTTTTCTTGGGCTGTGAGATAGTGAAGAATGTTTGCAGTCTCCATGAGCACCAAACAGAGTTTTTAGGAAACCCTATTACCAGTTTGAAAGAGGTTATGTTAATCTATTCAAAAACAAATATTGAAGGTGGAGAGACCGTGTGTCAATATCAAAGGATATCTCTCTCCAAAATCCACAAACTGACCTTGTCAAGGGCCTCATTACTCACACACAGTACTAAAGAGGTGAATTTGTCTGCATTCAACTAATACTTGTTTGTTAAACTCAAAGAACAACAATAATCATAAAAGGAGACATAGTTTGTTTGAAGGGCCTATTACTCAGTGACAAGAGGATTGTTTTTGTTTTAGAGAGACAACAACATCAAAGGAGGGCAATTTATTCAAAGGAAAAATATAGTGTTTTTCTCAAGGGAAGAGTCTTTGTTTTAAATCAGTCCCTTAAGACAGTAAGTTCAAAGGAACTTTGTCTTGCTTCAACTAAACTATAGGAAAAAATGATCATTTAAGGGGAGACAAAGTTTGTTAGGAGGTTTATTATTCAGTAAACAAGGGGGCTGTATTTTGTTTTGGAGAAAAAATAATCATCACAGAAGGGGAGTTTTATTCAAAAGAAGAACACAATTTTTTTCTAAGGGATATAATCTTTGTTTTGAATCCATCCCTTAAAAACAGTGACAACCACAGGAGACAGTGAAATAAGAGAAAAGAGTTCATATTTTCAAAGTCAAAGAGAGTTGGTTTTGTCTAAACAAACTTGTGGGCTAAGTAAGGAAAGACTTAGTTTTTCAAAGAGTAACAGTGTTTGATTAAGACCCTATTTCAAAAACACTTGAACAAGTTTGCCTGTGTAAATTAGCCAAGGATCTCAAAAGAAAAATGCCTCCTAAACCAGATAACAGGAGTGGTCCTCACAAAAGGTATGAGCCTTTTTCAACTCAGGAAGTGACTGCATCTCTTTCAGTGCTCTTTAACTTTCATGAAGTAGGATGTTTGGAATTTTGTCAAAAGGTTCAAGAAGTGAAAATTTATCTTCCCTTGACACATTTGTTTGCTTTAAGGCTGCAAGGGAAGCATGTTCATCTAGCAAGTTTAGACTTCAAGCTCTCTCCTAGAGCTATCTCCAAAGCTACCAAAATTCCATATATTGGAGAAAAGTGGTTTAAGCAAACCTACCTAGATTCCAATCAATACAAACACTTCTTGAAACCAGAACATCGGGATGCATGCCCAGCTATTTTTCCTTTTTCTTACTTATTGACTAGCTATGCTCTTCTCATGAAAATCATCATGAATTATTTCACATGCGAAGGGAGGTTTTCTCGGGTTTATGCTTATCATATCAGGCTACTCATGCGCTTCACAAGAACTCAGTTGCTAAACCTTCCCTTTTTCCTCTATAGAAGCATTGACAAGATGGCTTCTACTATTCAAAAGAAGCGTTCCGCTCAACAGCAAGCTTTCCTATTTCATCATTCCCTTATCAATATCATCATCCTCCATAAACTTGAGAAAAATGGAGCTTATTGGGACTCTTTCATTTCACATCCTGATTTCGCCACTGCTTCTTCATCTCATGCACCTCCCTCACCATCCACTCATCATGTTTCTCCTTCTTCTAGCAAAACCACTCCTAAGAAACAAAAATATCCTATAATTGAAAGTGAAGAAAAACAAAGTGAGAAGGAGCAAAATAGTGATGAAGAAGAGCAAAGTGAAAGGAGGCAAACAAGTGATAAGGAAGGAAAAAATGAAGAATCAAAACATGACAGTGAGCATAAAGAAGGCAATGATGAAGAGCTGGAAAAAGTTTATGAAGAACACAGCAGTCACAAAGAGGAAACTATTGGCAGCCCACACAATAGTGAGCATGATGATGATGAGGCACAAAACAGTGAGGATACAGAGCCTAACAGTCATGAAGAAAGCAGGGATAGAAGTGAACAAGGCAGCCCTCAAGGAGACATACAAGGTGACAGCCAAGGCACTTATGAGGAGGGTCAAGACAGTCCTCAAAGGGACACTTTTGATGAAAAATAGGAAAGCCCTCCAGCCAGCAAGGATGATGACAAAAAAACCTCAAGAAATGAGCATTTTAAAGAAGGCATCATAGAACAAAAGGGAAAAATCAGCTACCATGAGCATAGCATTGATAAATACCAACAAGCTAGCCTTCAAAAGGAGGAAAACAGTGATAAAGATGATGAGGGGAGCAGTAAATTTAAAGACCAAATAGAGCATGTGCTAGCTGCCTCTCCTAGGCAAGGGGCCATGCTTTCTTCTCCAAAGGTAACAAAGCCCCAAACTTCTAGAAATAAAGTGGCTCAAGTTGTAACTCCCAATGTTACTAGAGCACTCCGAAGAAAAGGCAAGTTTCCCAAGCAATCCATTGTTGAATTACAAAAGAAGAGGAGAACCAAGAAACCTGTCAAAGGCAAAGGGAAGGAAAAAGAGGAAAGTAGCCATGAGAAGGAAAGATATTTTGACATCATCCAAATAGACAGTGATGATGGGGATAATGAAACTAAAATTCTCGAAACTCTTTTACTGAACAAAGAGGCACAAATTCATGACCTAAGAGCTGATCTAGAGAGGTCTAAGGACCTCATACATGTTCTGCAAAGACAAAACAAACAAATGAATATCCACATGGCAGTTTATGAGGTCTGGGCTTTCAAGTACCAAAGGGAAGCCTCCAAAGTGAAAATCAAGTTGGAAGAACTTATGGGCGAATTCAATGACACTGAAGAAGAAGAGAAACCAAAGAGGAAGAGGCCTAGCACTATGGGTCTCAAAAGAGCTTTGGAGAAATAGAAAGAAGAAGAGGCAACCCTTTTCCGATCTTTTCCTCTTACTTCTTTACTCACCCAAGAAATAGAAAATAATAGAGAAGCATGGCTTGAAAGGGAAAATAAACACTTGGAGGATAAGTTGGAAAGAGCTAATAGAGACCTAAGCCTTAAAAAAAAAATGACTGGGCACTACAGAAAGCTAAATCAATTTGCCCAAAAGAAATTGAAGGTTACACAAGAAAATCTCAAGGTGGCCCGAAAGAGGCGTCGGGTAGAAAAAGTGGGAAAATGCACATAAAAGCTTGAAATTTTGGCCTCCTCTTCTCTACATGCTTTTGAAAACCCATGAGGGTTATGCTTGCCAAAATTGGGCATAATTCGACAATTTTTTGTTTTTTGACTTTTTTGGGCTTTTTCCAGAAAATCGTGGGCATTTCCATTTTATTTTGAAGCATCCTCAAAGGTTGAAAGTGGTATCATTGGATGCATTAGAATCAGGGGAATGTACTCAACAAATTTCATATCAATTGAAGATGTTTTGGTCCCCCAAAGAGGCGAAAAACAGTCACTTTTTCAACACTCTGCCTCGCATATCAGCAAGGGCTAATTTCTGGCTTTTTCCACACAGGTCAGTTTTTCATAGGCTTCTATTGATCAGTTTGAGGAAAAAAAAGTATTTTCAGAAACTAGACATCTAGGGCTTTCCAACGAGCCATTACAAGCCTCGCTTCGACATCGGGAGGTCCTTCAAATGTTGCCCACAAGACGGAATTTTCTGCTGCTATATTTCTGAAGCATTTTTGTGAAAAATGCAGTTTTCTGAAGTGGCTTTTCCAAATGTGCGTTTAGCCTTTTTTGGCCATTTTCAGTTGGGAAAAGTCAAATTAATTTTCTTTTTTAGCATTTTTAGGATATTTTTATAGATATTTTGTGCCTTGGGCTTTGCAAAGCCTCAAGGACAAAATCAGATATTTGTGATGGCCAATGAGCTTGCTAGTTGCACTAGGAGGTTCTCCTTCACTTTGGCCTATATATTCCAAGATATTTCATTGTAAAAATGGCTGAAATTGATGATATAGAGCAATATATGGTTATACAAGCTTGAAAGAAATACTTTGTTTCATGCATTGGATAGTTTCTTGAATGTTTTGGATGATGAAAGAGGATATCTGTAGGATTCCTTGACTTTGTAAAATGGTATAGTGTTCCTCTCTATTATGTTTCCTTAGTTTTCATACATATTTTCATATTTTCTTTATTTCTATAGGACAGTAAAGAATAGATTTGAGACATGCCCATGGAGGCACCTCAGATTTCCTGATTCATTACAGCTTCTATGTTTGTCTTCTTTCTTAGTTATGTAAAATGAATTCTTATATTCTCTTTGATACCCTAATAACTTGTTTTCGGTTGCATTAATCATTATTATGTGTGCTAATTAGTATGATTCATGGTACACCCTATTTACTCCTTAGTTAACCAAAACCCCACTACTGAAACCTTTCTCTGAATTTTAGATTGTCCTAATTAAACCAAAGAGGTCTTGTATCGATATTTCCCATTTCCTATACTCTGAATATTAATTCAAAGTGCCCAATAGCTCAAAATACTATGTCTAGGAGTTCCCTCTTAGTAGCTTGAGTTATTTTTTTTTCTTGATGGTTTTTCCCCAAAGTCTGATAGTGATTTTCCTAAAGTTAGAGAGTCCTATATCTCTATGTATCGCTTGAATGTTTATTTTATGCATCTATCAGTTTGAAGTTACATTTATCGTGATTAATGGTTAGCCCTACCACATAGATGTCTGTTGTTGAACTATTTATGTTTAAAAGTCTTTTTCCTTCACAAAACCTAGTGTCCATCCCATTTCATTCCACGTAAAGATCCATTTTACCTTGATCAAATTGGCCCTTCAATATACCTTGTCCGCCATCTAAGGATTTCTCGACCTTTTTGACCCCATAGCCCAGTTAATCTAACAATATTTTTATCTATTTAAAACTTTGATCAGTTCCTCCCTCAAAAACCTAAAAACAAACCAAAAACCTACTTAACAACTAGCCTAAAATCAGAAACATAAGAAGCAAACAAATATACATCCCTTGCACAAATAGAGAGAGCCCTCTATGAGTCCAGGAAGGCTAGGTCCTTGGGCTCCAAAGTTGGTTTGATGTTACCCTATCACTTGGCTTGCCAATCTGCCAAATCACGGGACCCTAACAAGTCTTTACCAGATTTGGTATGCACATTCTGTTAAGTTTTATCTTTTGATTCTATCATAATTATGATATTATGTTGTAGTAAGGTGTAGTTAAATTATGAGTTTAGCTAAAATATTTATATCAGCAATTATAAATTATTTTGATAGTGTGTTTTGTTCTTAGAAAGAAATTTTCATATGTATTTAACAAAATCTCAACTATATCAGGTATAGTTAATTATTTTGTATAGTTACATAGACTAAAATAAATAGTTGACCAACACACAGAATCTCTAAACCCACATAGAAGGGTCTAAATCTGTGGTTAGGTCTCTGTTAAAACATTTATTGTTGGAAATATGATGTAATGTGTTGTCCTTGATGGAAACCTACTTGATGAAGTTGTATTTGATGGAAACCTACTTGATGAGTTGCCTATGATAAAAAACCTATGTGTTAAAGATGTAAGAATGATGTATCTATAAATTAGTTCATATGTGACAGAGAAAAGAATTCTAGTATGTGCCAGAGAAATGTTATTTTTAATATGTCATAATGTATACGCCAGTTTGTAAAGGCAAAGTCACGTATGCACGTGGATAAGTACGTCCCAAGTCACCTATGCCTATTTGTGCTCCAAATTTATAATACAAGGAGGCTTTACCATGGTATTAGCCCACCGTTTTGAGCACTATATTATCTATTTGATTTCGTCCAGGATTACCATCAGCAGTTGAGTGGTTTTGACTCATGGTATTGGTAAAAGCTAAATCTATTTAAGGAGAAGAATATAATAGTGCAAAGTGTGCATGTGTAAGGGTTGGTAATGAATTAATTTCTCTAAGGAATATCTACATGGATGAACTCTGTTCTTAATTAATAGATCGAAATCTATGATGCACCCATGAATATAATGATGGTTCAAGATCTCTAGGTCTAATGATGATGAATCTCTAGAATGACCTACTGAAGGAATGATGAAGAACTGGCGCAAGTCTGCTGTAGAAAACGAATAAATATGGGTAAGTTTTATAGATCTGGTCTGTTCTGCAAAATTTATTTTTTTACAGATCTATACACTGGTTGGTTTCAGTAAAAGCAGATATATATGCGGGTTTGCTTCATAAGAAACGTGTATGGAAATTAGGGTTTTTTGAAGAATACACAGAGGGATACATGGGTTGGTGTGTATAAAAGCGCGTATGTACGCGGCTTCAGTAATGCAAAGTAGCGTATGCTATTTGAATTAATGACTATTCAGGGTTGAGTTTGTATCTCCATATCTATTTTGAAGTCTGGGTTATTTCTGAAGTTCTGGTCACAACGTTTTCACTGTTCTAATTAAAGTGTTGGGAAAATTTTATGATTGTTGATAAAGGGTTGTGTTGAAGCTGTTTAATCCAGTATGAAAATTGATGAAACGTGGTCTGCAGTGGGTCTGACGGTTGAAGCCTTCAATATGGAAGTAGAAGCTTCCTGCCAGTAGAAGCTGGTGTTATGTTTAAGGGGTTGAACCTCCCTTCGAGGAGTGGTTAGTAAACGAGAATAAAGGGGGTTGGAGCTCCATTCCAGTAGCAGCTGGTAAAAAAATGAAAGTTTCAGCCTTCTACAAGTAGAATCATCCATACTGATATGAGTCTGCATCAATACAATGTTGTAAATAGTTTTCCATATAATAAATATTGAAGACAGAGATGACAACAACAGTGCTTTTCTCCCCAATTGGGTTTCCACCTTAAATATCGGTGTTCACGTGTGTTCCTCTTATGTGATGTTTTATACTACTGTTACTGCACATATTTACTGATTATCTAACCTGATGCATAACTCCTAAATCTGATTTAAAGTCTGTTTCTGAGAAACTTTCTAAACTATAAATTTATATCAGTATGCGCGAGTTTATTTCAGCATATCCGCGTATATACGCGAGTTTGGGTCATAAAATCCGCGTATGTAATTTTGCAAAATAAAAGGTTAAATTTACTGGTATAAGTTCTAAATACTGATTCACCCCCCCTCTTATTATTTTTCCCAACAATTGGTATTAGAGCAAGTCCTTCTGAAGAAGCTTAGCCGCTAGAAGGAAGATCAGCCAAGATGAGAAATCAAGATGGGACAGCATCTATCAGGCCTCCACTCCTCAATGGAAAAAATTTAATCTTATGGAAAACATGGAAAATATCCTATCTTCAGTCCCTTGGAGCAGATGTATCGGCTATTGTTGAAGGAGGTTATCAATATCCAGCCTCAGTTCCAACATATGCAACGGAAAGAAAAAACTATGAAACAAATGCAAAGGCAGTGAATGCACTATTGGGGAGTCTAAAGGAATCAGAATTTTTGAAATTCATGCAGTTGAATACAGCAAAGGAAATATGGGACAAAATCATTCTAAGCTATGAAGGTGATACAAAGGTAAAAAGTGATAAACTCCAAACTCTCAGAATTCAATATGAAAATCTAAGGATGAATAATGAAGAGACAATTTCTAGTTTCTTTTCACGTCTAGATGATATTGTAAATCGTATGAGAAGTGTGGGTGAAACCATAACTGATACTACTCTGGTTGAAATTTTTGTAAGATCTCTAACTTCAAAATTTGAGTCAAAAGTGTCTGCTATTGAAGAGAAGCGGGATATTCAAAGTCTTACTATTGTTCAACTTCATGGCATTCTAACTGCGTGTGAAATGAGAAAATGAGGATCATCTGAAGTCAAAGAAGTCGTCTTTAGAGCTTCTACAAAAGGAAAATAAGTACAAGAAACAGAAGGATTAGGGTATGTTTCAGAAGAAGATGAGGTAAATTTTGTAAAGAAGCTCCAACTTGGCAATGGAAGGTTCAGAGGTAAGCTTCCTTTCAAATGCTTTTTTTGTGGAAGAGTTGGTCATTATGCTGCTAAGTGTCCTCATAAAGGAACACAAGAAAAATGAAAGGAAGTAACAAGAAGGAATAAGAGTCGGTTTAACACTAGAACAATTTATTATACTCATGAAGATAGCGATGGGTTATCAGACAATAAGGAAGAATCTGATCAAGATCTTAGACTTCTCATGGAATTTGAAAAAGATTCTAGGGAAAAAAAGGATACCTTTATGGATGCTCTAGAAGACAATGATTTTCCTGAAGAAATCAATCAACTCAAAATACATTTGGAAGAGAAAAAAATATCCATAGAAACTCTAAAAAATCAGCTTGAAGAAAAGGAGAAAGAGAATGAGAAATTAGAATGTCAAGTAGTAAGTCTAAGAAAAGAAATTGAGAAAGTAAAGACTTTGAATCTTAGATTTTCTAAAGGATCTGAAACCTTAGATGAAATTATCAAGGTACAACATTCTCCTCTTATGAAGACAGGTCTTGGATATGTCGGAGAATCTCCTGAGTCTTCAGCTCCAAAATATCTAAAAGTAGCTACAGCCAACCTACAACATTTTTCCACTCAACAAGGAAACAAAGAAACTTTATAGGTAAAGCATGACCATCTAAATACAAATAAATCTATGAGGAATACCCTTCAGAGAAATATCGACCAACAGGTAAACACAAATAGAAGGTTCTATGATCGCATAAATTTATTCTTCAATGGACAATGTTTCTCATGTCATAATTTTGGTCATAAAGTTTTTCAATGTGTTGCACACAAAACCATCATGACTAGAGAAGCAAGAAAGAAAATAATTGATACTCGAATAAAGAAGAATAAATATAATAACTTTTCTCCTCTTCAAAATGAAATTGAATGTGCTTATTGCATTAACTTTGGTCATGAAGAAACTAAATGCAGGAGCAAACTTCAGCCAAAAGAGAACATACCTTCAATTTCCAAATTATGGAAAAAGAAGGAATTAGAAGTTGAGAACTGTGGCATAGCTCTATTCGCAGAAGGTGAACAAAATCAATGGTACATTGATAGTGGATGCTAAAAACACATGACAGGTGAAAAAAATAAACTTCTTCCATACAATGCTCTAGAAAGAGAGAAGAATGTTACTTTTGGAAATGGTACTCCTGCTGTCATTAAGGGAAAAGGTTCTATTTTTCTAAAGGAAAAGGTGAAAGATAACAATTTTATGTATGTGGATGTATTAAATCATAACCTTTTAAGTGTAAGTCAAACGTGTGAACAAGGAACTGAAGTTGTTTTTAGCTCAAAAGAATGTGTGGTACGTGATCTTGATATAGGAAAAACAATTATAAAAGGAAATAGAACACCAAGAAATTTTTATGTATTGAAAAGCTATAAAGAACAATGCTACGTGGGTAAATATTAAGAAAATTGGTTATGGCATAGAATATTAGGGCATTTCAGCTTCTCTCAAATCAAAAAATCTAGCAGACTCGATGCTGTTCGTGATGTTCCAGATATTACTCTGCCTCAGAGTACCATATGCAAATCTTTCCAATTTGGTAAGCAAACCAGAGCGCAATTTAATGCCAAAGAAGGATCAACAAGTAAGCCTCTTTAACTTATTCATACATATATATGTGGACCTATGAGAAAAATTTCACCCCGTGGAGAACAATACTATATTTTGTTTATTGATGATTTCTCTAGAATGTGTTGGACTGGGTTGCTAAAACACAAAGATGAAGCATGCGAAAAAATTCAGATCTTCAAAGCACTAGTTGAAAATGAATTAGATCTAAAAATAAAGTGTCTTAGATCTAATCGAGGAGGTGAGTATATATCAGATGAATTCTTTGATTTCTGTGAACAACATGGCATAAAAAGACAGTTTTCTGTAGCTGGTAGCCCACAACAAAATGGCGTAGAAAAAAGAACGAATAGAATAGTTCAACAGATGGCTCGGGCTATGCTTGATGATTTAGGAACACCGGACACATTTGGGGGAGAAGTAGTACATACAACTGTAAATATTCTTAACAAAGCACATGTTCTTGTAAACAGTGATAAAACTCCGTATGAGCTCTGGTATGGTAATATTCCCATTATAAAGCATTTTAAAATTTTTGGAAGAAAATGTTTCATCAAGAACAATGATGAAAAACATGGCAAGTTTGAACCTACGGCAGATGAAGGAATATTTCTTGGTTACTCTTCTAGAAGTAAATCATATAAATGCTACAATAAAAGACTTCGGAATATTTTTTAATGCATTGACATTGTAATTGATGAATCTCTCTCAACTCCAAAAGGGGAAATACAAACAACAAATGAAGATGATGATGATGTATATCTTCCTGCATCGAATAGAGATAATATAGAAGGTGAAACCAATGAAGCAACAGAATAAGATCTATCTAAAAAGGCTCCATCCAGGTATGTTCAAAAGAATCATCCAGAATATCAAATTTTGGGAAAAAAGGGATCAAGTTTCCAAACAAGAAGAACTCTTGTAGGGTCTACTAGCTATCCAACATTTTTATCTGCCATTGAACCACAGAATGTCAATCAAGCTAGCAAAGATGAATGTTGGATTCAAGCCATGAATGAAGAACTTGATCAAATTGAAAAGAATCATACTTGGGAACTAGTTCCAAGACCTCATGATAAAAATGTTATTGGAACAAAATGGATATTCGAAAATAAGTTAAATGAAAATGGAGATGTTATTAGAAACAAGGCTAGACTTGTTTTTAAAAGGTATGCTAAACAAGAAGGTATAGAATTTGAAGAAAAATTTTCTCCTGTAACTAGACTTGAAGCCATACTTAACCCATTTTCTCAATATGAAAATGACCTAATTTTCGTGGTTGCCATCAAGTCCAAAGGGGAAGATTGTTGGCAATATGATGTAATGTGTTGTCCTTGATGGCAACCTACTTGATGAAGTTGTCCTTGATGGAAACCTACTTGATGAGTTGCCTATGATAAGCAACCTATGTGTTAAAGATGTAAGAATGATGTATCTATAGATTAGTTCATATGTGATAGAGAAAATAATTCTAGTATGTGGCAGAGAAATGTTATTTTTAATATGTCACAATGTATACACGGGTTTGTAAAGGCAAAGTCGCGTATGCACGTGAATAAGTACATCCCATGTTGTGTATGCCTATTTGTGATCCAAATTTATAATACCAGGAGGCTTTACCATGGTATTAGTGCACAGTTTTGAACATTTTATTATCTATTTGATTCCGTCTAGGATTACCATCAACAGTTGAGTGGTTTTGACTCATGGCATTGGTAAAATCTAAATCTATTTATGGAGAAGAAGATCATAGTGCAAACTCTGCATGTGTAAGGGTTGGTAATTAATTAATTTCTCTAAGGAAGATCTGCATGGATGAACTTTGTTCTTAATTGATAGATCTGAATCTATGATGCACCCATGAATATAATGATGGTTCAAGATCTCTATGTTAGGTCCCTATATTACTAGTATAGTCCCTTACTGTTGTTATTGTAACCCCTTATTGTTATTATTGTACCCTTGTAACCCCCATATTGTTATTATTGTGTCCTTAAATTATTATTGTTAGGTTGGCTAGGATTACATTGTGGCCCCACTAGGATTACATTGTGGCACCATGGACTCCTATATATAGAAAGGAGGTTTTTTAATTTTGAAACATCCAAGAATTGGTCATTCATGTAATGTATTGGAGGTTTCCCCCCTGAACTAGCTTATTTCTAAGGCGTTGATATCTCTTTTCTTCTCTTTTTGGAGCTGTTTTCACAACATTTGGTATCATAGCTTTGAGATTCTAGGGTTTCGCTGCTCCAAACAAGTCATCGTGAAATTTTCGCTATCACTTTTTTTCTACGAAGGTTCAGAATATACAATTTTTAGAGTTCCAAGCCAAAATCTTGATGAACATCTTCGCAAAATTTTAGAGCTTGGTTCACAATATTTTTAGAGATATGATCTGTGAAAGTTAGGTCATTTTGCAGGCTCTTGAATTTAACCTAAACAGGTCATCGTGGTATTTTCATAATAATGTTTTTTCTACGAAGCTTCAGAAGCTGAAATTTTTAGAGTGAAAATCTGCAATCCTAAGGAACATCATCGCAAAATTTCAGATATTGGTTCGCAATATTTTCGGAGATATGATCTATGGAAGTTAGGGCTTTTTGAGGCTTCTGAATTTCATCTCAAAGAGGTGATCGTGGGAAGATATTCATAGCTCTCTCTCTGAGCATCAGATTGCAATGCTATAAAAGGTGGCCACAAGTACACGGACGGTAGTTTGTTTTCTTTCAATTTCAAAGCCAAAGGAGGAAACAGTAACATGTGGAAAGTCATACAAGTTCGCTCTACTGAACCGGTCCAAAATTGCGTCATTGCGGGAGATTGGACATAACTTTTCCTTCAAGAATCCAAATTAGATCAGACCTGTGGCATTTGAAAGAAGCTTTATAGGGCTACTATAAGGCTGAATTTCAGATATTTAGGATCCACAATTATAGATATAATTCAATTTCAATATCGACCTACTCAAAAGCAAGTAAAAGGTGTGTATTTTTTTTTCCGAATTGCATAAGTCTTGTTTGAGGAATCTAGTTGAATTGATTTGAAGGGCATATTGTAGAATATATATCAATATTGGATTCTAAAATGGACCCTAAAAAGAATTGAACACCCATTAAGCCTTTAGAAAGCTCTACTATGACTCATGAAGATGAAGAATGTCAACATGACATATCAAAATTACAAGAGAAAGTGCAACAAATTTCACTCTCACAAAGAGAAAAAAAAAATGACATGGAAGTTTTGAAGAAAGGCGTGGAAAATAAGATGAATGGTTTGAATAAAGGCGTGGGATATAAGATGGATGTTTTGAAGAA
The DNA here is from genome assembly GCA_034641835.2 of Pinus albicaulis. Classification (NCBI taxonomy): domain Eukaryota; kingdom Viridiplantae; phylum Streptophyta; class Pinopsida; order Pinales; family Pinaceae; genus Pinus; species Pinus albicaulis. Next base: position 169,505,766 of record CM076575.1, read on the forward strand.
TCACATGGAATCTAAGATAGATGGCATGGAATCTAAGATGGATGGTTTGAAGAATGGCATGGAATCTAAGATAGATGGCATGGAATCTAAGATGGATGGTTTGAAGAATGGCATGGAATCTAAGATAGATGGCATGGAATCTAAGATAGATGGCATGGAAGCTAGCATGGAATCTAATATGGATGACATGGAAGCTAAGATCGATGAGAAAATGGAAACATGAAGAATGATCTAAAAGAAGACATGGAAGGTTTGATAAAGTTGATACAAGAAATGTTTCCTAATGGTGAAAATATAGTAGAGGAAACTCATGATGAGAACAAAATAAATGTTACTCGTGATTTCATAAAATCTAATGTTGGCGGGAAGAACCACCATATTCCTAAAATGGATATGAGGAATTTTGATGGAAAGGATCCTGTAACATGCATACTACAGATTGAGCAATATTTTGATCTCCATATTGTGCAAAACACACAAAAGGTATGCATTGAAACTTTACATTTAGAGAAAAATAAATTTGTATGGTATCGATGGCTTTACTCCCATCAAAAAATTGTCACTTGGTCAATTTTTACGGAGGAAATGATAGCACATTATGAGGATACAGAGAGAAACAACTTCTTTAGCCAATTGATAAATCTCAAACAAAAGGGTTTAATGGTGGAGCACATTGAGGACTTCCAAAAATTGAATATAAGGGTAACTGATATTCCAGAGGAACACAGGATTGATGTCTTCATAGGTACTTTAAAGGATAACATCCAACATGAAGTTCGCATTTTGGAACCTGATTCATCGGAGAAGGCATTCAGGTTGGCAAGAAAAATTGAATGTAAAATTATGGCGACAAGCAAGCCTACCACTCACTTCTATAAAGCGGGAAGTGTTGCTACTCCTATATTTCCACAACCTACAAGGTTGACACTGCAAAAATTGGAAGAAAAAAGAGCAAAAGGGCTTTTCTATAGTTGTGATAGCAAATACACTAAAGGTCATAAGTGTGCTGAGAAGAATTTATTTTATATAGATTGTGAAGAGGAAGAAGAAAATGAAAAAGAAGAGGATATACATCAGGAACCAACCTAAGAAGAGGAAGAAATGAGTTCGACCATATCATGTAATGCATTGGCAGGAATTACCACTCCTCAAACTCTCAATATAGAAGGAAATATCAACAAGAAAAAGGTAATAGTGTTGATTGATTCAGGTAGGACCCATAATTTTATTCATTGTAAGGTAGCCAAGGAATTGAATTGTTTCCTATACCCAGCACCAGAATTTCAAGTGATTTTTGCAAATGGAGAAACTATAAATTGCTCTAGAAAATGCCATAATATCAAGCTAACCATGGGGGAATATGTATTGAATAGTCCAATGCTTTCCATTCCTATGGGAGGTGTTGATGTTGTATTAGGAGTACAATGATTACAATATTTGGGGACGGTAGCTTTTAATTTTCAAGAACTTTTCTTGAAATTTTTTCAGAAGGAAAGGCAGTCAAATTATGGGGTATTGCAGGGAAGCTAGGAAAGATAATAAGCTCTAATGTCATGACAAAGCTTCTAAAGAAAGAACAATGAGGCATAATTTCACAATTATGCTCACTAGAAGTTCCAACATCAAAATCATCTATTTCTCCAGATCTTCAAAAATTCTTGGACAATCATTCCAAGGTTTTTTAAACTCCAAAAGGACTACCACCTATTCGTGATCATGATCAAGCTATTAATTTGATTCCAGGAAGTGTTCCTCCAAACATCAGGCCTTACAGATATCCTTATGTCCAAAAGAGCGAAATTGAACGTATGATTGCAGAAATGTTAGAGGCGGGTATAATTCAACCTAGTCAAAGTTCTTTCTCTACTCCTGTAGTATTGGTACACAAGAAGGATGGATCATGGCACATGTTTCTGGATTATAGGGAGCTCAATAAGCTCACCATTAAACATAATTTTCCCATTCCTGTGTTTGATGAATTATTGGATGAATTACATTGAGACCAAATTGGATCTTTGTTTAGGGTATCATAAAATTAGAATGAAGACTGGAGATATTCCGAAAATAGCATTTCAAACTCATGAGGGACATTATGAATTTTTGGTCATGCCTTTTCGCCTTACCAATGCACCTTCTACATTTGAAGGGTTGATGAATTACATTTTCAAACCCTTCCTTAGAAAATTTGTGCTAGTATTTTTTGATGATATACTAATCTACAACAAGTCTTGGAAGGATCATGTTCAACATGTTAAAAGGGTGCTCAAACTATTGCAGGAGAATCAATTATATTCAAAAACATCCAAATGTTTCTTTGGAGTACAATAGGTGGAATATATGGGTCATATTTTATCTCACGAGGGTGTTAAGGTAGACCCTAACAAAATTAAAGCCATTAAGGAATGGAAAGTCCCCACAACCATAAAGCAGTTGCGAGGATTTCTCAGGTTAATAGGGTATTATCTAAAGCTTATTAAGAATTATGGGAGAATAGCAGCACCTCTAACAACATTACTGGAGAAAGATGCATTTTCAGGGTCTCCTAAAGCAACTAAGGCCTTTGAACATCTTAAAGTGGCAATGTTCCTTGCACCAGTCTTAGGTATGACATACTTCACAAAAACCTTTATTGTGGAATGTCATGCCTCAGAAAATTGAATTGGTGTTGTTTTAATGCAAGAAGTAAGACCCATTGCATTTGAAAGTCATCCAATCAAAGGAAATTATTTAAATAAACCCATTTATGAGAAGGAAATTTTAGCAATACTGCATGAACTAAAGAAATGGAGAACTTACCTAATGGGAAGACACTTCAAGGTAAAAATTGATCATGATAGTCTTAAACACTTTTTGGAACAAAGACTATCTTCAGAAGAGAAGCAAAAATGGATTACAAAGATTTTGGGTTATGAATTTGAAATAATATACAAAAAAAGGGAAGCTAAATGTTGTTGCAGATGCACTCCCAATAAATAATGACGAGGTGGAAGCATTGCTTTGTGCCATTTCTATTATCTAACCAGATTAGATAACCAAAGTAAGAGATGAATGGAAGAAGGACGAAGAAGTGTGGACACTCATTCAAAAGTTGCAGCAAGATCCTAGTACATCTAATACATTTTATTGGAAAAATGATTTGTTATGGTACAAAGATCGCTTATATCAAGTGGATGATTTACCACTTCATTAACAGCAAAAGACCATTCAGCTAGAGGTAACCACTTGAACCATTGTGTTTTTTTATTAGATACAAAACAACAAAGATATCCTCTCAGTATTTTTCCCAACAATTGGTATCAGAGCAGGTCCTTCTAAAGAAGCTTAGCCGCTAGAAGGAAGATCAGCCAAGATGAGAAATCAAGATGGGACAGCATCTATCAGGCCTCCACTCTTCAACAAAAACAATTTAATCTTCTGGAAAACACAGAAAAGATCCTATATTCAGTCCCTTGGAGCAGATGTATGGGCTATTATTGAAGGAGGTTATCAATGTCCAGCCTCAGTTCCAACAGATGCAATAGAAAGAAAAAAGTATGAAACAAATGCAAAGGCGGTGAATGCACTATTGGGGAGTCTAACAGAATCAGAATTTTTGAAATTCATGCAGTTGAATACAACAAAGGAAATATGGGACAAAATCATTCTAAGCTATGAAGGTGATACAAAGGTAAAAAGTGTTAAACTCCAAACTCTCAGAATTCAATATGAAAATCTAAGGATGCATAATGAAGAGATCATTTCCAGTTTCTTTTTACATCTAGATGATATTGTAAATCGTATGAGAAATTTGGGTGAAACCATAACTGATACTACTCTGGTTGAAAATTTTTTAAGATCTCTAACTTCAAAATTTGAGTCAAAAGTGTCTGCTATTGAAGAGAAGCAGGATATTCAAAGTCTTACTATTTTTCAACTTCATGGCATTATAACTGCATGTGAAATGAGAGAACGAGGATCGTCTGAAGTCAAATAAGTCGTCTTTAGAGCTTCTACAAAAGGAAAATAAGTAGAATAAAGAGAAGGATCAGGGTATGTTTCAGAAGAAGGTGAGGTAAATTTTGTAAAGAAGCTCCAACTTGGTAATGGAAGGTTCAAAGGTAAGCTTCCTTTCAAATTTTTTTCTTATGGAAGAGTTGGTCATTATGCTGCTAAGTTTCCTCATAAAGAAACACATGACAAATGGAAGGAAGTAGCAAGAAGGAATAAGAGTCGGTTTAACACTAGAAAAAGTTATTATACTCATGAAGATAGTGATGGGTTATCAAACAATAAGGAAGAATCTGATCAAGATCTTAGACTTCTCATGGCATTTGAAAAAGAGTCTAGGGAGAAAAAGATACCTTTATGGATGCTCTATAAGACAATGATTTTCTTGAAGAAATAAATCAACTCAAAGTACGTTTGGAAGAGAAAAAAATATCCTTAGAAACTCTAAAAAATCAGCTTGAAGAAAAGGAGAAAGACAATGAGAAATTAGAATGTGAAGTAGTAAGTCTAAGAAAAGAAATTGAGAAAGTAAGTACTTTGAATCTTAGATTTGATAAAGGATCTGAAACCTTAGATGAAATTATCAAGGTACAACGTTCTGCTCTTATGAAGACAGGTCTTGGATATGTCGGAGAATCTTCTCAGTCTTCAGCTCCAAACTATCTAAAAGTAGCTATAGCCAACCTACAACATTCTGCCGCTCAACAAGGAAACAAAGAAACTTTACAGGTAAAGCATGACCATCTCAATACAAATAACTCTATGAGGAATACCCTTCAGAGAAATATCAACCAATAGGTAAACACAAATAGAAGGTTCTATGATCGCATAAATTTATTCTTCAATGGACAATGTTTCTCATGTCATAATTTTTCTCATAAAGTTGTTCAATGTGTTGCATACAAAACCATCATGACTAAAGAAGCAAGAAAGAAAAGAATTGATACTCGAATAAAGAAGAATAAATATAACAACTTTTCTCCTCTTCAAAATGAAATTGAATGTGCCTATTGCAATAATTTTGGTCATGAAGAAACTAAATGCAGGAGCAAACTTTAGCCAAAAGAGCACATACCTTCAATTTCCAAATTATGGAAAAAGAAGGAATTACAAGTTGAGAACTGTGGCATAGATCTATTCGCAGAAGGTGAAGAAAATCAATGGTACATTGATAGTGGATGCTCAAAACACATGACAGGTGAAAAAAATAAACTTCTTGCATACAATGCTCTAGAAAGAGAAAAGAATGTTACTTTTGGAAATGGTACTCCTGCTATCATTAAGGGAAAAGGTTCTATTTTTCTAAAGGAAAAGGTGAAAGATAACAATGTTATGTATGTGGATGGATTAAAGCATAACCTGTTAAGTGTAAGTCAAATGTGTGAAAAAGGAACTGAAGTTGTTTTTAGCTCAAAATAATGTGTGGTACGTGATCTTGATACAGGAAAAACAATTATAAAAGGAAATAGAACACCAAGAAATTTGTATGTATTAAAAAGCTGTAAAGAACAATGCTACTTGGGTAAATATTTAGAAAATTGGTTATGGCATAGAATATTAGGGCATTTCATTTTCTCTCAAATCAAGAAATCTAGCAGACTCAAAGATGTTCGTGATCTTCCAAATATTACTCTGTCTGAGAGTACCATATGAAAATCTTGCCAATTTGGTAAGCAAACCAGAGCACAATTTAATGCCAAAGAAGGATCAGCAAGTAAGCCTCTTGAACTTATTCATATAGATATATGTGGACCTATGAGAAAAATGTCACCCCATGGAGAACAATACTATATTTTGTTTATTGATGATTTCTCTAGAATGTGTGGGACTACGTTGCTAAAACACAAAGATGAAGCATTCGAAAAAATTCAGATCTTCAAAGCACTATTTGAAAATGAATTAGATCTAAAAATCAAGTGTCTTAGATCTAGTCGAGGAGGTGAGTATATATCAGATGAATTCTTTGATTTCTGTGAACAACATGGCATAAAAAGACAATTTTCTGTAGCTGGTACCCCACAAAAAAATGGCGTAGAAAAAAGAATGAATAGAATAGTTCAACAGATGGCTTGGGCTATGCTTGATGATTCAGGAACACTGGACACATTTTGGGGACAAGCAGTACATACAAATGTAAATATTCTTAACAAAGCACATGTTCGTGTAAATAGTGATAAAACTCCTTATGAGCTCTGGTATGGTAATCTTCCCATTGTAAAGCATTTTAAAATTTTTGGAAGAAAATGTTTTATCAAGAACAATGATGAAAAACTTGGAAAGTTTTAACCTAGGGCAGATGAAGTAATATTTCTTGGTTAATCTTCTAGAATTAAATCATATAAATGCTACAATAAAAGACTTCGGAAGATTTTTGAATGCATTGACGTTGTAATTGATGAATCTATCTCAACTCCAAAAGGGGAAATGCAAACAACAAATGAAGATGATGATGATGTATATCTTCCTGCATCGAATAGAAATAATATAGAGGGTGAACCCAATGAAGCAGCAAAATAAGATCTATCTGAAAAGGCTCCATCCAGGTATGTTCAAAAGAACCATCCAGAATATCAAATTTTGGGAGAAAAGGGATCAGGTTTCCAAACAAGAAGAACTCTTGTAGGGTCTACTAGTTCTCTGGCACTTTTATCCGCCATTGAACCACAGAATGCCAATCAAGCTAGCAAAGATGAATCTTGGATTCAAGCCATGAATGAATAACTTGATCAAATTGAAAAGAATCATACTTGGGAACTAGTTCCAAGACCTCATGATAAAAATGTTATTGGAACAAAATGGATATTCGAAAATAAGTTAAATGAAAATGGAGATGTTATTAGAAACAAGGCTAGACTTTGAAGAAACATTTGCTCCTGTATCTAGACTTGAAGCCATCAGAATGTTTCTTTCTTTTTCAGGCTTTCAACAAATCAAAGTTTCTCAAATGCAAGTTAAATCTGCTTTCCTAAATGGTTGTCTAGAAGAAGAAGTTTATATAGAACAACCAGAAGGATTCATTTTTGGCAATGATGAAAAACTTGTTTGTAAACTTAAAAAGGCTTTATATGGTCTCAAACAATCTTCGAGGGCATGGTATTATCGTCTTGACAAATATCTTCATCAACAAGGATTTTCAAAGGGTTCTACTAATAGCAACTTATACACAAAAACTAAAAATGATAAACTATTGATTGTGTCTGTATATGTTGATGATATCATTTTTGGAAGTAATGAAGAGTCCATGAGTCTGAAATTTTATTCTGTTATGCAACAAGAATTTGAAATGTCTTTACTTGGGGAACTAACATTATTTCTTGGATTACAAGTGCAACAAGCAAGCGATGGCATATTTTTATCTCAAGAAAAATACCTCAAGAAAATTTTGAAGAGGTATGGGATGGAAGATAGCAAACCTGTAATTAAACCAACAATAACTGGGTGTAACCTCAGTTCTCATAATGATTCTCCTGTAGTGAATCAACCAGAATACAGATCCATGATTGGAAGTCAACTTTATATAACCGGGACAAGGCCAGACATTATGCATGCAGTTGGGATTGTTGGACGATTCCAAGCTAATCCAAAAGAGTCTCACCTTCAGGCTGTCAAAATAATATTCAAATATCTACAAGGAACTCAAGACTTTGGACTATGGTATCCAAAGAATTCTGACCTCACTCTTCATGCTTATACAGATGCAGATTGGGCTGGAAATGTTAACGATCGGAAGAGCACTAGTGGTGGTGCATTCTGTATGGGGCCCCAATTAGTATCTTGGTTCAGCAAGAAGAAAAGATCTATTTCCTTATCTACAGCAGAAGAATAATATGTGGTTGCCGCATCATGTTTCACACAACTTCTTTGGATGATGCAGACTTTACAAGGCATTCAAATCAAATGTTCACCTCCCATAACCATTATGTGTGACAATACAAGTGCCATCAACATCTCAAAGAATCCTATAATGCATTCCAAGACCAAGCACATTCCTATCAATTATCACTTCTTACATGAACAAGTTCTTGAACAAAAGGTGAAATTGGAGTATGTTTCCTCCAAAGAACAAGTTGCTGATACATTTACTAAACCTCTTCCCATGGAAGCATTCAAATATCTCAGACAAAAACTAGGAGTTTTCTCTGCCGCTCAAAAGAAGATCAGATTTTCTTAAATTCAGAATATTAAATTGGATATGTGGATTTCATCAAGGAAAGTCGCGTATATACATGATTTTATGTACAAAAATCCGCGTATGGGTTTTTAGTTGGCATAATTTTCTGGGTCTGAATTTTTAGGACAGTCGTAGTTATGTTGGGTATCTCTGGTAATGTTCCAGTTCTTACATTTCAGTTTCATTCTCTAATATTTTTTATGAAGATGCCTTGATGATTTGCTGTTGAAAGTGTTCAGGGTGCACAAGCTAAGGGGGAGCACTTGTCCTATGGGAAAGGATGCATTGTTGGCATTCTAAGTGTTTGTTTTCGTCTGATCTCATGATTGAGATTCTTTGGTCTTGTCTATAAAAAGTCATTTCTGTAATTTGATGAAAAGTTCATGTTGAAACCTATCATGTAAAATTGGTATTTTTAGTCATGTAAGGACTTGTTCAAATTTGTAAACCCACTTGGTTGGGTAGTTCAGTAAAATATGTAAATCCACTTGGTTGGATCATTAATGTAAGTATGAGTCCTTGGTGATAGGAAAGGTTATACTAGGTTGAGTTATAGAGTCATGCACTTCATTGAAAAATCTGTCTAAAGATTCAGCATGAACTCAGGGGGAGCATGGTAAATTCAGTGCACTTCAGATCTACAGAGCTCATCTTTCTACAAGGGAAGAGAAACCTTGTTCTGGTTTTGATCCACCTTTTCCCTTGATGTCAAAGGGGGAGAGTATCATGGTGTTGAATAATGGTTATGATTAATGTATCTATCCATTGTGGTGATCAAAACACCATCGTGGTTTCCATCAAGTCGAAAGGGGAATATTGTTGGCAATATGATGTAATGTGTTGTCCTTGATGGCAACCTGCTTGATGAAGTTGTCCTTGATGGAAACCTACTTGATGAGTTTCCTATAATAAGCAACCTATGTGTTAAAGATGTAAGAATGATGTATCTACAGATCAGTTCATATGTGATAGAGAAAATAATTCTAGTATGTGCCAGAGAAATGTTATTTTTAATATGTCACAATGTATACGCGGGTTTGTAAAGGAAAAGTTGCATATGCACGTGAATAAGTACGTCCCAAGTTGCGTATGCCTATTTGTGCTCCAAATTTATAATACCAGGAGGCTTTACCATGGTATTAGCACACATTTTTTAGCATTGTATTATCTATTTGATTCCGTCAAGGATTACCATCAGCAGTTGAGTGGTTTTGACTCATGGCATTGGTAAAAGATAAATATATTTAAGGAGAAGAAGATCATAGTGCAAACTTTGCATGTGTAAGGGTTGGTAATTAATTAATTTCTCTAAGGAATATCTGCATGGATGAACTTTGTTCTTAATTGATATATCTGAATCTATGATGCACCCATGAATATAATGATGGTTCAAGATCTCTATGTTAGGTCCCTATATTACTAGTATAGTTCCTTACTCTTGTTATTGTAACCCCTTATTGTTATTATTGTACCCTTCTAACCCCCATATTGTTATTATTGTGCCCTTAAAGTATTATTTTTAGGTCGGCTAGGATTACATTGTGGCCCCACTAGGATTACATTGTGGCACCATGGACACCTATATATAGAAAGGAGGTTTTTTAATTTTGAAACATCCAACAATTGTTCATTCATGTAATGTATTGGAGGTTTCCCCCTTGAACTGGCTTATTTATAAGGCGTTGATATCTATTTTCTTCTCTTTTTGCAGCTGGTTTCACAACATTTGGTATCAGAGCTTTGAGATTCTAGGGTTTCGCTGCTCCAAACAGGTCATCGTGAAATTTTCGCTATAACGTTTTTTCTACGAAGGTTCAGAATATGAAAGTTTTAGAGTGCGAAGCCAAAATCCTGATGAACATCGTCACAAAATTTTAGAGCTTGGTTCACAATATTTTTACAGATATGATCTGTGAAAGTTAGGTCATTTTGCAGGCTCCTGAATTTAACCTAAACAGGTCATTTTGGTATTTTCATAATAACGTTTTTTCTACGAAGGTTCAAAAGCTGAAATTCTTAGAGTGCAAAGCATCCTAAGGAACACCATCACAAAATTTTAGATATTGGTTCACATTATTTTCGGAGATATGATCTATGGAAGTTAGGGATTTTTGAGGCTTCTGAATTTCATCTCAAAGAGGTGATCATGGGAAAATATTCATAGCTCTCTCTCTGAGCATCGGATTGCAATGCTATAAAAATTGGCCACAATTACATGGACTATAGCTTTTTTTCTTTCAATTTCAAAGCCAAAGGAGGAAACAGTAACACGTGGAAAGTCATACAAGTTCGCTCTACTGAACTGGTCCAAAATTGGGTCATTGTGGGAGATTGGACATAACTTTTCCTTCGAGAATCCAAATTAGATCATACCTGTGGCATTTGAAATAATATTTAGAGGGCTACTATAAGGCTGAATTTCAGATATTGAGGACCCAAAATTATAGAGATAATTCAATTTCAATATCGACCTACTCAAAAGCAAGTAAAAGGTGTGTATTTTTTTTTTTCCGAATTGCATAAGTCTTGTTTGAGGAATCAAGTTGAATTGATTTGAAGGGCATATTTTAGAATATATATCAGTATTGGATTCTAAAATGGACCCTGAAAAGAATTCAACACCCATTAAGCCTTTAGAAATCTCTACTATGACTCATGAAGATGAAGAATGGCAACATGACATATCAAAATTACAAGAGCAAGTGCAACAAATTTCACTCTCGCAAAGAGAAACAAAAAATGACATGGAACTTTTGAAGAAAGGCATGGAAACTAAGATGAATAGTTTGAATAAAGGCGTGGAATATAAGATGGATGTTTTGACGAATGGCATGGAATCTAAGATAGATGGCATGGAATCTAAGATGGATGGTTTGAAGAATGGCATGGAATCTAAGATAGATGGCATGGAATCTAAGATGGATGGTTTGAAGAATGGCATGGAATCTAAGATAGATGGCATGGAAGCTAGCATGGAATCTAATATGGATGACATGGAAGCTAAGATCGATGAGGAAATGGAAAACATGAAGAATGATCTAAAACCAGACATGGAAGGTTTGACAAAGTTGATACAAGAAATGTTTTCTAATGGTGAAAATATAGTAGAGGAAACTCATGATGAGAAAAAAATAAATGTTACTCGTGATTTCATAAAATCTAATGTTGGTAGAAAGAGCCACCATATTCCTAAAATGGATATGAGGAAGTTTGATGGAAAGGATCCTGTAACATGGATACTACAGATTGAGCAATATTTTGATCTCCATAATGTGCAAAACACACAAAAGGTATGCATTGAAACTTTACATTTAGAGAAAAATACATTTGTATGGTATCGATGGCTTTTCTCCCATCAAAAAATTGTCACTTGGTCAATTTTCACGGAGGAAATGATAGCACATTATTAGGATACAAAGACAAACACCTTCTTTAGCCAATTGATAAATCTCAAATAAAAGTGTTTAATGGGGGAGCACATTGAGGACTTCCAAAATTTGAATATAAGGGTAACTGATATTCCAGAGGAACACATGATTGATGTCTTCATAGGTACTTTAGAGGATAACATCCAACAAGAAGTTCGCATTTTGGAACCTGATTCATTGGAGAAGGCATTCAGGTTCGCAAGAAAAATTGAATGTAAAATTATGGCGACAAGCACCCTACCACTCACTTCTATAAAGCAGGAAGTGTTACTACTCCTATATTTCCACAACCTACAAGGTTGACACCGCAAAAATTTGAAGAAAAAAGAGAAAAAGGGATTTTCTATAGTTGTGATAGCAAATACACTAAAGGTCATAAGTGTGCTGAGAAGAAGTTATTTTACATAGATTGTGAAGAGGAAGAAGAAAATGAACAAGAAGAGGATATACATCAAGAACCAACCCAAGAAGACGAAGAAATGAGTCTGACCATATCATGTAATGCATTGGCAGGAATTACCACTCCTCAAACTGTCAAGATAGAAGGACATATCAGGAAGAAAAAGGTAATAGTGTTGATTGATTCAGGTAGTACCCATAATTTTATTCATTGTAAGGTAGCCAAGGAATTGAGTTGTTTCCTATACCCAGCACCAGAATTTCAAGTGATTGTTGCAAATGGAGAAACTATAAATTGCTCTAGAAAATTCCATGATATCAAGCTAACCATGGGGGAATATGTATTGAATATTCCAATGCTTTCCATTCCTATGGGAGGTGTTGATGTTGTATTAGGAGTACAATGGTTACAATCTTTGGGGACGGTAGCTTTTAATTTTCAAGAACTTTTCTTGAAAATTTTTCAAAAGGAAAGGAAGTCGAATTACGGGGTATTGCGGGGAAGCTAGGAAATATAATAAGTTCTAATGTCATGACAAAGCTTCGAAATAAAGAACAATGATGCATAATTTCACAATTATGCTCACTAGAAGTTCCAACATCAAAACCATCTATTTTTGCAGATCTTCAAAAAGTCTTGGACAATCATTCCAAGGTTTTTGAAACTCCAAAAGGACTACCACCTATTCGTGATCATGATCATGCTATTAATTTGATTCCAGGAAGTGTTCCTCCAAGCATCAAGCCTTATAGATATCCTTATGTCCAAAAGAGCGAAATTGAACGTATGATTGCAGAAATGTTAGAGGCGGGTATAATTCAACCTAGTCAAAGTTCTTTCTCTGCTCCTGTAGTATTGGTACACAAGAAGGATGGATCATGGCGCATGTGTCTGGATTATAGTGAGCTCAATAAGCTCACCATTAAAGATAAATTTCCCATTCCTGTGATTGATGAATTATTGGATGAATTACATGGAGCAATTTATTTTACCAAATTGGATCTTTGTTTAGGGTATCATCAAATTAGAATGAAGACTGAAGATATTCCGAAAACAACATTTCGAACTCATGAGGGTCATTATGAATTTTTGGTCATGCCTTTTAGCCTTACCAATGCACCTTCTACATTTCAAGGGTTGATGAATTCCATTTTCAAACCCTTCCTTAGAAAATTTGTGCTAGTATTTTTTGATGATATACTAATCTACAACAAGTCTTGGAAGGATCATGTTCAACATGTTAACAGGGTGCTCAAACTATTGCAGGAGAAACAATTATATTCAAAAATATTCAAATGTTTCTTTGGAGTAAAATAGGTGGAATATCTGGGTCATATTGTATCTCACGAGGGTGTTAAGGTAGACCCTAACAAAATTAAAGCCATTAAGGAATGGAAAGTCCCCACAACCATAAAGCAGTTGCGAGGATTTCTCAGGTTAATACGGTATTATCTAAAGTTTATTAAAAATTATGGGAGAATAGCAGCACCTCTAACAACATTATTGAAGAAAGATTCATTTTCATGGTCTCCTGAAGCAACTAAGGCCTTTGAACATCTTAGAGTGGCAATGTTCCTAGCACCAGTCTTAGCTATGCAATACTTCACAAAAACCTTTATTGTGGAATGTGATGCCTCGGGAAATGGAATTGGTGTTGTTTTAATGCAAGATGGAAGACCCATTTCTTTTGAAAGTCGTCCAATCAAAGGAAAGTATTTACATAAACCTATTTATGAGAAGGAATTGTTAGCAATACTGCATGCACTAAAGAAATGGAGAACTTACCTAATGGGAAGACACTTCAAGGTAAAACTGATCATGATAGTCTTAAACACTTTTTGGAATAATGACTATCTTTAGAAGAGTAGCAAAAATGGGTTACAAAGATGTTGGGTTATGAATTTGAAATAATATACAAAAAAATGGAAGCTAAATGTTGTTGCAGATGCACTCCCAATAAATAATGAAGAGGTGGAAGAATTTCTTTGTGCCATTTATATTATCTAACCAGATTGGATAATAGAAGCAAGAGATGAATCGAAGAAGGAAGAAGAAGTGTGGACACTCATTCAAAATTTGCAGCAAGATCCTAGTACATCTGATACATTTTGTGGGAAAAATGATTCCTTATGGTACAAAGATCGCTTATATCAAGTGGATGATTTACCACTTGATTAGCAGCAAAAGACCATTCATCTAGAGGTAACCACTTGACCCATTATGTTTGTTTATCAGATACAAAACAACAAAGATTTCCTCTCAGTATTTTTCCCAACAATTGGTATCAGAGAAGGTCCTTCTGAAGAAGCTTAGCCACTAGAAGGAAGATCAGCCAAGATGAGCAATCAAGATGGGACAGCATCTATCAGGCCTCCACTCTCCAACGGAAACAATTTAATCTTTTGAAAAACACAGAAAATATCCTATCTTCATTCCCTTGGAGCAGATGTATGGGCTATTGTTGAAGGAGGTTATCAATATCCAGCCTCAATTCCAACAGATGCAACGGAAAGAAAAAACTATGAAACAAATGCAAAGGCGGTGAATGCACTATTGGGGAGTCTAACACAATTAGAATTTTTGGAAGTCATGCAGTTGAATACAACAAAGGAAATATGGAACAAAATCATTCTAAGCTATGAAGGTGATACAAAGGTAAAAAGTGCTAAACTCCAAACTCTCAGAATTCAATATGAAAATCTAAGGATGCATAATGAAGAGATCATTGCCAGTTTCTTTTTACATCTAGATGATATTGTAAATCGTATGAGAAATTTGGGTGAAACCATGACTGATACTACTCTAGTTGAAATGTTTTAAAGATCTCTAACTTCAAAATTTGAGAAAAGTGTCTGCTATTGAAGAGAAGCGGGATATTCAAAGTCTTACTATTGTTCAACTTCATGGCATTCTAACTGCATGTGAAATGAGAAAACAAGGATCATCTGAAGTCAAAGAATCCTTCTTTAGAGATTCTACAAAAGGAAAATAAGTAGAAGAAACAGAAGGATCAGGGTATGTTTCAAAAGAAGATGAGGTAAATTTTGTAAAGAAGCTCCAACTTGGAAATGGAAGGTTTAGAGGTAAGCTTCCTTTCAAATTTTTTTCTTGTGGAAGAGTTGGTCATTATGCTGCTAAGTGTCCTCATAAAGAAACACATGAAAAATGAAAGGAGGTAGCAAGAAGGAATAAGGGTCGGTTTAACACTAGAAAAAGTTATTATACTCATGAAGATAGTGATGGGTTATCAGACAATAAGGAAGAAACTGATCAAGATCTTAGACTTCTAATGGCATTTGAAAAAGAGTCTAGGGAAAAAAAGGATACCTTTATGGATGCTCTAGAAGACAATGATTTTCTTGAAGAAATCAATCAACTGAAAATACGTTTGGAAGAGAAAAAAATATCCATATAAACTCTAAAAAATCAACTTGAAGAAAAGGAGAAAGACAATGAGAAATTAGAATGTGAAGTAGTAAGTCTAAGAAAAGAAATTGAGAAAGTAAAGACTTTGAATCTTAGATTTGATAAAGGATTTGAAACCTTAGATGAAATTATCAAGGTACAACGTTCTCCTCTTATGAAGACAGGTCTTCGATATGTCAGAGAATCTTCTCAGTCTTCAGCTCCAAACTATCTAAAAGTAGCTACAACCAACCTACAACATTCTGCCGCTCAACAAGGAAACAAAGAAACTTTACAGGTAAAGCATGACCATCTCAATACAAATAACTCTATGAGGAATACCCTTCAGAGAAATATCAACCAACAGGTAAACACAAATAGAAGGTTCTATGATCACATAAATTTATTCTTCAATTGACAATGTTTCTCATGTCCTAATTTTGGTCATAAATTTGTTCAACGTGTTGCATACAAAACCATCATGAATAGAGAAGCAAGAAAGAAAATAATTGATACTGGAATAAAGAAGAATAAATATAATAACTTTTTTCCTCTTCAAAATGAAATTGAATGAGCTTATTGCAATAACTTTGGTCATGAAGAAACTGAATGCAGGAGCAAACTTCAGCCAAAAGAGCACATACCTTCAATTTCCAAATTATGGAAAAAGAAGGAATTACAAGTTGAGAACTATGGCATAGCTCTATTCACAGAAGGTGAAGAAAATCAATGGTACATTGATAGTGGATGCTCAAAACACATGATAGGTGAAAAAAATAAACTTCTTGCATACAATTCTCTAGAAAGAGAAAAGAATGTTACTTTTGGAAATGGTACTCCTACTGTCATTAAGGGAAAAGGTTCTATTTTTCTAAAGGAAAAGGTGAAAGATAACAATGTTATGTATGTGGATGGATTAAAGCATAACCTGTTAAGTGTAATTCAAATGTGTGAACAACGAACTGAAGTTGTTTTTAGCTCAAAAGAATGTGTGGTACGTGATCTTGATACAAGAAAAACAATTATAAAAGGAAATAGAACACCAAGAAATATTTATGTATTGAAAAGCTATAAAGAACAATGCTACTTGGGTAAATATTCAGAAAATTGGTTATGGCATAGAATATTAGGGCATTTCAGCTTCTCTCAAATCAACAAATCTAGCAGACTCAAAGTTGTTCATGATCTTGACAATATTACTCTACCTTAGAGTACCATATGCAAATCTTGCCAATTAGGTAAGCAAACCAGAGTGAAATTTAATGCCAAAGAAGGATTAGCAAGTAAGCCTCTTGAACTTATTCATACATATATATGTGGAACTATGAGAAAAATGTCACCCCGTGGAGAACAATACTATATTTTGTTTATTGATGATTTCTCTAGAATGTGTTGGACTCGGTTGCTACTACACAAAGATGAAGCATTCAAAAAAATTCAGATCTTCAAAGCACTAGTTGAAAATGAATTAGATCTAAAAATCAAGTGTCTTAGATCTAATCGAGGTGGTGAGTATATATCAGATGAATTCTTTGAGTTCTTTGAACAACATGGCATAAAAATACATTTTTCTGTAGCTCGTACCCCACAAAAAAATGGTGTGGAAAAAAGAATGAATAGAACAGTTCAATAGATGGCTCAGGCTATGCTTGATGATTCAGGAACACCGGACACATTTTGGGGACAAGCAGTACATACAACTGTAAATATTCTTAAAAAATCACATGTTCGTGTAAACAGTGATAAAACTCCATATGAGCTCTGGTATGGTAATCTTCCCATTGTAAAGCATTTTAAAATTTTTGGAATCAAATGTTTTATCAAGAACAATGATAAAAATCTTGGCTAGTTTGAACCTAGGGCAAATGAAGGAATATTTCTTGGTTACTCTTCTAGAAGTAAATCATATAAATGCTACAATAAAAGACTTCGGAAGATTTTTGAATGGATTGACGTTGTAATTGATGAATCTCTCTCAACTCCAAAAGGGGAAATACAAACAACAAATGAAGATGATGATGATGTATATCTTCCTGCATCGAATAGAGATAATATAGAATGTGAACCCAATGAAGCAGCAGAATAAGATTTATCTAAAAAGTCTCCATCCAGGTATGTTCAAAAGAATCATCTAGAATATCAAATTTTGGGAGAAAAGGGATCAGGTTTCCAAACAAGAAGAACTCTTGTAGGGTCTACTAGCTATCCAGCATTTTTATCCGCCATTGAACCACAGAGTGTCAATCAAGCTAGCAAAGATGAATGTTGGTTTCAAGCCATGAATGAAGAACTTGATCAAATTGAAAAGAATAATACTTGGGAACTAGTTCCAAGACGTCATGGTAAAAATGTTATTGGAACAAAATGGATATTCGAAAATAAGTTAAATGAAAATGGAGATGTTATTAGAAACAAGGCTAGACTTGTTTGTAAAAGGTATGCTCAACAAGAAGGTATATACTTTGATGAAACATTTTCTCCTATATCTAGACTTGAAGGCATCAAAATGTTTCTTTCTTTTTCAAGCTTTCAACAAATCAAAGTTTATCAAATGCAAGTTAAATCTACTTTTCTAAATGATGGTCTAGAAGAAGAAGTTTATATAGAACAACCAGAAGGATTCATTTTGGGAAATGATGAAAAACTTGTTTGTAAACTTAAAAAGGATTTATATGGTCTCAAACAAGCTCCAAGGGCATGGTATTATCGTCTTGACAAATATCTTCATCAACAAGGATTTTCAAAGGGTTCTACTAATAGCAACTTATACACAAAAACTAAAAATGATAAACTTTTGATTGTGGTTGTATATGTTGATGATATCATTTTTGGAAGTAATGAAGAGTCCATGAGTCAGAAATTTTCTTCTTTTATGCAACAAGAATTTGAAATGTCTTTACTTGGGGAACTAACATTATTTCTTGGATTACAAGTGCAACAAGAAACGGATGGCATATTTTTATCACAAGAAAAATACCTCAAGAAAATTTTGAAGAAGTATGGGATGGAAGATTGCAAACCTGTAAGTACACCAAGGATAACTGGGTGTGACCTCAGTTCTCATGATGATTCTCCCGTAGTGAATCAACCAAAATACAAATCCATGATTAGAAGTCTACTTTATATAACTGGGACAAGGCCAGACATTATGCATGCAGTTGGGATTGTTGGACGATTCCAAGCTAATCCAAAAGAGTCTCACCTTCAGGGTGTCAAAATAATATTCAAATATCTACAAGGAACTCAAGACTTTGGACTATGGTATCCAAATAATGCTGACCTCACTCTTCATGCTTATACACATGCAGATTGGGCTGGAAATGTTAATGATCGGAAGAGCACTAGTGGTGGTGCATTCTATATGGGGCCCCAATCAGTATCTTGGTTCAGCAAGAAGAAAATATCTATTACCTTATCCACAACAGAAGAAGAATATGTGGCTGTCGCATCATGTTGCACACAACTTCTTTGGATGATGCAGATTTTGCAAGGCGTTCAAATCAAATGTTCACCTCCCATAACCATTATGTGTGACAATACAAGTGCCATCAACATCTCAAAGAATCTTGTAATGCATTCCAATACCAAGCACATTCCTATCAATTATCACTTCTTACGTGAACAAGTGCTTGAACAAAAGGTAAAATTGGAGTATGTTTCCTCCAAAGAGCAAGTTGCTAATACATTTACTAAACCTCTTCCCATGGAAGCATTCGAATATCTCAGACAAAAACTAGGAGTTGTCTCTACCGCTCAGAAGAAGATCAGATCTGCTTAAATTCAGAATATTAAATTGGATATCTGGATTTCATAAAGGACAGTCGCATATATACACGAGTTTATGTACAAAAAGCCGCGCATGGGTTTTTAGCTGGCATAATTTTCTGGGTCAGCATTTTTAGAATAGTTGCAGTTCTGTTGGGTATCTCTGGTAATTTTCCAGTTCTTACATTTCGATTTCATTCTCTAATATTTTTTATGAATATGCCTTGATGATTTGCTGTTGAAAGTGTTAAGGGTGCACAAGCTAAGGGGGAGCACTTGTCCTGTTGGAAAGGATGCATTGTTGGCATTCTAAGTGTTTGTTGTGGTCTGATCTCATGATTGAGATTCTTTGGTCTTGTCTATAAAAAGTCATTTCTGTAGTTTGATGAAAAGGTCATGTTGAAACCTATGATGTAAAATTGGTATATTCAGTCATGTAAGGACTTGGTCAAATTTGTAAACCCACTTGGCTGGGTAGTTCAGTAAAATATGTAAATCCACTTGGTTGGATCATTGATGTAAGTATGAGTCCTTGGTGATAGGAAATGTCATACTAGGTTGAGTTATAGAGTCATGTACTTCATTGAAAAATCTGTTTAAATATTTAGCATGAACTCAGGGGGAGCATGGTAAATTCAGTGCACTTAAGATCTACAGAGCTCATCTTTCTACAAGGAAAGAGAAACCTTGTTCTGGTTTTGATCCGCCCTTTGCCCTTGATGTCAAAGGGGGAGAGTATCATGGTGTTGAATAATGGTTATGATTAATTTATCTATCCATTGTGGTGATCAAAACACCATTGTGGTTGCCATCAAGTCCAAAGGGGAAGATTGTTGGCAATATGATGTAATGTGTTGTCCTTGATGGCAACCTACTTGATGAAGTTGTCCTTGATGGAAACCTACTTGATGTGTTTCCTATGAGAAGCAACCTATGTGTTAAAGATGTAATAATGATGTATCTACAGATCAGTTCATATGTGATAGAGAAAATAATTCTGGTATGTACTGTTATTTTTAATATGTCACAATGTATACGCGGGTTTGTAAAGGAAAAGTCGTGTATGCACATGAATAAGTACGTCCCAAGTTGTGTATGCCTATTTGTGCTCCAAATTTATAATACCAAGAGGCTTTACCATGGTATTAGCGCACATTTTTGAGCAGTGTATTATCTATTTGATTCCGTCTAGGATTACCATCAGCAGTTGAGTGATTTTGACTCATGGCATTGGTAAAAGATAAATATATTTAAGGAGAAGAAGATCATAGTGCAAACTTTGCATGTGTAAGGGTTGGTAATTAATTAATTTCTCTAAGGAATATCTGCATGGATGAACTTTGTTCTTAATTGATAGATCTAAATCTATGATGCACCCATGAATATAATTATGGTTCAAGATCTCTATGTTAGGTCCCTATATTACTAGTAGAGTCCCTTATTGTTGTTATTGTAACCCCTTATTGTTATTATTGTACCCTTGTAACCCCCATATTGTTATTATTGTGCCCTTAAATTATTATTGTTAGGTCGGCTAGGATTACATTGTGGCCCCACTAGGATTACATTGTGGCACCATGGACTCCTCTATATAGAAAGGAGGTTTTTTAATTTTGAAACATCCAAGAATTGTTCATTCATGTAATGTATTGGAGGTTTCCCCCTTGAACTAGCTTATTTCAAAGGCGTTGATATCTCTTTTCTTCTCTTTTTGGAGTTGGTTTCAGAACATTTGGTATCAGAGCTTTGAGATTCTAGGGTTTCGCTACTCCAAACAGGTCATCGTGAAATTTTCGCTATAACGTGTTTTCTACGAAGGTTAAGAATATGAAATTTTTAGAGTGCGAAGCCAAAATCCTGATGAACATCACCGCAAAATTTCAGAGCTTGGTTCACAATATTTTCAGAGATATGATCTGTGAAAGTTAGGTCATTTTGCAGGCTCCTGAATTTAACCTAAACAGGTCATCGTGGTATTTTCATAATAACAGTTTTTCTACGAAGGTTCAAAAGCTGAAATTTGTAGAGTGAAAAGCTTCAATCATAAGGAACATCATTGCAAAATTTTAGATATTGGTTCGCAATATTTTCGGAGATATGATCTGTGGAAGTTAGGGCTTTTTGAGGCTTCTGAATTTCATCTCAAAGAGGTGATCGTGGGAAAATATTCATAGATCTCTCTCTAAGCATCGGATTGCAATTATATAAAAAGTGACCACAAGTACACGGAATGTAGTTTTTTTTCTATCAATTTCAAAGCCAAAGGAGGAAACAGTGACACGTGGAAAGTCATACAAGTTCGCTCTACTGAACCAGTCCAAAATTGGGTCATTGTGGGAGATTGGATATAACATTTCCTTAAAGAATCCAAATTAGATCAGACCTGTGGCATTTGAAATAAGCTTCAGAGGGCTAATGTAAGGCTTAATTTCAGATATTGAGGATCCACAATTATAGAGATAATTCAATTTCAATATCGACCTACTCAAAAGCAAGTAAAATGTGTGTATTTTTTTTTCCAAATTAAATAAGTCTTCTTTGAGGAATCAAGTTGAATTGATTTGAAGGGCATATTGTAGAATATATATCAGTATTGGATTCTAAAATGGACCCTAAAAATAATTCAACGCCCATCAAGCCTTTATAAAGCTCTACTATGACTCATGAAGATGAAGAATGGAAACATGACATATCAAAATTACAAGAGAAAGTGCAAAAAATTTCACTCTCACAAAGAGCAACAAAAAATGACATGGAAGTTTTGAAGAAAGGCGTGGAAACTAAGATGAATGTTTTGAATAAAGGCATGGAATATAAGACGGATGTTTTGAAGAATGGCATGGAATCTAACATAGATCGCATGGAATCTAAGATGGATGGTTTGAAGAATGGCATGGAATCTAAGATAGATGGCATGGAATCTAAGATGGATGGTTTGAAGAATGGCATGGAATCTAAGATAGATGGCATGGAAGCTAGCACAGAATCTAATATGGATGACATGGAAGCTAAGATCGATGAGAAAATGGAAAACATGAAGAATGATCTAAGAGAAGACATGGAAGGTTTGACAAAGTTTATACAAGAAATGTTTCCTAATGGTGAAAATATAGTAGAGGAAACTCATGATGAGAACAAAATAAATGTTACTCATGATTTCATAAAATCTAATGTTGGCGGGAAGAACCACCATATTCCTAAAATGGATATGAGGAAGTTTGATGGAAAGGATCCTGTAACATGGATACTACAGATTGAGCAATATTTTGATCTCCATAATGTGCAAAACACACAAAAGGTATGCATTGAAACTTTACATTTAGATCAAAATACATTTGTATGGTATCGATGGCTTTGCTCCCATCAAAAAATTGTCACTTGGTCAATTTTTACGGAGGAAATGATAGCACATTATGAGGATACAAAGAGAAACACCTTCTTTAGCCAATTGATAAATATCAAACAAAAGGGTTTAATGGGGGAGCACATTGAGGACTTCCAAAAATTGAATATAAGGGTAACTGATATTCCAGAGGAACACATGATTGAAGTCTTCATAGATACTTTAAAGGATAACATCAAACATGAAGTTCGCATTTTGGAACCTGATTCATTGGAGAAGGCATTCAGGTTGGCAAGAAAAATTGAATGTAAAATTATGGCGACAAGCAAGCCTACCACTCACTTCTATAAAGCGGGAAGTGTTGCTACTCCTATATTTCCACAACCTACAAGGTTGACACCGCAAAAATTGGAAGAAAAAAGAGCAAAAGGGCTTTTCTATAGTTGTGATAGCAAATACACTAAAGGTCATAAGTGTGTTGAGAAGAAGTTATTTTACATAGATTGTGAAGAGGAAGAAGAAAATGAACAAGAAGAGGATATACATCAGGAACCAACCCAAGAAGAGGAAGAAATGAGTCCGACCATATCATGTAATGCATTGGCAGGAATTACCACTCCTCAAACTCTCAAGATAGAAGGACATATCAAGAAGAAAAAGATAATAGTGTTGATTGATTCAGGTAGTACCCATAATTTTATTCATTGTAAGGTAGCCAAGGAATTGAATTGTTTCCTATACCCAGCACCAGAATTTCAAGTGATTGTTGCAAATGGGGAAACTATAAATTTCTCTAGAAAATGCTATAATATCGAGCTAACCATGGGGGAATATGTATTTAATAGTCCAATTCTTTCCATTCCTATGGGAGGTGTTGATGTTGTATTAGGAGTATAATGGTTACAATCTTTGGGGACAGTAACTTTTAATTTTCAAGAAATTTTGTTGAAATTTTTTCAGAAGGAAAGGAAGTCGAATTACGGGGTATTGCAGGGAAGCTAGGAAAGATAATAAGCTCTAATGTCATGAAAAAGCTTCTAAATAAAGAACAATGAGGCATAATTTCACAATTATGCTCACTAGAAATTCCAACATCGAAATCATCTATTTTTGCAGATCTTCAAAAAGTCTTGGACAATCATTCCAAGTTTTTTGAAACTCCAAAAGGACTGCCACCTATTCATGATCATGATCATGCTATTCGTGTTCCTCCAAACATCAGGCCTTATATATATCCTTATGTCCAAAAGATCGAAATTGAACGTATG
Source organism: Pinus albicaulis (assembly GCA_034641835.2). Taxonomy (NCBI): domain Eukaryota; kingdom Viridiplantae; phylum Streptophyta; class Pinopsida; order Pinales; family Pinaceae; genus Pinus; species Pinus albicaulis. Next base: position 169,529,533 of record CM076575.1, read on the forward strand.
ATTGCAGAAATGTTATAGGCGAGTATAATTCAACCTAGTCAAAGTTCTTTCTCTGCTCCTGTAGTATTGGTACACAAGAAGGATGGATCATGGCACATGTGTCTGGATTATAGGGAGCTCAATAAGCTCACCATTAAACATAATTTTCCCATTCCTGTGTTTGATGAATTATTGGATGAATTACATTGAGCAATTTATTTTACCAAATTGGATCTTTGTTTAGGGTATCATAAAATTAGAATGAAGACTGAAGATATTCCGAAAATAGCATTTTGAACTCATGAGGGACATTATGAATTTTTGGTCATGCCTTTTCGCCTTACCAATGCACCTTCTACATTTCAAGGGTTGATGAATTCCATTTTCAAACCCTTCCTTAGAAAATTTGTGCTAGTATTTTTTGATGATATACTAATCTACAGCAAGTCTTGGAAGGATCATGTTCAACATGTTAACAGGGTGCTCAAACTATTGCAGAAGAAACAATTATATTCAAAAACATCCAAATGTTTCTTTGGAGTACAATAGGTGTAATATCTGGGTCATATTGTATCTCACGAGGGTGTTAAGGTAGACCCTAACAAATTTAAATCCATTAAGGAATGGAAAGTCCCCACAACCATAAAGCAGTTGCGAGGATTTCTCATGTTAATAAGGTATTATCTAAACTTTATT